>VZTB01016734.1:493601-528063 GCA_013397245.1 Thryothorus ludovicianus | reverse complement strand
GGGTCCCACCGCCCCTCAGGGTCCCACCGCCCTCCCCAGTTCCACCGCCCCCAGGGGCCCGTCCCACCGCCCCTCAGGGTCCGCCCGCCCCTGGCAGCGCTCCGCAGCTCGCCCGGGGTTTGCGGGCAGCGCCTCCCAGCCCGGGCGGCGTTCGAGGGACCCACGGGGAGCCGCGCTCCGGCCCCCGCCCTGTCCTGGTCCTGCCTTGTGTTCGG
Organism: Thryothorus ludovicianus; assembly: GCA_013397245.1. Classification (NCBI taxonomy): domain Eukaryota; kingdom Metazoa; phylum Chordata; class Aves; order Passeriformes; family Certhiidae; genus Thryothorus; species Thryothorus ludovicianus. The sequence goes on along the minus strand of VZTB01016734.1, from coordinate 527,848 downwards.
GGGAGAGCGAAGGTTTCGCCCTCGGTGCAAGATGCTGACCGCGATACCCAGGTGCTGTGTGCTGTCTCGGGACGTAGAAGGGGAGTTTAAGTTTACTCCTCAGTACCTTTTTTTCTGCTGTGGCAATTTCTGCTTATTACCACCGATTTCCAGGATATCTGAGCCGGGCTATGTGAGCACTGTTCGCCCTTCACCGGGGCAGATGGCCATGAACGGTTTGCAAGAAAGAAGCTGAGACCCACACACAGTTCCTCCCTTCAGACCCAGTTCACTGAACTCCTTTGTCTGGTGACCTTTCCACAATGAAGTCATGTGAACAACTGAAGATTAAAGAGTAAAATGCAGTCTTTAAGCTTTGTAAAGTCATCACCCCTACCCTCTTTTCCCAGTCACTGGTTTCTCAGGAACAGAGTTTTTTCCTTGCAGACACGCCTCTGGAAGCATTTGCAACCCAGTGATACCAAATGAAATTTTGGAGCGTCCGTTTCATTACATGTTTGTGAGGTGCAGGGCTGATGCTCACATTTGTGAGCAAGAAGTGCAAACAGGAATGGATTGTTTTGCTTCATTGAGTCTGAGCACTCCTAACTCCTAAAGTTCCTTGCATTCATGGTGTGCAGCTAATATGTGATCAACCCTGCTCTAGGATACAGGAGATAAGCTGAAAAAGTGGGTATTTTCCTTTTGTATTGAAGCAAACATAATCATACAGCCACTATTATAGTATGAACGAGAAAAACTGCCTGGAACAACAAATTCTGCAGCAATTGCTGTTGCCCATTTCTAATCGCTCTGTGGCCCAGAATTCTTTTTATTAGAGCAAGAATGATTTTAATAGTCAAGATCTTTAGGGTTGTCGACTAACTTTCGGAAATGAGTTCTGAAAATCAGACTGCAGCAGAGAAGATGCTGCTTCTCCTGCTTTACAGGAAAAAATAGATCATTTTGGTCTGGAAAGATTTAAGAATTTTCCTCTGAATCCCACTTTCCACCAGAGAAAACAGTATAGAATTCTCTGTCTAAATTACTGGTGGCTCTTTCTTTACATAGGTCAGCAGAAAGGGTTTTGTTATCAAGGTAAGTGGCTTCCTTGCCACCGCTTCTCTTCCTTGAAACCTATCATTGGCTTACTTTTCAAACTCCAGTGCAGTTTTCTAATATCAGCTGCTTCGTTTCAAAGTAGTCCTTTTTGCTGGTGTACTCTTTTTTTTTTAAAATTGCTTTAAAGTACTTATAAGCCTACTGTTCTGATGGGAATGAGCTCTCTGGTACAGCAACATGTTCGCTGTGTGGTTAGGAAAGCTCAGTCATGTGATTTCAGGATTTGAAGGTTTTGCTCTGCTGTGCTTTTACTCTGTGTTCAAGCTCTAATTCCTTTCTATAGGCACCCCCTCTCCATGCATAGCTGAAGAAAAGACAGAGGTTTGTTTTTACTAAAGGCTTAAATCCACTTAGTTTGCTGAGTGAGGGTGCTGTGCTCGCACTCTCCTTGCCACGAACACCCCTCGAGAGAGCAACAAACAGACAAAAGAGCCGCCGGTGTCCCAGCGTGAGGAACCCCGCGCTGCCTGTCTGCATGCTTGAGCCAGCACAGAAACGCGGGCAGCCAGGGGAGGCTTTGGCCTCAGCGTTGCTGGCTGCCAGCTTTGGGCTATTGCAGTGTGAGAGAGCATTCTGTGAAGCTGAGGTTGATCAAGTATTAATGCAAATTCAGTGCATGCTGTTGCATTTTTTTAGCTTCTCTTAAGGTAAAGTTCTACTCTCTGATAGTAAAAATAATGAATAAATAAAGTTTTCTGAGCTTCTGAAGGAGAGAGATGGGCAACTGTTTGCTAATCAGATTGCTAACACTAATGCTCCACCAGGAATGTGCTGAAAGGCTGCTACAGCTGCAAGGGGCACAGCCCTCAGAAAGGGTAAGGGAGCATCAACCTACAGCAGCTGATCATAATCTGTTGTGAACTGGCTACAATGCAGCTCAGTGTCCCACACAGCTGAGGAGGAGTTGGTTTGCTGCCCAACAAACCCAAAGGAGGTTGGGCTGTCTAGAGGTGTGACTCCAGCCATGTACAATTTAGGGGGCAGGTGGAAGGGAAAATGTTAATTGGGATCAGCTGTTGTTTCTCCACAAAACAGCTACTCATTTTCTTCAGGAGAAGAGTGAGAAGAGTGGGACTACAAGAAGAGTTAGACTACAAGATTAAGGAGTTTTTCTATAAACAGAATTTATAGATTGCTTACAATTGTTTGAAAGTTTTTCCTTCTACTTTTTTCCCAATTTGAGCAGACAGACCATGGATAGTGAGTGACAAAAGCAGGTGAGTTTATCAGAACTTAAGGGGAGCATTAGTCCTCATTGGTAGGATCAGTGCTTAGATTAAAGAGATATGGGGATGGCATGATGAGTTGATGACTAGCTTAAGATAACAACAAAAAACTATTACTGTGTTGTGTGGGTTCCAGTCTTTTTGGGAGAAAGAACGGGTGGTATAGATTCTTGTAAAGAATCTGTGGCTAACTTAGGTATAGGTATTCTGAGTTTCTCTGGCTTCCTTAATTATAAACATGCTTCCAATGTTTCTTATAACTCAAGCTGCAATCTACTGCTTTAATCACAGTGATTAAAGGATAGCAGTGTTTGTGTCATCCTTGCCTTGTGGTTTTGGTTTTTGAGATTTGTTTGAGGTTTTTTTTTTGGTAGAGGTCTGTGTAAAGATATTCTGGTGTGGGTTTGGATGAGGTGCTCAGACAGCCCTAGGGCTGATATGAGGGCAGCTTGGTGTTAGTGCTGTGGTTCCTGCCCCGGGTTGTGGAGCCTGTGCACAGCTGTGCTCTTCTTGTGTGAGCCTGTGCAGGTACACACCACTTATGCTCCCAGTCACAAGGCCTAATGTGCTGGGAAACCAAATAAGTGAAGAGGTTTTCATCCTCAAAACATAACCCCAAACCTCAATATTGTTGTGATAATCTGGTGTTATCCCTGTTTGGCAGAGAAGGAGTTGAAGATGACCAGGGCACTGACTACCTGGCCTACTGCTGTGGTGGGAGGCTGCACTAGGGCTGTTCAGATCAGTTTCCACACACCTTTCCTTCTGTTTGTGCAGCTGCTGTGGCACCTCTGGAGTGTAAAATGGTGGCCTTTACAAGAGCTGATAGAATAAATTCTCTTGCCCTGGTGTGCTCAGATACCACCCTAAGGTGATGAGATAAATACTTTACTGTTGCAAAGTTAAAATGAATCTCTTCAGTATAACTCCATTATTCTTCATTTAAAAGATAAATATACCTTCATTGTCAGATCAGATATTCCCCTTTGTCAGCATTTCATGGCTCACTTCCTGGGTCTAGATAGATTGATGATAGCTGTTTAATATTCTTTCCTTCATAACCACCAATTTGAGAGTTGCCAACTCTCATGATGGCTGCTGTTCTTCTTAAAGCATCACCTTGATGTACATCAGCCACACAAGAATCAGAGCTTACTTTCTCTTTTTTTCAAATAAATAGTTGTAAAGAAAACTCGAAAATAGAATCTGAGCATCTAATGGTGGAGGCAAATAAGCTCCAATGCCAGTATTATTTTCAAGCTAATCTCAATGACTTAAGATAGGTTCATTCATGGCTTTAGAACAACATCAAAGGGAAGGATTTGATTTCTGACCCTTAGCTCCAAGATTCAAATGCTCTTGTTGGGAATATCTCGGAAGACCACTGGAAGATACAACTCAACTGCAATTCCTAATGACAACCAGGAAAGCTGCTGAGCTTAGGAATGTTTTGTGGTAGCTGATGCAGGCTGGTGTGAGTCAGATTTATTCTAGGTCTCTTGCCCTTTGTGTTCTGACCTTGCACATGTGATGAATAATTTTTGTTGACTCTAAGGTGTGAAGTTGTGAACACTGTATGTTTTTAGGTGGTCCATAATTAGACTCCAGGGCTAATTATATGTGAGCTGAATGCAGGGAGCTTCCAGCTTTTCAGTAGTGCTGTCTTTATAAGAATTTCAGTCACCAGGAGTGAGAAACATGGTTATTTTTGGCATGTGGCCCATGAAAGCATTCAGGTGATATAATCAAGGGAAGGTAGGTGAGGGTGGGGAGCCATTGAGACTACTCTTCTGTGGGGATTGCAGTTGCAGAATATTTTTCATATATGCTGTGGAGTACAGTTGTCACCTGTGACAGTGATATCATAGCCAGATAATGGTGTATCTTATGGGTACCCACAATGTCAAGAAAGATAAAAACTCCTTAGCAGAATGTTTTTGCTTGGTGGTTCTCAAGTGAATCCCAGTCCAAGAGAATGCCTGTTTAAAGGAGACTGTACTATTTTTAGTTGAAGAAAATTGAATCTGTTCATTTTGGTGTCTGGGGATTTCTATTTTCCCAGCAATTCAAGAGTACAAAATTGCACCTTACATCTTGAGGCCCAAAGACCTCCATCACTTCATCTGCTGCCTATGTGGTAAAGTTCTACAGCAGATCTCATGGTCTTAGCTTCCTCACCAGGTGGTTTGGTCATTTATTTAGGGCACGGAAGGAATCTCTCAAACTGAAAATGAAACATGTCTCAGATTAAATGTTTTGGAGATTTAAGTCAGTAAGAACTTCTGCAGAATTATTCATGTGCTCCTCCATGTTAACTGCTTTCCTTTGGTTAGAAGTTCTCATTAAAACAATTGGAATGTATTGTGGGTGTCAGTGTTTGTGGTATAATGAAACTGAATGATCTCATCATGACACTGATGGTGGTTAACTGGATTGATCACAACAGAAAAGCTTTCCACAGTGGCTTGCTACACTTATATATAAATACCTACATATACCAAGAGTTATATCCAGTAATAATGCTGTAGAGAAGCTTCTTTGTATAGTCCTTGTCTTGTGTCTCAATAATGCCTTTAGAACATCTTAAGGCCATGAAGCTCAAAAGATTGCAGAGTCTGAAAAGACTTCAAATAGAGCCAGCCTGGTTCAAGCACCTAAGTCTGGTGTTTGAATGCAGGGTAGGCAAAGAATGGACCAAAATGATGAGGTTTGTGAAGGCGTCCTATGGATAGTAGTAATATTGCACCATGATCAGTTCAGGTTGCTCTGTTCAGTTCCTCCAGGAGTTTATGAATAGCCCAAATACACATCAGCTTCTGTTTCTACACTGTTATGTCAGGGGGTCAGGTAAATGCACCCTCACACAGAAATGGGAATAGGTGCTGCCAATGAACGAGTCATGGATTTCTGTGCTAACATGGGTGGATTTTTTCTTGATTGGTGCTTTTTTACCTCCCCTTCCTCAACTATTCAAAGTTTATGTGGACAAAAGAGAAGCAGCAGAAAATGCTTTCCTTGCCTGCCATTTCTAAGCTTCTCTTTTCTGCCAGTTTTGTGCACCAAGGAGTTCTGGTCTCTCAGTGACTTTTGCTTCCACTCTCTTTCCTCTTCCTGTTAACACAAACACTTCAACCAATTGTTGTGCTTGCACATACACTGGAATATAACTTTTTTGTTCCACTCTTTGAAGCCTATGTTCGCTCTGAAATTTTTTACTTCAGTTCTTGCTGTGGCTGTCTTGAGGCTTGGCTTCATCAGCTACCTGCTGTCCTTTCAGGGTACCTCTCTTGAAGCATTTTGGACAGCACAATGTGTATTGAAGGCTGTATGTCACAGCTCTGTGGTCTCAGTGCACCTGCTGGGTTTGTTGAAGTTCTGCTGTTTTTCATTGCATTGCTAATGAAACAATCTAGCTGCTCTGGCAACTTTCAGCTGACCTTGAATTTGCAAGTACTTAGGAATTTATATTCTACATAAATAAAATGGAAATTATTATTCTTATAATTAAAATATTATGGTTATTGCCTGCAAGTTCTCTAATCTCAGTGATATCTCAGGAGATAAACTCTCAGTACATAAGTGTCTGTATAAACAAGAACAAATCATGTTTTCTCCAATGGGTTTGCTTCTTTTCATGTATTCCTATAACTGAACAACCATTAGAAAAATAATTATTATTGACGGACTAGAAAAGTGACACATTCTATCTTATAGTCTCCCAAGTTGTTTCACCAGGTAAGGTCAGCATGTACTTATATTATTTACAATGTAATAGATGTTGTTGATTTGAAACATTTCTCTGTTTCAGAAATGGATTGCTACAAGGCAGCTTGTTTCAAAGTTCTACTTGGGTGTGTGGGGTTCTGTTACTGCTCATCAGTCCTGAGGAGACTTCTTTCATTTTAAAGCACCTTCAGTTTTTGATGCAGTAACTGCGGTGCTAAACTTTTGTTACTTTGTACATGTTGTGAGATGTTCTTGTAAATTCCCTCTTCCTCACTTTGCTCTTGTGCAGCCTTAGGGTGAGGCTGGCAGGGAAAAAATTAGCTTGGTTGCTTTTTGGATGTGCTTTTGCTGAGGAGGAGAAAATAAGAGTGGAGAGCAGTTTTCTCAGGTGCTGGGGCAGAGGCCTTTGTTGCAACCTGCCTGGGCAGAGAAGCATAAGCCTGTTCTGCAATGAACGGGGGTGTTTGGGGCATCAAACTGAAGAGAACAACCTTCTGGTAAAACATAAATGAACAGCTGTATGCCAAAAAGATGGTCTAGATAGATAGCTCTGTGAACCTGGAGTTTATGATCACTGGCTGAAATTCAGCTGGAACTTCTTGGTAAATCAGTTCTCCCAGTTTATATTTGGGTAGAGTTCATGTAAATTATATCCAGACTAATATACAAATTCTACATATGTGCAGATGCCTGCCTTTCCTCTGGAAATGCTCTAATCTTTACATGAGGACAAAGGAACAAAATCAATTCTGTGCTTCTGCAGAGGAGATGACAGAGCTATTACTGTTCAAAATGAGGAGTGCAGACAACTAAAAGATAGAATTATTGTAATCTCTGAGAGTGTGTCTTTTTAGAGAGCTTTGGTGCAGCCTCCCACTGCTTCCTCATGAGATATCACCAGAAACACAGTTTGTGTTTTGTCAAAGGACCGAGTGTCCCTAAAGCTGACATAAACTTCTGCTGAATTGGTACTGATTCCTTTACAATACTAACTTTAAAAAACTTCATTGTGAAATGGAGAATATTTAAAACCTTGTGCATTTAATAGTAATTCTGTCATTGCTATATATGCTGGAGCATAATGCTTTCAATATTCTAAGGCAACTTTCAAGTTTCTATCAGACCTTAAAAAGATGAACATATTGATGCCTTAATTGCTAGTGCAGAATATATAGATAATACTGTATCTTTCACAAGAATCATGTTCTGCTGACAGAACTGATGTGATAGAGCTGAAACTTTTTCCCTCAGGATACAACAATTATTATATCCTTCTGTTGCTAAAATGGAAATCTCATATTCTCACATATCACGAAATCTAAAAGCTTCTAGCTTATGCATCTGTTCCCTGGCCACTAGAAACATAATTTCATTGTAGTAATTTGTCACTAATAAACAAAATCAACAACCATGGAAACAGTGTGAACAATACATGCAAGTCTATATAACTTCTTTCATGGTCCATTTTCCCTGTAAGCAGGGCATGGCAATGGCAGCCAGGTTTACTGCTGATGTTCTCTTTCTGCTATCCAAGAAAGCTGTTTCAGTACTAGTTTACTCATGGTAAGTTTTTACTAACAACGATGACTTACCTTTTCCTGGATGATTTTTGGATGTTCCCATCCGTTGCCAGAGATTTCTCAGCTAGTTTGCCTGAATGAATAGCTGATTCAGCATAACAGGCTGAAAGCCACCAGCTGGGGTTAAAAAATGGTGGGGATATAAGCAAATCAGCTCGAAATTGAGTAGATACTCTTAGTAACAACTGCATAAATCCAGTGGATCTGCTTTCAGATGCTTTGGCTCTTATCCCTAGTGCCCACACTTGACCCTCTTCACTCTCAATTTGAGTGAGAACAGCTGGCTCAGAGGTTTTTGTAAATGTTGAGCCAATGTTTTGCTTTCTGAAGTCTGTTGCTGCTGGATTTCTTCTGCCATGCTGAGAAATTTGTAATTAAATGGACTGGTTTCTCTCCACCATTTTATCCCATTTCTTTGAAGAGGTGCAGTCATGAGAGCTTTGTGAACTTTCTCCACACTTTTGGCTGGAAATACATCCTGATATTTTAGTGCTTGAAGAACTTGGGCTGGGTTAAGATTGCGTGAAGCCTCTCATTTGTACTTTTATGCTGTTTATGCCCACTGAAGCAAAGTCAAAATCACTTGGAATAAGGAATGGATTTAGATGGGTTCTTGGATTTTCTGTGAACTGGTCTTGGAACCAGATCTGGTGATTTTCTAGTTAGAGGAAACTAGATTTTTTTTTTTTTAATTACTTGTATGATGCTTATTTTGGTTCTGTGGAGGAGGGAGGGTGTATTTATGTCCTGTCTAATGAATTGATGCTCTTGGTAAGATACATGTAGCACAATCTCTAAACTTTAAGACAGGACAAATGATTGGCAATTGAGGACTTAAGGCTTTTAAAATCTCTTCTTGAAAACATTTTTTTCCAAGCACTTTCTGATTTAAATATTGTTTCAATGTTGAAGCAAAGAAAATTATGCAAACATAAACAAACTTAAAAAAATATTCAATTTAGCCATCCCTGCGATATTGAATTTGCTTAATGGGATTTTCTGCTGTCCAAGAATTTGTAAATGTTATAAACACCAGTCTGCTTCTGTAATTGTGGCTATTTGACCTTTGGATGCTCAAGAGTACCCTCAGCTTTCCTCTGCTGCTCTGAAATAGGTCTTGCTGTGGCTGCTAGCCTCACAGAGTGTCTTGGTTATTCCAGGGTTCAACCTCTGACAGAAATAGATAACTAATGTTTCAGCAACTGAGTTGAACATTCAAGTTATTCTCCTTATTTAAGGTTTTTTGGGTTTTTTAAAATCTGTTCCTACTCTCTACCCTGTTTGGAGCAAAATGACACAATGGATAGGACCTTGTTTGCAGCAAAAAATTGTTCTTGTGAGCTGTTAGCATCTGTTAGAGCCACAAAGCCATTTCTGTGCAAATCAGCTTACTGCTGTGAAGCTGTGCCAATTCTGACCAAACCACAAAGGGATTATTAAATACTCCAAAAGGTTTCAGTGAATTCCTACATCCCTCTTTACCATGCTCCCAGCTTCCCAGGTTCTAAATGTTAAAAGCCAGCCACAGGTCAGATCCAGTAGCTCTAAAGTACTTTGGCAGTCCTCTTGGAGCAGATGTAGAGCTTAGGGAAGAGAGAGCACAGTTGCAAACTTGCACAAACAAAAATATTCTTGCTTTTGAATGGCAGCACAGCTTAGAACACTTCTCCCCTCTCTCCCATTTCTCCCCACTTTGTTAAAGCTCTGCATTTGGGACTATTACAGATTTTTCTGTCTGAACTAGAAAAATAGAAATCTGCCGGTGCCTGCACCCAGATCTGAGACCAAGCAGACTGTGACTCTTGGCTGATGGAAATACAAACCTCAGTGTTTGGAAAATCCAGATCTGAATACAGCCCTAAACACCTATCAGTGCAGGATCCATAGCATTGGACTGCTGTGGGGTAGGGAGAAAAAATGTCATTCCATAGCTGCTAAAAACTAATGGAAAATGCTGTAGAAGGAATTTAAAAAACCTCAGACAATACTCTTACTGAGGTATTTCCTGAACCTACACTGAAATAAAATAGTTTGAAGCTTAGTCTGTCAGCCTTCTTGTGCTGGCAGGATTGTGAAGGCAGCAAAGTAAATCCATATGTTTAGAATCTGTAAGGAGCAAGCAGAGCTACAAAATACCTTGTTGTGTCCACTTTCCCTCATCCACTCACTGACTTGGTATCTTTCTGGTGTTTGACTTTTGATTTTAGTAAGAGCATGGTGCCTCTTACTGTCCTTGATACACAGCAAGAGGATTCACTGGTGTGTTTGGATTTATGTAGCCCATTGTGGCAAGCCAGCCCCCTCTGCATGCAGGCTTATCTCTGCTTAGGGCTGGCCTTGCACCCTGTAAATGCCTCTCTTGAGCTGCAGTTCTGTGGTTATGGCGTGTTTTGCTTGGGCAGTATATTTAGCAAATTGTGTAGTCAAATGATTATGTTAGACTGAGTGGTTGACATCTAGTACACAAATAATTATGACACTAAACTACTATGTATGAGCTGGAGCCATAGCTGGTTCCAGTGACAGATGGAAAACTCCACTGAACCTTTTATTGGCCATATGCCATTTCTGAGTGTTGGCCAACAACAAGATTTGTTGCTAATATATAATGATTTAAACAGTAAAAAGAGCAGCTGCACTTTGATTTTTGGTGCCTTTACTACAGGTTTTCCTGGAGCTTCTGAATATCTACTGCTGCTTTTTAATGCAGAGCTGTCACTTCTAGTCTGTGAGAAGAGATTTTATCTTCCCAGCACTATCTGTGGTAGAATTTTATGTTTTGATACTTATAACTAAAGATCTCCTCTGCCTTTTATTGCATTATTAAGTTGACAGCATAAAAATCTGCAACATGGAACTGGAAACAGCCTGTAAGAAGCTGGCTGTGTTGTGTAGTAGTGGAACAGAGCTTTTTCCAGGCTGTCAGTAAGTGTTTTGTTTTATGGCCTGTTTGAGGACTGCAGCATTCCTCCAGCTATTCAGAGAAGACAACTTTCAAAGCATGGCTCACTGAGAGGAGCTGCATGTCCTGTTCATCATATTACTGAGACTGTGCCTGCAAATGTGTGTGTGGAGATAAACTGCAACTTTTGCCTATATGCAGAACATATTATAGTATTCCTACCACTGCTGGTGGAGCAGGAAACCTGCTGCCATGCTGAGTTTTGACCTTTGTTTCTCCTAAAGGGGGTTTAACTCCATTGTCCTTTGTCAGTCTACTCATTCCAGTATTCATCCAGTGAAAACCAAGGTTGGAATCTGGAAAACAGAACTGTTCTGGCATTCAGCCCAGCAGCAAAATGCATGGTAAGAGAGGCCCAATAGAACTTTATTTTTATATATATATATTTGTAAAGAAAGAACACTTTATTTTACAAAACTTGTATTATGAAAGCTTGAATACAAATAAAATTGATTAAATATTTGACCATCCTGAGCATTGTCAGCCTGCACTGCATTGAGAAGAACTCTAGGGGTTTCTAGGATGTGTTTGGTTGATCCTGTGGGTCAGGTGGAAATCATCATGTTGCTTCTATGCCAAGGGAGGTATGAAGTGCATTAAGATTTCCATTGTTTAAGGAAAGCAAGTAGGGAACAGAGTAGTTTACACCTGTATGCTTTTAGCACTTCCTTGGAAATCAGGGAGAAATGAGATGAATTTCTGATGGGCCATATGGAGAGTGTTACACACCTGTGTGCCTGTGACCCTGGTGTGTTTCCTGACCAGCTCATGGGATGTGCTGTGGCCTGGGCTGGCATGAGGGCAGTATTTCTCATGGGCTGGCTGTACCTGAGCTCTGCTCTGCATGGCTGGGCTGCCTCTGGCTCCCAGGCCTGGTTGCTGGTGTTGTGTTATGGTGCTGATATGCTCTTGCATACCCCTCTCATCTGCCTGGGTACCTTCCCTTTTGTGGCTGGAACAGCTTTTGCCCAGTAAGAATTTTCTATGCGAAGCCTAAAATGTTAATTTCTTTCTTCACCCAATAGTAAAAAACAAGGGCTTTTCTGCCTTTACTGCTTTGTTGACCATTCTTTGTGGTGTTTGCATGCCAGCTGACTCCAGGGTTGATTGGTGACAGCTACATCCTCCCAAAATGTCAATGTATTGGCCCTACTCATCCCTTTCTTCAATGGACCAATGTGTTTGTTTACTTATTTATCTTGTATCTCTTCCCTTAGCTCTGGAAAAAGCACGTAACTGCTGGCTGCAGGCAGGTTGTCTCTTCACAGCTAATAGCTTCTCTCTTGTAGTTTGAATGTTTGTTGGGTTGCTCCTTATCTAGCTCATAATTTTTCTTTCCTGTCGGATTCCTCCTACAACCCTCTTTGATCTTACCTACGGAAACCTGTCTGTCTCAAACAGTCAAGCTGAGCTGTGCAAAATGTTCCTAAAGGGATACAGATATTTCCCACTTTGTCATGTCCTGTGAAGTGTTGGGCCCATTTGAAACCCACACCAGCCATAGGGATAGAAAATAGTGTAATTTTTATTCGTATTGGAATTGAGAAATAATAGAGAGATCTAATTCTGAAAGAGGTTTATAGTGGCTGTGTTGTCAATCTGCAATTGTACCTACCAGAGGATATTTTTTGAGTGATGTGGATGCCCTGTTAGATCAGTGTTCCATACACATTTTTACCTTGCATATCTAGTGCCTGACACCCTGAGCATCCGTGCAATAGAGGCCAAACACCCTCTTTCATATCTGTGTTTTTAAACATTGTTTTGATGCTGCCTTATTTGCTTCTTTTGGACTAGGGTTTTTTGTTCGTGTTTGTTTTGGTTTTTATTTTTTTTGCCAGAGCTAAGAGTCTCTTGTCCAGGCATTTGTGGTTGGGTGCAAACTGTTGAAAATAAAGTACTTTTGATTCCTTACATTGTGTAATTCCCTAACACCCATTAATGTCACTGGCTACATTACCCACCCTGTTTGTAATATTTATTGTCTTCAATATGAGTTAGTTTAAAAACTAGTTAAATTAGGTAGTATCATTTGCTGTAAGGCAATATATAGTTTGAGACTTTAAAGGCTACAGCTATTTTTCAGATAACTTATGTCCACATACATTATCCAAAACTGAGGGAGAAGAAGGTAATTCTAAAAGCTGTTGGGAAGATTGGTGAAGGTTGTTTCCCCCCTCCCCAAGTTGTTATGTACTTCACATTGATGTTTATAGGCAGCTGTGTGTGCAGTCAGTCAGGAAAGAATCAGATAACAGAAAATTATTATGGAAGCAATAAAGCTCTACAGTTTACTTTTCACCCCTCAATAAATTGGCTCTTACTTCATATAAAAAAATGAAATTATTTTTCTGTCTGACAGGTGTACTGTGGGTAGTGTTTAGCCATGGTTACCAGCATTTCCTTGTGATGTTATTTCATAGCAAGACTGATGATTTACAAGTTCAAGATAAGAGTCCTTGGCACCATCACTGCAGTGTTTGAAGCAATTAAAAATGTCATGATTCTTGAGGTGACATGTACAAAAATGAAAACTCTTCACTAGAAAGCAGGACTTGCTGGTGTCAGCTGGTGATTAGTATTTGTTGTCTTAAAAGCCCAAGGTTATTGCAATCTTGTCTGGTTTAAGGCAGCGAGCTCTGTGTGATGGGCACGACACACTTGGCTGAGCACTGTGGCTGCAATTTCTGTTCAGCTGGTACTCACACAGAATGAGCCTGTTAAGATCTTCAGCCAGATCTGGTTGAGCAGTCGTGCCAAGCATGCCTTTGAAATCCAAGGGTGGGAGCAGAGACTTCCAAAAGCTAAAGCAACAGTATATGGTGAACGTTTCTGCAGCTGTTATAAGTGTACTTGGATTTTCATAGGATGGCAATAGTTTTCTGTATTGAAGATTTGTGATGACTTGAAGGGGGATGAAAAATAATTCCTACTGCTCTTTGTGACTGTTCTACATCCACTGTGGTTTCTAGGATTTGTGCTATTAGTGGCCTTCACTTGGTAGTTGAACGGTGGGAAATGTGTCTCTGAAGCAGTGCTGTGTGGTAGCCACTTGGTGTTTGCTCCAGGCACATGTGGATTGCTGTGCTCACTCCTGAGCAGACTGGTTTCTCCCTTGCCTTTCAGTAGCTCACCTCACTGTTTCCTTGTGTGTTTTGTTCCACAAGTGCTGCACAAATTTGTGCTGTCTGTGTCTGCAGGTGGATATTCACAGTGACCCTGCAAAGCACAGAGAGCAGCGTGATAAACAAATACTCATTGTTGTCTCTGCTAAGGCTGGCAGGATGAGTTTAGCAGGTTCCTCCCATATCTATAGCCTTTAAACCAAGGACAGTGTTAATATTCTATGTAGGAGTAAAAAACTCATAATGTTCTAAAGATTAGTGTTACTTGAGAAGTCATTTTCTTGATTATGTTGTACATGGAAAACAAAACAGGAGGAAACAATCAAGTATTTTCTAATATCTGATACAGGAGATGGCATCTGTTGGAGACCATGTGGATTTATTAATGGAGTGCCTCTGTGTCCCTAGAGCTTGCTTCTGTCACATGTTGCCTCATTCTGCATTCCCTATTGGAGTACATACAAATATCATGTCCGAATGATACTTAATTATTGTTAAAAAATTTAAGGAAGAACTCATGTTCTTAGTTCCATACCAGTGTTGATGATAGATGTATCTATACAGATATAGGCAAAAAAATGTTATCAGATCATTCATGCATTTGAGTACCTTACTTTGATTTCCTCTTGTTGCACTGAATATGATATATAATTAAAATATTGAATGAGAGAAAATCTTACAAACCAAATCCTGGTGACCTTTTAGTTCTTACTCTCAAAGCTGTCAAGAAAAATCCAGATGCTTCAGTCTCATATCCAAATGCAGACAAATCTCAAATGCAAGAGGAGTGGCTATTAATCAGCTGCTATTAACCAAATGCTTATCAACATTTGTAATTATTCTGCCTCTAACTGAAGTGATAGATTCTGTGTTTGCAGCTGATTTTGTGTCAAGTTCTGAAGGAACATAATCTACTCTGGTAATAAAATACTCAAGTTGCTGGGTCATTGTGGATCTGGCAATTTACCTATGTGTGTAAATAATACTTACTACCATAGTACTCTGAGATAGAAAGAGTCATGGCCAGATACTCTTAAATATTTTGTTCTCAGGAAATTAGCTTGTTTGAGTAGACTGTAAGGTTATGCATGTGGAACAGATGATGTTTTTCTGAGGTTTCTGTCTGCTTCAGGTGTATATCTACCATTACATACCCAGATATGCAGTGAGGACATTTGGCGAATTTAGGAGCTCTCAGGAAGCAAATGTTCCATCACAACTAATGTTCTCCTCCTGCTGGTGACAACACCTCAGGATATCAAAATGAGTGGCAAAAATGAAAGCAAACCAGCATTTATTTGACCACCAGTGTGAAGCATCAATGTGAAATAAATTAGAACGTGTGCCTGCTTAAGACTTTTCTTTATGTTTTTGATTTGTACAATTTTATGATCTCTTTCCTCTGTTGACCTTGAAAGCACTGATTATTTATTAGCATAATATGATTACATTCCTTTCTGCAGGGTTTAAGATGAAAATTGAAACCTTGCAATAATTTGACTAAAAGCTGCTAGAGCATTCAGCCAGCTGTCGAAATTTTAAGAGAAACCGTATTAAGCAAAACCAAGCTGTAGCTGTCTAGCTGATATCTAAACACAGTCAGCATTGCTACCTGGGCAGGAGGCACTTTGGCTGGCTTAATTTGCTGGCTACAGATATGAAATATTAGCAAAATGTAATTTTGCGACAGCTTACACACTGTGGGCCGTGGACTCTTCTCAGTCCACATGTGCAGCTTGTATTATTGCCAAATTAGATGCATTTATAATTAATTCTCCCCCTCCTTCTCTCTCACACACATTCTGTTCTGCATAATCTGTATTTGTGACTTAGATGGACCAGGGCTTTGTTAATTACATGTCCAGGACAGCATTGCTTGCTATTATCTTATTGATTCCTGACTGATATAAGTGGCTGAGAACTGACTAAAAACTCATGGCAGAATCTGCAGCAGCAGTATTCTTACATAAAATGTGACCATAGTTTGTTTAAAGGGTGGATTTTACCTTTGGGAAAAAAAATAAATTCAACTTTGAGTGTGGATGACTAAGTGCTGCTAATTCCCATTTGGCCAGTGCAATGGATACATGCCAGAACTTGCTTAATATCATTTCTTGGTCCTAAAGATAATTAATAATAATTATTAAAAATAATTAACTTTTTAATGCAGAAGTTTGTTTTCTCTTGTAATAAAACTTGTAATGGCTGTTGATATCTTTAAATCTATCAGAACCATTATATTCTCAGAATTTTGCTCAGAAAGTATGTGCAGCCTTGGTGAGTTGCACATTACAGAATTATCTTATTTGGTTTCTGTTGCCTGCAGAATGTGAATTAATATTTACAGGAGATATAAAGACAACTTTCTTCTTTTTAAGGCTGGACAAAAGGACAAAGTGGTATCAGCGCACTCAATTGCCTACACGTTAGCTGTGGATGTTTGGGGAAACAGTCTCTGTTACAAGGTTTCACCTGAGACTGGAAAGCCTTGAATTGCTCTGTGATCAGAGAGACTTGAGGGGGAAAACAACTTAAAAGCTTTTGTGTCGTATGTGATGGGGTTTGTTTGTTTTCGATGGAAGCTGTTTGGTATTGAGCTTGGTAACTGTAAATGCCACTTTGTTTTCTCTCGTATGTTTCAAATATTCCCTCTGAAATTCTACATACTTAATATATAGACAAATTATTACTTACTGTATTTTGTTTCAAAACACCAGCTGAATCTTGCTGAATCTGCAAAATTTCATAAATGTGTGTTAGTTTCTCAAATAATCTCTAATACTGTATCAATTATTTCAATATTTGAAAAGTAATTCTGAACTGGACAGAAATTCATGTAGCAATAGAGCATAAATGTCATTTTTTTACTGTGCGACATTTCTTTTTAAGTTCTTGATATGCTACTATTTTAAAATTATGTGGGAGAAAACAGCACTGAGGTCTGTTAAGTGATTTAATGTGCATTTTTATGAGGCCTGGATTGGAGAGAATGAGGGGAGAAAAGACAGGAAACGAGATTATCTATCAATGGCTAAACAGTAGATAACTAGTTGTTTTCTTGCTGATATTCATTTCTGAAACCAGCTCAGATGGCTCAGGAGTAGTAGATATCATAATTTCACTTCATTCCACCATTATTTTGTAGTGATATGTAACTAAGCCTTGCCTTTTTTCTGCCTTAAAAAATACTTGTGTTATTAAAACATGAATTCAGTTTTCATCTTGGTTTTGATTGAGATTATGCTACAGACTGCTTTGTTAAGATAATTTTTAAGTGGGCCTCAATCCTGCAATATGATGCAGGAAAGTAGGTGGTTGAGTTGATTCAGGCTTTGTGAGGAATTCTGAAGCTCTGTGTTGTACAGTTAGGTCCACTCTGTATATTTCTTAGTCATGGTTAGGTACATTTTTTATTAGAATTTGTTGCATATGCCTTCCTTATTTCTAAATTATCCCACATAAAAGGGAGAGATTTGCCTAAATATAGGTGTAATATATAGAATTGTAAAGAAATTTCATGGTGACTGCTGAATATAAACATTTACTATGTTCTTAAAAGGGAATTTTAAACTAACAAATCAAGGAATCCCATAACTTATTTTAAACTGTAGCACTTAGTTGAGCATTTATTGAGTTTCTCCCTCTTGTCTCATATTTTCACTGCTTCTGGATCTTTCTCAGAAGATCCGTGGGCTCCTCATGTGGTGGGCTGGCACCAAGTGCTTCAGTTGGTGTTGAAGCTGTGGAGCACTGACAATGGTCATGCCCGAGGGTTGTCTGGGCTCAAGGTGGGCCTCATTGTGCTCAGCTTGGCCTCTCTTTTGGTGATTGGCATGTGGCTTGATCTGGTGACTTTTGGCTGGTTTTGGTTTGTTTTATTCCCATTATTCTAGACAGGATAGGTATTTTTGAGCCTTTTGTTGAACTTTTGCAATCATTGATTCAAGTTTTGAGATAGAAGAGGGATATTTTAACTCAAGCCTTAACAGTTACTGTGATGGCTGTTTTTCGATGACTGTCCTTGATGGTGTGAGACTTTGATTTCCCCATCAGAAAGATATTAGGGGATTTTACTGCATTTGCAGTTTTATTAAGCAGGGCTTCATGGGAGGGTGTTTCTGGCATGGGGAAATTTCTTGCCCTTAGAGGACAACTCCTTTTTCCTAGGATTTTGTGTGATTCCATGAAGCCACCTTTCATTCCAGGTAGCCAAAATATGAATACTGCCTTTCTTGTATATCCTTTTCATCTTCCTCCTACCTTTAAGCCTCTTTTCTGGCATTTTGCTCAGCCTTTAAGATGATAGTCTTAATTAAGTTGCCTGCAATTTCACTAGCAGTGAGAAAAGTATTATTTTATTATTTTAAAGTATTGATTTAAAGTTTTATTCATTGCTTTGCTGCAAACAATGTCTTACTGAGATAACTATTTTCTGAATTTATTTGGCCAGTGTACAATCAATTACTGAGGTGCTATTTAATTAGCAAGGACTAAACTAAGTATATCAAGCTTATGCAAACCTGTTAAGTACTTTGCAAAAATGAATTCAGATAGACAAAGGAAAACATTCCTAAAAGGTGCAGAAAATAACCATGGGAAGTGGTCCCCAGAAGCAGTCCTCTTCCACGTCTAGGAAAAGATGATTTTGGAAGATATTCAGTGCTTTTACCAGTGGTAGACTTGCAGGTTACTGCCTTCAAGTAAATCTCCTCCTCTCATCCAAGCTGCTGTTTGAACCCTAAATTTCTCTGATTTTGTTTAATGCTTCTCTTTCGTGGGGTGGTTGGATTCAATCTTCCGCTGTGGTCTGAAGTTCTGACTACCAGGTCCCATGAAGCCCACTGCTGTTTGCTGAAACAAGGCTGGCTGCCTTGGCTTCTGTGTGCCCAAACAAACAGCTGCAGTAATTTAGATGTCATTGCCCTGCAGTAATCTGTTACTGTCCCTCTCCTAGAGGCTGCCTTCCTGCGACAGAATCGGTGTAGGGGAATGCAGCCACTCCATTTCACAGTTCAGCACCTTAGAACAATTCCCTTTTAGTTCACACTAATCCACACTCGTGCGTTTCACACAGGGGTGTATGTGGTGTTTTATGAACTCTGGTGTTAGAACAAAGGGTTGGAACAGTGAGGTCCACCTTAAGGCATCCCTAGCCCCTGCCACATCAGATACTGCCTATGTGCTGTGTGCTTGTAGAGAAGCAATCACTGTCATGGTAAGTCCCTTGGGAGGTGCTGTGCTGCTTCAGATATTTGCAAGGTTATTTAGCACTTTGGGTACTCAAAGAAAGTACTGCTTTTGAATTGGAGACCAATTATAGTCCTTTCTGCACAACACTCAAAGAATGCTTCCAGAAACAAACACTGAACTATGACACTGACAGAATTCTGCCTCCCAGAAGCTTGTTGATTTAACAGTAATCTCAATCACCATCCAGTGTGCATTGTGTGGTCCCTTGGATTCTCCTACCTGGCAGGATTTGAGATTCACAAGAATTCCTCCAGCTTTGGACCTTGTGAAAACAAGATTCTGGCTGATTTCTATACTTAAGTCATCTATAAAAAGTGGACCTGGCAGAGAAATTGGAAGGATGGTGACAAATGCGTGTATTTGTCTGTGATTAAAACAGTATTCATATTCTGGAAGTCCTCTATCTACAAGGCTAGGATTGGGTGGGCTTTGTAATTCCCCCCCTACAGCTGTGTATTTGTTCTCCAAGAGCAGTCTGCTAAGAGGGTGCAATAGGCTGCATCCTGAACAAGTACAACTGGAAGCATAGCAGCTGAATGAAGGTAAGGTTGTGCAGCATTATTTTTTAAGCCTGGCACCTTTGGCGAGAGAGAATTTCATAATTCAATTCAGCTTCTAAAAGGCAAAGGCTTCTTACTCATGGGCTGTGTGTGGTCTACCAGGGTAATTAATCTGGCCAGCTTCCTGAGATAACTTGGAAGAGGCCTGGAGGCAAAAGAAGAGGCTCTCTTAGCCTGCTCCTAACTACCTCTGTTCTGCTGTCCTTCTCCCTTGTCACGGTGTTTGTATTTGTGATGGGGCTCTGCATGTCATGAGTGCCATGTTACAGCTGTGCTAAACTGGATGGGTTAGTTGGGAGCCTTCCAATTTCTGACCACTTGCAAGCAATGGGGCTTAAACAGGATGTGCAACAGTTCTTCAAAATTGCAAGAAAATAGTGAAAATATAACTGAGGTAAATGTATTTACCAACAAGGAGGAGGAAATTTTTTCAGAACAATGAAATTACCTGTAAGGAATGTATGTTTTCTCTAATGGCAACATATGTGCTCAGACATGCAGAAACACCTTCCAGGTAGAGGCAGAATCTGAGCCTAACCCTGTGCTGTCTTCCCAGGGTAACTCTGTTGGTATTTCCCTAGGTGAGCCGGTTCTCAAAGAATAGTTTTAATTTATTATCTCCTTAATTTTCTAGACTTTAGAAATAATGAAGGCTGTTTTCTGGGAAGGATGTTAAGCTACTTTTCTTTCAGAAGCTAGAGTGGAGAACTGGGGTAGAAGCAGTGTGGATGATGTGTTCTTGTGGCAGCAGTGGAAGTCCAAGGAAAGCATCTTCTCTTTTTCTCTCTGTTCCTTGTTATAATCAAGTATTCAGTTTCTTCATGTGTTCAGATGATAATGCAGGTTCTTTGCTAATGCTGAGACTTCATGCTTCCCCAGGTATAGGTGTTCTGCTGTCTGCAAATTCATAGTAATGGCAATGAACCCTTAAGTTAGACAAAACAAACTCAGGCAAAGGAATTGCATCTACTCTCTCAATTGTGCAACTAAAGAAAAGCTCACAATTAATCAGAGATGTGGTCTTAAATGACCTGTTCCTAACTGTCATTAGGTTCTGCAATCTCTGTCTTTCTAAATTGCCTGAAGTGGAGGCTAAAAGCTCTGTACCTTGAAGCCTGGGTCACGAATGGTTGGTTTAACCCATGCAACTCCACCCTGCTCCTGCACCCCATACCTGCATGAAATGATTCCTGCTCCCTGTTTCAGCCCCTACCAGAATCTTAGGGACAGTTTGCAGTCAGCAACTGCTCCTTTCTCTCTAGAGGCTGTGCCCTTAAAGCTGACAGGTTCCCCTGAGCAGATTTTGAGTGGTGGAGGCCCCTGGTATGTGGATCCATACCATGTCCTGAACAAAGACTCCTGCCTCACTCCATGTCTCAAAATCCTCCACTTCCTCTGGATACTCTGTTGCCCACTTGTCACCTGTTTGTTATGGACTGTTCAGCTCATGCAGCTCTAGTTCATTACTTAGAACTAAAGTGGTTAGAATTTGACCAAGTTCCCTTCGTGAGTATTTTAACTTTACTTTTGATTGAGAGTGTTTGCAGAGTGGCTCTGTTTAATGATTTGATTTTGAAAGGTAATTCAGGTTAACATTCTCCAGCATATGTTGTTCTTTCCTTTCTGTCCTGTATACTTGCTCAGGATTTTAAATCTTGCAGTATAGGAAAAGCCTGAAACCATGAACCACAGCTTGGGATAGCAAAAGCAAAAAAGACTTAAGAGAGTAGTGAGAAAATGGCTTTTCTAACCCCATATTCACCTCCCAATATTGGATGAATTGCACGTCTGTAGACCCATCTGGCACTGCAGGGGAGTAATATCCTTTATGACAAAGACATTTTACTTAAGCTTTTCTTCCATCTCTGGTCCAGAAGGGGGAAATTGATTTAGCCTGTGATGTTAGAAACCAAAATCATGAAGTGTTGAGACAGAGGGCAAGCTTCACTGTGACACCTTCTGTGCATTCAGACTAGAAACTGGATCCTTTCCCTATTGCAGTGATCTCCCCTTCTCATCTGTTGCTCCCTTCTTATCCAGACACATGCGAAGTCACATGTACTGTGCTGACAGCACTGCAACTGTTCTCCCAGAATCAAAGGACTCCTCATATGAGCTCATCTGCTCTTGCTGTAAATGCCAGCCTGCAGAGGACAAAGCCTTGGACTTTTTTAATCCCAAAAGGAAGCCTTTAGAAGAAAAAGATTTTTGCTGGGAGTGTTTGGGAACAATATCCCAAGGGAAAATATTTTTTTCTTCTGTTGATGCCAGTCTGACTTGCTTTTGCAGCTGGGAGCAGAGTTTCTGAAGCTGGTATTTCTGAATGAAAGGACAAGTAGTTTTGTGAATTTTTTTTTTAGTCCCTTTGGCTCACATGGGGAAGTGGGACAGTAAATAGATTGTATGTATGTCTGATGCGTAAAATGATAAAAAATGTTTCACAAAGTACCAGAGGATCTAGTCCATTCCTAAGCAGAAGATTAGCATTTAAAATACTAGGTTTTTGAGGCTCTATTCAATGGTTATTTCTTTGAGAGACATCCTTGTGTTACCGCGTTTGTGAACTTTGTGTAGCTCCCTGTCCAGCAACTTTTCCTCTGGTGCAGTGGTTGGAAGCTCCCTGGGTGGCAGGAGGGCTGCACAGCCAACAATCATATCTGGACCAAACTTTAAGATGAAGGGTCTTATTTCAATTTCATTTTGGTCATTTGTGTTTATGTAGCTCAAGTAATCTCTTCAGTAACCAATGTTCTGAGTGTTCATGAGAGTAGTGCATCAACCCTTCTTTCTGGGGAGCAGCAGGCCTACCAATGCAAGTCTAACTCTGAGAGAAACATGTTTTTTGGGAACAAGTACTTCATATGAACCAGAATATCTTGCCAAATTAGATTGATTATGGATGCTGGTTTTGAAAAAAAATGAGAACTTTTGGTAGAGTCACTCCCATTTTACTATTTGGGAATAGATAAAATTACTTTTTTATATTATTTTCTTTCGTCCATTTTTTTTTTTCCTTCTTCTAAATGGAAAACAGTTTTTCATTTTAAAGCTCTTTTTTTTGCATGTGCAGCATATAACCAAGGTGAAAACCAGACATTTAGACTGAGTTGTAATAATTTTATGGAAAGTTGTTTCATAAATTCAGACTTGGCAGAAAACTGAAGAGTTGAAAGCTTAGAAGCTTTCATGAAACCAAACCTCTGTTCTTCCCACACCTTTCATGCCTATCCCTGGAGTGGTTTCCACCTAGATGATTGCAGTACACTGCAGTGAGTACACACGTGCAGAGCAGCAAACTATGGTATGGTGTGTCTGGTCCTCTCCATGTGAGCACCTCTATTTTCATTGGTGTGATGCTGAAATATGGCAGTGATGATAAGCTGCCAATGTGATTCTGTTGCTTGTTGATGACTGTCAAATTTTGTGATTGTCATGTTCAGGATATGAAGTGTTCAGTGATTATTTTAAACAGTTGTATGAAATGAAGTTTGAGGAATCCCTGACTGCTATGATACAGGCTCATTCAAATCATCTGCCACAGCAGAGCTTCAAATGTACCACAGGAGAACTCACCTAAAAGAGAAACTGAACTTGATATTCCATGCTATTAAAGTCTGAAATTTTCTCTCAAAGCTTGAGCTTAGCTTGTGAGAGTTTTTCACATTGTATGAAAGTAGAACTTATTCCATGACTCTTACGGGAACGACATTGATGGGTAACTCTTAATAGTTGTATTTCTCTTCTTTTTATCTGAAGAAGAAATCTCATGGATTTTTCTTCATTGTTGTAGTTTCTCCCAAAATTGTAGGGGGAACAAAATACAAACAGAAGCAAATGTGATCCTTCTTGCCTGCTGTCACAAGTACTCCCTTGAAAAATCATAATGGGAAGGATGAAGATTGGTACATTTGTTAGGAGAATCAGCTTGCTAGCAGGACAACATGATGTGGAACCTCCTCCTTGTCAAGGCTGGTAGTTCACATGCAGTTACACATATTTATTCTCTGAGGAATTAGAAGAAAGACTCTTGAAAGGCCAAGATGCCCATTATGAAGCTATCAGGCTGGAAAGCTACCATTAGATTAATATGAGCCTGGTCAATTTTTCAAAATAATCATTTTAAAAAGAACAATGCTTAGTGTTTTAAATTTTCAAGCATTCATTAAGTCATCCTTTGAGATACAAAAGATGTACAGAAACAGAATTTGTAAGTAATTTAAGGATTTTTTTTGTAATTGTAGAAACGATTAAGACTGTTCTCAAACATTTTTCATGTCCTTCCTTTCTCCTTGCCCTAACTATTTTCCTTATTTGGGTCTTGTAAACATAGTGGTAGGTGCCCAGTCAATCCATTGTTGCAGAACCCCTAAGAGATGGTGGCAGGACAGAGATTGCTGTGCTCAATAGGACTGGCTGGAAGAGAAGGTGCCCTGCAGCAGAATGTTGTTACACACTTCTGATTCCCTGTTTCTGGGGGGTCCTGCTTAATTTTCCAATTTTTCTTTAGCCTAGGACTATGGAGCAGGGCCAGCTGTTGGGGCAGGCAGCCATTCCATCCCATGAGATCAGTAGGAACTGGAGTTCCACCAAGCCAGGAAGTACAAGGGTGGACAAAGCCATAAAGGGGCTTGGGATGGTGTCTTCCCCTCTCTATTCTCCCTGTATTTCCTGCTGCTGTTTGCATTTTTGGCTGCTTCCTCTCCCAGGCTGGCTCTGCTGCCTCCTTCCAGACACAGCTGGGCCTGCTGCTTCTGTGCTTCCAGCACAGTGAGATGTGTTGTGCACACCTGTGTGAGTTTGGGCTCTCCCTGCAGGGAGCAGGGCTGGAGACGGGGGCTGCCCTCCCACTGCAGAGCACGGGGAAATGGAGAATAGCCCAACAGTGCCAAGTGATGTCTGGTGCAAAACAGGCTTGGCTTTAATAATTGCCCTTATTTTGGCATTGTTGGATTAGGAAAAAGCCTGCTACAGAACTGGACTAGGACATTCAAGACATGAAATGTGGAGAATGATACTTTAGGTGACACTGACAAAGAGCATTCAGAGCCTTAACAAAACTTTTAGACTCATTGATGAGTTGCTTCATTCTTTGTATTCTTTTTGGTTTGTAGAGGTGCTACAGACCTTAAACTGTATCACACTTTTCTCACACTGTTCACCATTTAATATATACACTTTACAGATGAACCAGGACTGCTACTTTGCCTAAGAAAGTTGACAGCATGAGAAGTTTTAATGAAAATTTCCATACATGTTTAGAATAGCAATAAACAGCAGAATTTCATTCTGTTTAAATGGCTTGGATGTGGCTGCCTGGAAATTGAAACCCCAGGAAAATCTCATGTTGCTAAATGTGTTTTCATTTGGTGTCAGACCCCTGTTTTCTCCAACCCTCTCCCCCCATCTATAAGGTTTTTCACTGAATTGAAAGTAATTTTTGAGATGTTCAATATTTTCATTTTACAAATATAAAATAAATATAATCTTAACATTTTGGCACAACTGAAAATCATATCACTGAAAAAAAACAACATGAAAATTTATTTGAATTAAAAAATGAGTTTCAATACTCATCAAGGGAGTTAAGTCATTGAACTATTCTTGCAAAATATTTAGACTTCTGATAAAACTACATTTCCCACAGAGAATGTAGTTCTGGCTTACTTTGGCTTTCTAAGATTGATGCTAGCCAGCAGCAATCCTATTAACTTTGCTTAAGATCTGGGGTCAAGTTTAAATCAAAAACTTCAGTGTGTTCACATGTTTGTACATTTCTGAGAATGCTATTTTATGCAACTTCAGAGACCTTATCAGCAAGAAAAAATAGAGAAACTGAAGCAAACTTGGGCTGCTGACTGTAGGGACATATAAAACAGTGAGAAGAACAAAATGACACATTGATAGTATTGGCAAGTGGGATTTTTAATTGTTGTAGTAGCCAAAATTCATGGTTTTATGCATCATGATAATTGAAACCAGTTATTAATTTGGCACTCAGAGTGATAAGGAGAAAGAAAATTGATCTGTAATAGCAAAAACCCCAGTCTTGGATGTCAGCTGGTGATAGTATTTTTTTTATCCCTGGTGTAGGCTCACGGATTCTGTTCCATTCATTCTGTAAGCCTAATTTTTTTCTTGCTAGTGTATTTTTATGCCTTTATTTTCTTCTAATTTGAAGACAGCGCAATGTTTTACTGTCTATAAATGAGTGTTTGTTTCAAATATGCCCTGATGTAAAGTGCTGAGAGGTTTAGCTTTGGCTTTTTTCTTTACCTACTGTATACTTTTTCTGACATGTTAGATTAACTTTCAGCCGCAGGCCAATCTGTCAAAGAAACAGGGAATGTCTCCTGCTATGACAGATTTGCCAGAGGCTGAGGTTTGAAACAAGCTGGGTATTGCTTCTTACACAAAAGTAATTTCTCCCTACTGAAGAGAGCTATCACTGAATCAGCTGAACAGAGCCTCTGACTTGCATTACTAGGTTCTGATCAGAAAATCTGCAACAGGCATTTTTTCTAATAAACTTATATGCCACAAAGGAGCTCTGTCAATATGACTGTGTGGGAACTTTCAGCAATATAAGGTCAAAATAATTTCCTCAAGGATATCAGGAATCCAATATATATTTTAAAAACTTTCCCTGGTTGACCTCAGTATTGTTATCATGTTGGATGAATATACTGCTGCAGAGATAGACCCATAGGTCAGGCTTTAGGATAGAGACAGGACCTGCACTATCCTTCTGGCATCTGCTCCAAAAATAACCACTCCATTCCTTAAACCTTTCCCAATTTACTATATGAGCTGAACAAAACTGAGCTCTCCACACCCCACTTGTCCAGCCTTGGCTGTGGCTCTGAGGTGCTCAAAGCTGCTGTACATCCTGACTGTGCCCTTGCAGCAGAGCTCCTTCCAAGGCGGTATTGACCCCCGGCTCTCAAACCAAGCCCAGGTGCGTAGTAAAGCCTGGGATCTTTGCAGAAGTGGCTAAACAGGAGTGTCTGTCCCAGGCAGCCCCTGAGAAGAGATCTGGGCAATCACAGAGCAGCCACGGCTGCCAGACAGCTCGTGGGCTCCAAGGAATTTGTGTCATTCTCTTTTGGGACAGACTGCCATCTTTCTTCAGGACTGGGGGGCAGAAGGTTTGTGAATAACACAGGGAGTGTAATGAGAGAAAGGTGAGGATTCAGTTCAGGTTTCTTGCTGCTTCTTTTGCCTTCCGTGATATGAATGTTCAATGCCATAAGCAGTGCACTCTGCAAACTGGGGAAATGGTATAAGTCTTTTGTTTTACCAGACTTCAGTATCCCTTACGTGCAAGTCAGACTCTAGGATAAGATTTGGGCTTAATGAAGGAATTAATACATATCCTCCTCAGGCAGGTGTCATAAAAAAGAACTGACTTAACCCATATAATGGACCCCTTATGGCACTGGAATAGCTATGCCTATTTCCATAGACTAATTTAAGTAATTAAAGCTGTATTACCTTATGCCAGCCAAGGATCTGACCCAATTAAATTGGAATAACAAACTGTGTTAATTTTAAGGCTTTCTCCAGGAATGCATGTCTGCCATATTGCTTATTACTGATCACAAAGTTCATAAGCTACTGGTTATAATTTAATTTCCCCCTCATAAAGTGTAATCCTTCTTTGGATTTACTTAAATACATATATATGTATTTTAAATGTTGTGAACAGTAAATAGATGTGACATCAATTTATATTATCATAGTTTCCAGAGGCTGTAGTTTCCCCTTACAGCTGCACGAAAACACACCATAGTTCAGAGGACTGTGGCAAGGTGGGAAGTCTAGCTCAATACTGTTTCTGTACTGAAGTACAGGTGGAGTTTTGAGTGCATTTTAAGAAGAAAACACTGTTACTCTGTTGAAATGTTGTGAGTTTCTGAGGAATAAGAAAGCCTAGGAGCTTGCAGGTTTAAGTGTTCAAGAAATACAAAAAAATAGTTTTCATGTGTACTTGAAGTTGCAGAAAATGAACTGTCATGAGGGCTGGGGATCTGCTGCTGGGTGTAAGGTAGGTCGTGTTTGGTTTGAGGTAGTATGGCTGTGCCTTAATGAGGCTAAAACTTGAGCCCACCGTGGGTACATACATGCCTGCAGTCAGAGTTGAGCAGTACAAGCCCTTTTGCTGACACACACATCAACCTGGAAATGGTACCCTACGTCAGAGCTTCTTACTATAAAAATAATCAGCAGACAACTGGTGGGAAAAATAAGAACAAAAATACCTGAATTAAATGTACAGATTAAATCCTCGATGCAGTATGCATACTGTGAAATTGACCCCAGCCTTGCAAAACTTTAAACTCGATAGTTCTCACAACTCCCCTTGTGGCATTGGCCCAGCTCTCTGTAGTGTTAGTGACTGCATGCAGAAGAGTGTTTCTAGTTACCTTTATGCTTTTGCTGCCATCAGAACAGCAGAGGTGCAGCTACACCATAAATACTTTGACTTTACCCTGTCTCTTCTGCTACAGACTGTCTGCAATCAGCCTTTTATTTGTCACCATCAGAATAAAGCAACAGATATATGGACATAGTTTACTCTAAACTCTTCGTGGTGACTTCTGCTTTATAAATAATTAATTGTTTGTAACAAATACTGATTGCTGTTGGTTGAAGAGGGCAGTTGATGCCTTGTTGGCTGGAAGGCACCTTAATCATCTCTAGATATTCAGTGTAACTGCAATATGTGTGCAGATTCCAGCATATGGTAGTGGTGCCACAGTGGTTTTTGTTCTTCTGAATTGTGTCTAGGAGCAAAGTCTTAGCACTTCAAACAGGCTGAGATGACAGGATTGAAAAACCTAATAAACAGACATAATGGTAGAGGCTTTTATGCTTTTTCTGGCCACTGCTTTCACTGGTATGTTGTGGAATGTTAGGAGACTAAATTGCACTTTGGAAAAACAAACGAACAAGTAAATGATGTGCTGTGATACCCTTGGCTGGGCTTTTTAATAGAGTTTATTTGCTTACTTGCTAATTTGCAAGGTCTGGTGATTTGCAGTTGGCCTCCAAGTCCTCAGCACTTGGAATTAGTGCAGTTCTATTGTGTCAGAAGGATGAGCAAATCAAAAGAGAAGCATCCCACACTGGGGAAGCTACAGGAAAATGGCTTGAATTTCTGGCAATTCTTACAACTATTTCATTTTTGTTTAGCTCTTAGTTCATTCCCTTGCATGTAAATAACCGTCTAAAAATGAAAAGACTCTCCTAGTCTTTAGTGAAGGTGATCTCTTGTTATTGTCACTTTGAATGCCTCTGTTGTGGGCCTTTTATCATTTTTATGATAGTGTAAGTAATGTGTCATCCATGTAGCATCTGCACAAGGTTTGTTGAAAATTAAGCTGGTTTAGAGGATTATATTTCAAGTCTGTCATAGCAATTTCAGCAGTGATGTTCTTTTATTTTAAGCAAATTGTTCAGAAGTTCTTATGTGTTCAGCTGATTTTTTTTTTTGGGAGAAGAGATGGGGAATACATTCAGTTTGAAACTCA
Source organism: Thryothorus ludovicianus (assembly GCA_013397245.1). Taxonomy (NCBI): domain Eukaryota; kingdom Metazoa; phylum Chordata; class Aves; order Passeriformes; family Certhiidae; genus Thryothorus; species Thryothorus ludovicianus. Next base: position 498,788 of record VZTB01016734.1, on the reverse strand, counting down.
GTAAAATCATTGTCATATGAAACCTTTCTGGATTTTAAAAAAGCTCTAGTGGATAACACATCTTATGTCCTATCATTAAGCCATTCCTACCTGATGCTTTTCATGAAAGGATGATCTTTTGCTATAAACAGTGATAAGAGCTATCAGAAATTTCCAGCACTTCCCAGTTTTTCATGGACTTTCTGAAAAGGTTGTAACGACCTTAAAAATTATTGAAAATGTTTTTTTTTTAAAGTAAGACATTAAGCAAAGATTCTTAATGATATTTTACTGCTTTATAAAATAAAGATCTCCAAAGTTTCAATCCATAGATGCATACTGATAAACTGGACACACCCATGTATGTAAGAAATCAGTCCTCTATTGCTGGAAGTCAAGAGAGTATTTGCTGTTTTTTTTTCCTCTGAAGAACAGGAGTAATTTGTGAAGTGATTCTCTGGACTGTGTTTAATATCAAAGAAAAAGAATAGAATAATGCTTCCAAGAAAAAATATTATTGGTAGCAATAATTTCAGTATAAGGACAACATTTGATTTTGCTAGTTTTCTATTTCTTAGTGCTTTTTTTAAATTTTTTTTTTTTGCTGTCCAGAAACCTCTAATTGTGTCAAGTTTTGCTTCTGAAGCTGGTGACAGACAAGGTTATTCAGTGTTTGGATTTGATTCCCCTTTCCATCTGTTACATGATTCTCTGTTCCTATAGATGCCAGATTTTTTAAAATTCCTTATTTTCTGATTCCTTTTATTCTGTAATATGCCAATGAATACTTTCGTATTTAAAATTCCTACTATGATATGAGCCAGCTTGAAAGTAGAAAATATTTTATTCAGGAACACTTTATTTTCTTTTATTTTTTGCTAAGAAAGTAGGGTGAATTCCTCCTTCACATATTAACATTAGCTGGAAAAAGTGGCAGACTCTTTCCCTTGTGCTGTAAGGCTGATTTACACAAGTTTTTCTGGCCTGATTATTGGTTTTATAGTATAAGATTCCCCTTTATTTGTGCTTCATGGACAGAAGTAGAGTAAGTTATACAGGTCATTTTGTATGAGTTCAAGACTGTGAACACCTGGGAATGGAAGGGGATGAGTTGTACTCATTGTACCACAAAATGTATTGGTTTTAGGGGGAGTTATCTGAGGTACTTAACTGAGAGGTTTTTCTGTTTGTGAATGAGGTAGGCAATTTCATTACTGCTATATGTCTTAGCCTCTTCTTATCTCAGCTTCATTATACAACCTCCATTATCACAGAACCTAAACGATCCATACTTACTAATGGACTGTTTTTACCTTTTGTCTGGAAGGCCACTATAAAGATGGAAAACAGGATCACTTGACTGATTAAAGGCCAAGTTTGGACCACCTAATAGCTGTGCCTGGTTTATGTATACTGAATTTAAATGCAGGAAATCAGTTGGTGATTAAAACTTTGTGCTGAGGTTCTTCACGGTGCCCTAGAATTGCAGGTTGATCTATTGAAATGACAAAGATTTTTAAATTTTATTAAAATATTGTAGAAAAAAAAAATCAGTGTGGACTATGCTAGTCAGAGGAGATGCTTCACAAGAGACCTCCAGAAATGATCAGGCTTTCATGAAGCTTAAGGAGAAACTGGACTGGATTACAGTGGATGCTGCAAAGCTTTGGTTTTCCTCACTGCAAAGGTAATCAAGGCAGCCTGGGGCATCAAGAAACAGAGATGTTCTGTTGAATGCAGATTTGTGAATTAAGCTGTTTTACATATCACAGAATCACAGACTAATTCAGGTTGAAAGGAACCACTGTGGGTCATCTGGTCCAACCTCCCTGATCAAGTGGGGCTGTTCTAAAGCACATGGCACAGGATTGTATCCAGGCAGTTCTAGAATATCTCCACTGATGGAGACTCCACAATCTTTCTGAGAAATCTGTGCCAGTGTATGGTCACTGCACAGTGAAGAGGTAAAGAAGTTCCTCCTCTTATTCAGGTGGAACCTACTGTCCATCAGTTTCTGCCCATTGCCTCTTGTCCTGTTGCTTGGCTGCACCACAGAAGAGCCTGATTCAATTTCTTCACACCCTTCATTCTGATACTTGTATGGGTTGATGAGGTCCCATCTCAGTCACCTCTTCCTGAGGCTGATCAGATCTGACTCTTTCAAGCTGTCCCAGTAAGAGAGATACTTTAGTCCCTTAATTATCTTTGTTGCCCTCTGCTGGACCTGCTTCAGAGCTCCATGTCTCTCCTATACTGATGAGCCCAGAACTGGACACAGCACTCCAGACCTGGCCTCACTATGGCTGAGCAGTTAGAGATCACAGAATATTCTGAGTTGAAAGGGACTTACAAGGATCATCAAATCCAGCTCATATGTGAATGGTCTCTAAGAGAATTGAATCCTCAATGCTGATGTTATTAGCACTCTGCTCTAATCAACTGAGTTAATCTAGAGGGGTAGGATTATGTTGGTTGACCTGCTGGCAATGCATGTCAGAATACCACTGGCCTCCTTGGTCACAGGGACACACTCCTGGCTCAGGGATTCTTGCTGTCCACCAGGACTCCCAGTCCTTCTCTGCAGAGCTGTTTTCCAGTGGGTTGTCCCCCTGTCTGTACTGGTGCATGGGGTTATACTTTCCCCTTTGAGACAAGTGAGCCCTATTTGTTGCCAGTAGGTTTGGTATTGGATAATCAGAACCATGATCAAGACCCCCAAAATTCTGCTGGTGCCTGCAGCCAGGTGATCATCTGCATGATTTTCTCGCCCCATTGTTCCCTTCAACTGGAAGCACAGTAAAAAATACAACTGGTGCTCCTGAAGTCCCTCTTGATTATCTGCAGACTTTTTATTGTCCCCTCATCAGTGTCTGAAAAACCAGTAGTCAATGGGCCATACCTGGCTGGGAAGTTTCTTTGTGATATCCGTTTCCTGGGCACCAGGGAGGCAAAATACCCTTGTCCATGGCTCAGTTCTGATTGGCAAATCAGGCCCTCTATTCCTCTCAAAAAGGAGTTGCCAGTGACTACTACCCTGTTTTTTCCTAATTGAAGAAGTTGTGACATTCTTTGCATATGCCTTTGGGAAGAAGATGGGTGAAAATTCACCTTTGCAAGGGTAGTCTGATGTAGCTCAAGGCATATGGAATTGCTGGCCTGTTTTTTTGTTTGTGGCGTGGCTTTGGGGATTGATCTTTTCATGCACTTCTTTTTGTGGGGAGGGGGAAGAGATGAGAAGCATTGTCAAATTCAATCAGCTCTTAACCTAACTAAACTGAACAAGTATATTTATGTGTGCACCTGTATCTATCAAATGTAGGTGTGCATAAAATTATTGTTCCACTCCCATTTGTGGATATTATTACACTTCCACCACTTCAGTATAACTCCTGTGGTATTTACCCAAGTAGGTGTATTACAGGGTTTATTCATCTTGCCTGACTTCTCTGTGAGCCTTGTTACCTGTGTGTCTGTTTCTTTGTTCCATCAGTCTACACCCACCCAGGCACTTTCTTTGTCTTTTAAAAAAATATATTTGAAACCATATAATTAAACTGTAATCCTGTCCAGACTGTAAGTGTTCTCTCCATTCTTTTAATGTCCTGGTATCTCACTGGTTGGTCTGAACAGACTTTGTAGACAGCACATCTGCTGCTGTTCAGAGCATACTGCTCCTTTGACTGCAGCACAGCCAGGTTTGGAGTAATTTTCTCTCTTCAAACTAAATATATTAACATTTGAAATGATATTATGCTGTATGACTCACTTAAAAAGATGAGAGAAAAAACCATAATTAGCTAAATAGTGTGAAACTTTCGTGCAACATCTGCTCCAGCTTTTGGGTTCTTAGTTTAATCCTGATTTCCCAGCCACTGTAGGTGTATTGTTTGGCTAATGTCTGATGGTGTGGAGGTGGCTAGGGAAGCATATGCCTCCCTGCTCTGTGTTTTGAGAGCATTGTCTCTTCTGTAGATTCTTAAGAAAAAAATTGTGCTAGCAAAGCTACTTTGGGGTTTTGTGCGCCTTTTTTTGTTTTTGTTTTATGACTTTTTTTTTTGTTTCCCCCTCCCCCATTACTTGGTTTTTAATTTGAACTCCAGTAATGGCCTTGTCAGGGAAATGGTTTCTCTTGTCTTTCCTGACATATACCTATGTCTCTTTGCAAGCTCTACATTATCCCAGGTAGTTTTGTTGAGTGATATTTAAACTATTTAAAAGCTATTTTTGCTATTCAAGGATTGCGATACTGATTCATGTGATATTTTATGCCAGTCATGTCATCTTAGTCACTAAATTTAATGCACTTCTCAAAACTGTCTGGTGATGACCTTGTTCCTGAGGTTGTTGCAAGTTCTAGCTAAAATTTGCAGAGTATTTCCAGATTCTGCATTTCAGGGTGGCAATGAACCATATCAGACGGATTTGAGAAGACCCTGTGTTTCTACAGAGCTTGTGGATCCACAAATTCATTAAACAACACAGACTGAGAAAGATGTGAAGGAACTAAACGAAACCTTTGTTGCCCAGCCAAGGACAGTTTAACATCTGTATTAGCTTGTTTTCCACAATGGATAGTTTGGTGTTTGAGGTCATGAATTTTATAAAGTAACTATACCATGTCACATTTCTTTTTCATCTGCATTTAAATTTTCATTTACTTCTATATGTTGCTGGCTGAGGGCCACTAGTTTTCTATCATGAGAAATGGGTGCTGAATTAGATTTGCTTTTTTTACCCAGCTTGGAGAAGATGTGCATTATCAAAGCAGTTCTTTGGCTCAAAATAAGTAAAGGGATAGTTCTGTAGGGAATATGCTTAGTAAAGCAATGCCATAAATAGGTCTTGTGTCAGTGTTTGCTGTAATGTCTTGATATGTGTCATCATGAATTATATATTATTTCAGATTTATCACTTCTTCCACTGATAAGGGACATTGCTTCTTTGAGTGAGTTTTCTTCATGGCTTAAAAGATTTATTGATACATTGAAATTCCCTGTATTGGAGATTCAGATGAACTTTGGAAACTTGAGATAAGAGCTATAAATCTGCTATAAACTAGGATGCTGTATCTCAAAGTGTGTATTTATTGACAGAGCTTGTACTAGCTTATTCTTCTGTTTCTCATTTGGGTGCATCAGAAGAGATTTTCTTTTCAACAGTATAACTAAAACCAAAAACTAAATGTGGGTCATGCAGTATATATATATA
>VZTB01016734.1:403699-493579 GCA_013397245.1 Thryothorus ludovicianus | reverse complement strand
TAGTATATATATATATATATATATATATATATATTCTGGGGTAGACAGCTTCATTTAATTTAAGGTCTTTATGCAAAGTTGTCTTCACTTGAACACATTTGCAGATAACATCTCTTGGTGGATGGCATAAGGGCAGAAGGCAGGGAAGCCACTATAAAGCTTTCAACAAAAAAACCCCAACTCTTCTTTTTACATGGAAGGAGACTTAGTATGTCCTTGATCTAAAAATCCCACCTGCTGAAACCTAACCTGCAGGGTTTAGCTTGCATGGCAGAATAAATGGGACATTAATAGTCCCTGTGTCCTGCCTCTGGATCCCCAACAGGACGGTGTACCTGAGGGGATACCCATATATGTGAGACCCTTGAACAGATTAGTGCAAGGAGATTCTGAAAACTGTGTTAAACTATTTTTCTTTCCCAGAATTAATAGGATTTTTATCAGTATAAAGCTACTGATGATGAGATACCTGAACTTGATTTTTGAAATCCTAAACTTATAAAAAAGTCTTTAATAAAGATTAGGTTATAGAAAAGAATGAGTGAAGAGGACCTTATTTCAGTAGCTGTTTCTCTCTGATCCCAATTGAGTTGCATTTTTTTTGCCTCTTTCTAACTCCTTTTATTTTGTAAAATATTGACACAGAAATTGCTATTGAAATTTTGTGATAGAATTTCATAACAAGCAGCTTAGTTACAGAATCTGTCTTCTGTTCAGGTCTGCTTTCATCCCATTTTATGGTTCAGCTGAGTTAAAGATAAGACTCGTATAATTTCCCCTTGGGACCTATTAGATCCAGCAGGAGATTTCTTGGTATCACTTCCCTGCCTTTTACCCAAGGGCAGATTAGGGTCTGTTTTACCCCATTTTAGTGCCATGAAGTGAATAATAATTCCACTTGCACCACTGCAGAGGTGCTTTGAATTGCTGCTATATCATCTGCTCTGTTAGTTCTGGCCACTGAAAAATGTGACAAAATCAGGTTTTCACTTTGTTCATGTTCCCAAATGTAAGACAATCTAAACCTTGAGACATGATCCCAGTATTAAAGCAGTAAGTCTCAGGTTTTTGCCACTCCCTCTTCCCCAAGCACTGAATCATTTATCAACTGAAATGGGCGTTATGGACAAATCTATTGAAACTTGGAATCATGTTGCAAAATACACATACAGAGCAGAGAGATTTTCAACTGCAATTGTGGGATAATTCAGATAAGTCATCTTTGATCCCATTAAACAGTGGGGAGGGATGAGCAGAAATCTGTTGCACGTGAGTGACAAAGAATTCTCAAATTTAGCAGATGATAGTATGGTATGGAGAAAAAGAATGTAGGAATACTTAAACCCCCACCAGCTTCATCCAGAAATTCTAAGTGTTCAGTTTCTGGCTATTTATCCATGAGATTTAAAAGGACAATCAGTACTGATTAAATATGGAAGCAATCTAAATCAGGATAGCATTGCCTTGTTTTCTAGTTACTCAAGCCCTGACTCCTCAGCAGCAGTAGCAGATCCATTGGCATCTGTGCAAGTTGTCCAAGGAAAGCACCAGTAGCTCTAAGCTGCTGTGGTTTAGCTTGGGTGCAGGTCTCCGACTGCATCTTGATAAATGTCAGAGCTAACTCCTGCTGGTCCAGTTTGGCAGGTGGGCACCTGGGCATGTCCCCAGAGATGTGAGGTTAGTGCTGTGCCTTGGTTCACATTCTGGGCTGTTGCAGTGCTTGTGAAGTCCAGGGCTGTCTCTTTGTGTAGATCTTCCACAATTTGAGAGGCCTCTCATGCCATGAATTTTAGCGTCAGATGAGTTTTGCTTCTCAACATGACTTTGCTATTTGCTGAGACTTTCTAAATGCCATGACTTGGATGAATGGAGGTGTTCTGATTATATACTTCAGAAGATGCCAATCTATAAGGAAGAGACTGAATCCTGGACAGCCATGATCAAACACCCTGTTTGCTGCTTAGCTGGAGATGAGTGGTAAGCTTAGAGTGATGGATCATGCTGATGCCATCTTTTAGTACAATACCAGCACTTGGTTGGTCTCATGTGATTAAATGGTAATAAGTGATAGAATAAAGAAATTTTGGTACTTTAGTCTCTCACTGATCTAACAAAGAAGGAATAGCTAAGCTTGTGTGCTCTTTAGATCACACACTGACTGGCTACTGGTTCAAGAGGAATTGATTTCTGGCTACAGCAGGTGCCATAAGAGGCAAGCAAAGATGTTTTCTTTCTACAATTTGTCATAGAGGATGAAAGCACACAGTGATGTACAGCATTTAATTAGAACAGTGGTGAGCTTCTGTTTGTCTGAATATGTGGTTGAAATGGGAACAGAAGAAAATGTCTGTCTTTTTACACCCCACCCCCCTTTCTTTGAGGGAGTGGGGAGGGACTGTGCATTTTTTTGTGGAGGGGGTTTAGTTCTGCTGCAGATCTAAACCTAGATGAATTTACAGGGATGTCTTTTGAGATGAACCTGTCCCACCCATCCCAGCTCACTATGAGAACAAGCCAAAGATGGTTTTACTCTTTTTATCAGACTTTTTGACTGTGATTTTTGGTAGGAGACTCATGCACATGCAGTGTCTGTCTGCATAGAGCTGCAAATGATATCAGGACTTGTATTTTTTCATTTTGTCTTCAAATAATTGGACATAAATCCTCCAAATTGAAAATAGAATGTGTTTCTTGTTGCATATGGGAGAAGTCTGACCAATGTAATAATGTTGTATTTTTATATTTACTGAGATGAATTGAGTCACTTGCATTACATTTGCAGACCCACTTTCCAGCTCTGTTCAGCTGGACAAGATCAAGAGAATAGCACCCAGGTAGGAATTTTCTTCCCCAGATCTGTAAGTTGGTTTCAGTATTCTGTTGTGCAGGCTGCTGTTTTGTTCCAACACAGTAGACGTGAGTTTGAATTTAAAATTTCATTGATAGCGTTTTTAAGATAGAATTCGTTATCCTAAATTTTAGTGTTTTGCATTTCTGTGCATCAAGAATGATTCTTCTTTGACTTCATGCCAATATAACTGTTGGCTTTACTCAATCCAGGATTTACCTGCCAGTAACCAGTGTGGTGCAAATCAGCAAAGTGTCTGTTTTTGCCCTGCTGCAATGCATGTATTCACCTTTCTAATGTACTAATAGCACTGATGCATATATCTGAATCTGGATCTATGCAGAGAGATAAAGGTGTTGTTTATGGGTGTAAAATACTCACAACTGTTCTAGGCTTAATCTCTTTGCCCAGCAAGATGTAATTTGCATATGTAGCCCACTGGCATGAGTATATTTAAGGTAGTCTTCTGTGTCTGATACAGAAGGTGTGAATTATTATAGCCACTAGGAAGAAGCATTAGTGTTTTATTCAAGCTGGTGCATGACATGCTTTTAGCTATGGAAATCCCTAGTGTGCTGCATGTGGGTGGCAGCTGTCTATTAGTGTCAGATATTTTCATAAGCAGAGTACAAAAAATGTATTTTATTCTCAGTTATGAACAGAAACATGTGAGCACAAAGGGAGCATGTTATAATCTGATACACAACTGATGTCCTGGCCTTTGTGCAGGCTGTCCAGGGAATGCATCTGAAGGAAGCTGTCAGAGTCTGCAGGGTTTGAGGTAGAGTTGGCTGCTGCTTGCCCGGCTCAGCACGCAGGCAGACAAGCTGCTCCACTCATCCACCTCTCTGCAGGAGTGCTGGTAATGCTGTTAGTTTCTGGAGTGCTTGTAAAGTTCAGGGTGCCTTTGCAGGTAGGTCTCATTCAACTTTAGGAGTCTCTCTGTAAAATTTAGGACTAGGGCTAAGTTTGTTGCCTTCTTAAAATGAAGACTTGGAACACCAGATTTGGCTGTTGAAGCAGACCATTGCTATTTACACAGGGTGGTATAATCTGCAGTGTTAGTTTGCAGCAGACAATGTGGGATGAAGGTGCCCCCCACATTTGTAGATTACTGGTTTTATTTTCTTTTGCTGATAGTTGTTAGTGTTATGTAAAATATCAGTTAATCAGACACAACCCAGAGGAGCCAGGGCAGTTCAAAGCACAGCTACTTTCAAGAGACTCCCTAAAGCCTTAAGGGAGTAAACTTTGGCAGACATTGTAGGTTTACTGTGTCCCTAGTCAAAAAGTTGTTCTGTTTGGCATGCTGATTGGGAGTATTATTGAATAAAAATAATACAGTATTTCTATTCTGATTAAAAAAAAAAAAGTCAAATATACTGTTCAGAGAAAAAGGCTCTGATAAAAGGAACTAGTTTTGTTTTTTTCTCCCCCCTAAGACTTCTTGTTTTGTTATTTTTTTTTTTTACGACTAGTATTGAGTGGTAATAGGAATATAAATTTGTAAATTATTGGGCTCAAAAGATGAGGCTTTCCATGTTTCACTGAGCACACTATAAAATGGAGGCCTTCCAAATATGTTCTCCGAATATGGAAGTTATATGCCAAACCCCTAATTCTGAGTGAAACATACTACTTGCTTCCTCTATAGTGCCAATTTTTTTGCATTGTTTTAAGCCTCTTTTTAAATAATTTCTCAGTTTACTCTTTCTTGAGCTCTTCTTGTAAAGAACTGTGATTGTAAATCCTTAGAACTAATAAAAAGCATCATAAAGCTAAAACCTGCAAATTTTCATGACTTGCAAGCTAAAGGTACAGATATGGAAGATATTTGATATATGAATGTTGATATGATCTTAGATGAGGATTCATTGACTTATTTACAAGAACAACTTTAATCTTTGCATCGTGGGGGTGGAAGTGTCATGTGATGAGGATTTGAAGAGGTCTTGTGTTTCCTGCCGTAGATCTTTTCACTAAAGACAAAGCCAAAACTCTTATTTTGTGCAGAAGATGCTGATTTATGTGCCTGTATTGCTGTCCGAGCCCTAGACTAAGAAGCAGGATGAAGCATCTCTGTGGCAGATTCCAGGTGGCCGCGGGTCTGCGGCAGCCCCTGGTGGGGTCCCAGGGCTGTGATTTGGGGCCTTCCTGGGACTCCCACCTGCAGGTGGCAGCATCTTCCTGTTTTATGGGATGTGATGGCTGCGCCCGGCATCCCAGCCTCATTGGAAACTGAACATTAAAACCAAGAGCTTCCCACCCCTTTTTTAAGGTCAACATTCTGCTTTTCTACAAGTAAATGTGAGGCAGGACTTGTTTGACATCTGTGTTAGACTCACTTGTTCTTTGTCCATTTGCTTTAAACATGGATTTTCCTTTGGTTTTGGGTCAGTTTCTCTGTTGTTAGACTTCCAAAGTCTAAGGTCTGTTTGAAGGTAGAAGCAGGGAATTGGAGAAGGACTCACTGAAACATTATATGGGCAACTTGGCAAGAAAGAGCAATTAGTGGGTGGGTATTGAGAAAACTGCATCATTACTACTCCTGTCCAAATACACAGTGTTGGACCTGAAAAAGCTCCAAGATAGCTGGAAACAAAACAAGTGATGTTTTGACTCTTAACAATGTCATTCTGATTTCCTTAGGATCTTCATTCTCTGAATTAAGGCTGTTAGAAGACAGACATTGTTATCAACTTGAATAATAAATGTGTTGCATTAATATATGAATATTAATAAGAGCAATTAAATACAAGAGTCTTAAATTTGTTCCAGCAAGATAAAAAAGCCAACAGAGCAATAGTAAAACAGTGGGATAAATCAGGATAGTGAGAGAGTTTGTTCTAGAAAATAAAGAGGATTGTGTTTTGTTTTTGGTTTGTTTTTTTTTTTTTCCTTTAATCTAACTACATTAACTACTAATAAAATTTGGCTGCTTTTTCGCAACAATATGAAATATTTAGTTTGTCTTGAGGAAGAGTACATTAGGCTTGTGCCATTGGGACACACTCTGGTAAGGATCATCCTCTAATAAAGACACAGGGCAATGGCTGCTGTACCCCATTCCCTGGTGTTTAAATTGAAGAGGACTGAGTGTAGGCAGTGGTCAGATACAGAGGGGCTGGAAAGATGCTCACATGACTACTCACAATAAACCAAATCAGCCAAGACAGGGATGGAAGCAGGTGTCCAATGTCTCTTGTATTGGCTTTCTGTGCCCAGGGTTTCCCTTTCGTGGAGGATTTACAGCTACACAATTAGAGCAGCCTTGCAGTGCATGAAGCACCTAGAGAGGTGTTCAATCTACTCTGTTTCTCTACTGGTGGTAGGTAAAGTTACTGTTCCAGAGTGGCACTGGCAATATTGCTTTGGATAATACCGTGGCTTTATCTGCTGGCTGCTGCCCAGTAACTGCTGCTTATCTCTGCAGCAATATCAGACTGCTCCTTTAGGTTTGTCCATTGCACTGGAAAACGAGGCCCATGTGTGTTCTCTATACCTCTATCAGGCATTGGATCCTACACACTAAATCTTTTCTCTGAAGGAATGTGAACAGTACCCTTTTCTTGGGCAAAGGATCCATAATACTTTACAGCCTTTCTTCTGTGAGATGAAACTAAGAAATGCCACAATTTTGAATCCTTATTGGTCTTCCTTCATTGTAACATGGGGGATCAAAACACATTGTTCATGCTATGAGGAAGTAGCAGCATATTTGCAACTATGGCAGGTTCAGCCAGAAAAATTGAAGTGCCATACCTTCTAGGAAGCTGAGTGAAGTATGACAAAACACTGATTGTTCATAGAAGGCTCTTTTGTCTAATGCAACTCAGTCTAGGCTGTAACAGATTTGCAATTTGGCTTCAGACATGGACTGGAGAATCCTTTGGAGGATGATTAAAATAGGAGCTCACTCATCACCCATGTGTTTAAAGCCTCTTATTCTAATGTCTTCAAACACACTACAAAAATGTTTTGCTGTAGTCTTCATGTTCAATTACCATCATCTGCCCTGTTCCACACCTCTTGTGCATATAACTTTGATGTGAATTACTGGAATTATCCTGCTTGTACATGCATCCTTGTTAAAATATGTGGGTCAGTGCTGCTGTCTCCTCAGCTAAACAGCTCTGATTCTCATCTATATCAACTGCCCTTTCTAGAAATTGGAATAATACCCCTGGCCAGTTTTAGTGTTATGCCTAGAAAATACATTACACATGAGGATGTGTCCTGCCACAAAGGATTGTCATGGAAGTTAAGACGATCCTATACACAGTTTTTGAGGGCTTACTTAATTCTGTGTTTGCAAGGCATTTTTCTTTTTCTACACAAACTGATTATTGATATCTCTTCTAGAACAGATAAGAAACTAAGAGGTACTCATTTTTCTCTTTAGAAGTGAGGTGAGTGTAAAGGTGCTTGGCAAGATGAAATTCTCTTGTCCTGTTAGTAGAGTTGTAAAAAGCTAACTCCTCCAGGCGCCTTAATGACTCCCTATTGAAAATGGAGCTGTAGACCCTGGTCTCCTCCTTGCAATTGGTGCTTCTGTTCATCACAATAGCAGGACTTCATGGGGTTAGCTACAGCTTGTCATGATCTGATTCAGGCTAGAGAGCAGTAACGAACAATACCATTGATTAATTTCTTGTTTTCTTTAACAGGGACAATTGTTATTTGTCGAGTAAAATTAGCAAATCTGCTAGGCTTATCTTCAACTACTCTATCTTGACTCTTCAAAAATCATAGCACCCTCCAGGAACAGCAATATGTATGCATGCAGATAATTCTGGAAGGATGAATGGAGTTATTAGCTGTGGTTATTTGAACATCACTGCTTGTATCTAGTTCCTATATATCACACGTAGAATAGAGCAGAAGATGAAATGCTTTGGTGATCATAAAAAGGTTTGGGGAGAATAACACTTCAGTATCCTGCAGTCTTCCTCTCCCAGCCCTTTTCAGACCCCGTCCACTCAGCATCAGTGTTTTTTTACAAGGATGTAAAGTAGGAACTAGACCAGACTCCTTGATGGAATCTAGTCCTTTCCTGCCATGTGCCACTATCATGCAATCCTACCAATGAAGCTATCAAATTCTGTCTTTCCCATCTTGCCAGCTTTGACTTTTCTGCATCTCTTTTAATGTCTAGAATTCACCTAAGCTTCCTTTGTTAATAAGGCATAAAAACATCTCTGCACATAAACACAAACCACGTTTTAGTGCGAGTGCTCAATTTTGATAAGGTCGGTCTTCTGCAAAGTCAAGGCAAAGGGGGAAAGAGCTATTCTTGCTATGATTGTTGAGATGTGAGAATGAGCCAGACCCTAAGATGAAGCTGACATAACCACACTTTTGCTGTGTTTTGGTCTCAAAGTTGCTGCTACAAAATTGGTGAATGAAATAGAAGCATCAAGAGGAAAATCTCACATTATTTGCTTCTGTGCTAATTATACTTAATTTTTTTAACATAGTGTGAAACAATATTTAGTAATTTAATTATTATTGTCATGTGAATTAATTCTGAAATAGGACTTTTTGATAAAATACAGGTGAAGATGCCATTTCTTTTACACTTACATTTAGGTGTATATACCATGACACTAAGTTCTCTATCCAGCTACAGAACTGGTATAATGAAAGTCTCTTTTGATCCCTCTCCAGTTTGCTGCAGAGGGCAGAATTTGGATGTGGTGACCCATTTCCTGGGTATTGTTTTCTTCCAGAAGGTCAAATCTCAAAATGGTCTTGGCTGGAGGGCTTTTCACTGGAAAATCCCAACTCAACAATGATAGCTGTGGACCTATGATAGTTCTCAGTGTTTGACAGGAAGCCATGTTTTGTTAATATAGAAAGATTTATGTCTTGGACAGTTTGGAGTGTAGTTACCATGAAACCTATACTGCAATAATTTGGGATAACTCCCAGGTTGTGACCCCTGGGAGCTGGAAATTGGAATTGTGTCGGATTTCTTGTCAACAACTTTTCCTTAAATGACTCTGATGAAATGTCAAGCAGAGCCAAGCTGGGACTTAATAAATTCTGCAGAGACTATTCTACTGTAGAATTCTTTTTTCCAGGTTGTATACAATTATATGCCACATGAATGTTCATTTGGAAGAGTCCAAAATTATGCTAAACATTTTTTTGTTTTGTCTTTTTCTGGCTTCTGTGAATAGTGAAGTTAACACAGCATCTCTTGGGCTTTGGTCCTTCAGATTTTTGATAGAGATTCAAAAATATTTTTCATACGTTTTCCCCAAGGTTCTCTTGTACCTGTAACATTAGTTATGAAGGCTAAGGTTTTTCAAAAAACATTAAACTCTCCAAAACAACTTCCAGATTTTCCAATCCCACTGGCCTTTCACAAAAAGCAGGAACTAGGAAGCGTTTCAGTAGATAAAGGACTATATTGCAGTCTGTGAGATGTACATAGTGAATACATACCTTGTTATTTTCCTATGGAGAGCTGTTGCGATTTCAAGAAGTTGATGCCTTATCTAAATGATAGGATCACACATTCAAGGCTGAGAAAATAGTGAGCAGTGACAGCTGTCTTTATTTTTTCATTCAGCTGACTTTTCTACCATGATCAAAATTGCAATAAATTGAAATATTGCTGTTAAGTCAGAGCAGAGTCAAAAGAGAGTGTCACTTTGATTATTCAGAGGCCTGCTTTTTTAACAACATTCTATGATGGTAAAAGAATTTGCAGGATCTAAATATTTAAACAGCATTTCACCAAACAAAAGCAGGGAAGCTACAGTAATGGTTTTTGCATCTTTCATTGCTGTTCTTTTTAGATTGAAAGAGCAGGTCACTTTATGGTATAATGTAAAAGCAGACACACTCTTTCCTCAATAATAAAATGGGGATAATACTGCAAAGGACTGTTGTGGTGTTTCATCTTTATAAAGTTCTACAGAAATGGTAGATGTTATTAGCATCCCATGTGATTACAGTGACAGGATGATTTGGTAGTTTGTCTGAATTAGTATTAAGTGGTACTGGAGGTCTCTCAAAAGACCTGTTCCTTCTCTTTTTTCAGACATTAGAGTTTTAGAATAGTTTGGATAAACATCTGATCTGAACTGAGCTCTGTCTTTTTCAAAGGTTACTTTAAAGGACAGATGAAGGAACCTTATATTGTAGTAACCTTCTGCCTGAAGGATCTCAAAGTACTACAAGAATCAATATGCAAACTATATATAGATTACAACAGCTCCGTGAATGTAGAGCAATATTTGGCAAAGCAGTGAAACAAAACAAAATAGTATAGAAATCTAAATGAGAAAATATAACGTTAAACTCAAAATAATGGAAGAATGTAGTCAGAGAGAAAGTAGTCATCAGTTGGGTCCTGGCAGGAGATTGGGAGGTGTAGCTTCTTTTCCCACACAATGTACCATGAGAATTGGGGTCTGAAGTCAAAGACTCAGAAATGCCTTTATGGCTCATGTGAAAAATTGCAGCTTCAGGGACAGGCAATTTGCTGGATGCAGGTTAAATAACGTTTCATACAGAGGAATTGCAACTGCCTGTTTGTCAGCATAACATCACAAAACCCATGCATTTTAAGCTGTTGTATTGTTGACAGAAATGTGCTGCTTACCAGACTGTGTGGAGCTCTGGCAGCAGCGATGTCTTTGGAAGAGGCTCCCTTCTTTAACCTTACTCAGCTTGGCTGAGCTAAGATTGCAGTAACTGGCTGCTATCACTTACATGTAAAGAAATAAAAATAGATGTTTTACAAAAACACTTAATAAAAAAAAAGTAAAAAAAAAAATCAAGCATAGAGACATGACTAGCTTTTAAGAAGCTGCTTTTATTACTTTTGACCTTGTGCATTTGCCTGCTTTTGACTCTTCATGCTCTATGCATCAGGGAATTGGTGCAGCTCATCTGAACCAGCAAAAACTACTTCTCATCCTGCCTTCCTGCTTGTCTTAGTTTGAAGACAGGTATTCCTGCTAGGGAAAAAATGACAAAACAGGAATCTTTCTCCTGCAATGGAGGAAACAAACCTCCACTCTCCAAATGGCTNTACTTCTCATCCTGCCTTCCTGCTCTGATAAAGACTCTGGTTCAAGCTGTCTTAACCAGACTATTGCTTTTAATTTTCTCATTTTCTAACAAACAATGAAGCTTGATAAATTATGCTCTTTGCTTTTCAACCATAGAAACCTATTAGTGCTCAACAATATGGCAGATGACTTGCAGTAAATCTTAACTAAAATAAATGTCCAGGCTTTAATATTTTATAAACAGGGGAGATGGACATGATGGAAGTTCTGTGTGCCTGTTTGCATGATTTCTATCTAGTTATCATAGCCAGGCTGTCACCAGGCTGTTTGTATCTTAGTTCTGCCTGTGCCCGGGGCACATGACTGACGAGTGAGTTACACCGTGCTATGCTGAAACTCTTGCAAATGGCAATTTAGCAACAGCAATTTGGAAGCAGTGAAAGCTGATTGTGCTGAATCAGTCAAAATGTTACACTGTTTTTAATGTATTTGCTGAGATTAATTATTTAAATGTCCAATGATTCTCTTTCCATCGTCAGAATAATCTGTTTTCAAGTGGTCCTAAATGAGCGTAACACATGTTTTCCTCCCTTCACCTTTTAAATATTTCACCAAGTTTTCTTACCACTGTGATAATTAAAGAAATTGATAATGTGTCTTCAGAGGAAGGCCAAAGGGCCCTAAAGGGTAGTTTCTTTTCTTTTCAATCAAAGCATTAACATTTGCTGATAAATAAAGTACTGCTTCTTAAAGTCAGGCAAGGTTTATTCTAAACGTGCTGTCATTGTGCAAGTGCCCATCATCTGGCTCAGGATCTTGTGCTTAGCCCTTCTTAAGGCCATGGCCCACTTCCAAAAGTTTGGGGTTATTGCTTCCTAAAAACTTTAATCCAAGATTTTGTTAGTGAGTAGAAAGGCATCATCAGAGAAGTGGTTAATGAAATTAGGTGGTTAAAGGATGCTCAGTAGTGTAAGTTTGTAAATGAGTCAATTCAAGTACAGAAACATCTCTAGAACTCCAGAGGCAATTCTTCAACCTGTAGTGCTCAATGGAGTGAACTTGGGATGATATTCCTAATGCTAGTAACCTGAATCTGCATGCCTGGCCCACATTTCTGTGTGTGCTTCCTCCAGAGCAGGGGTCAGGGATGTGATGTACGACTTGTCTGACAGTTTGAGAAGAAACTTCCGGTGTAATGGAACCATTCTCGTTTCATTGGTGTCAGGGTCAAGCATGAACCTCAAAGGAGACAGAACAGTGCTTTTTCAGGAGATAACTAATAGAGACAGGTTGATTTAATGTGAATTTAAAAGACGAAATCTAAGCATGCCTGCTGCTGGTGGTGATGGCTCTGGATCTGATGGTTTGAAGACAACCGGGAGCCTTTGACATAAGAACTGTAATTGATTATGAATCATCTTACATTAGATGAACAAAAAATAATTTGCAGGCTCACAAGTTAGAGTGTGCTCTAACATAACCTCAAAACAATATTCTGTATGTTAGATTTCTCTAGGGGTATTACAAAAGGGATAAGCTTCACAGAGTTCTATGCTTGAAGAGTGCAACCCTGATCTAAAGAAGTATTTGTATTCAGTCACTCCAAAAAGGAGGTAAACAGAGCCTCACAAACCTGTTTGTATAAAGGTAGTACAAACAAGTACATTTGCTAAAAAATCAAAGAGTGTATTTTTTTGGCAAAAATTCCTTTATGGTAATTTTTCTTTCCATAGGCTGTAGTTGTTGTGTCTCCTTCTTTCACTTCCATATATTGCTTTAAATCAAAGCCTGCAGTACTGTTTTCTTCCCAAAAATCAAGATTGTGGAGTATTTTTTCCTCTTCCACACTTGTAGAAAACAAAGCTTAAAGAGGTAGAGACTACTTGACCAATTTATGCTTTTTTGTAAAGGTTTGAAACTCAAAAAAATGTTTGCTGCACCACTGTGCCCCATCCTTGTTCACTGCATTCAGGTGATCCCCATGTGCCCAGTCTAATTCCATATAAGTGTTGCTAGGACTCTCCCAATTATCTATTTAAATTTGTGTGTTGTGAAATTTGGGTGAAAAAACTTAAAGTCAGCTGAGGTGAGGTATAGATCTGAATATATGAAGAATTTCAGTTGCTAAGCCTCACAACAATTAAAGCTGTTGATCTGTTTAGTAAATCTTTAGAATTACATGCTAAACAGACTTTTGAAGGAATACAGGTAAACTAGGTTTTTTTGTAAATTCAAATATTTATCTCAAGCAAGCAAGTCTCACTTCCTTTCAGTAACACCATCCTTAATTTTAAAGACATTTCTAAGAACCAGAGGGTCACTCCTGAGCGGGATCGTGCCAGCCCATCGCTTGAGTGCTCAGTTGCCAGGGTCCAGATGGTGGCAAGCTGCAAATGGATATTCTGCAGCTGAAACATCTATCCCCTTGGCAAACTTGAGAGACACTGGTTCTGGCAGATTTAGACTTGTCTCTGGCTGTTTAGCACAGTTGTACAGTTAATGGGCTGTTGGACGATTTTGTCAAACTTGCTATTTTCTGGTGACTTGTTTATAATTCTGGGAAAGGAGTGCACGATTGGTCATTTGTGAATAATTGGAAATCCTCTTGAGATCTCAAGAAAAACACTTTCATTGTTAAATAGGGTTGATTTGCCTGTTTATTTAGGTAGCCTAGATAGAATCTCCATATCGACCCTTGAATGCTCCATATATTTCTCCAAATTGGATTTTGCCCTTGTGTGTGCATCTGACGTGTTTTAAGAGGCCAAGGTCTTAATTACTGTTATTATGCCTAGTTTCCCATATGATTACAGTTGATATTAATTAAAATGGGGACTTTGCAAATGTAAAAGCTAGATCTACAGGTTCCAGGGCTTGCAGGTACATTTTTGTGTGCATCTACAGGTACAAAGATATGAAATCTTAATTGTTGGCTGCTTCTATGTTTTGCTTCTTGCCAGTTTACTGATCTGCCAGTGATTTTCTTGACCAACCTCAAACCAAAGCAAAATCTAACTTATCCTCCAATTACTACTCTAAATAAAAATCCTTCATGAGCAAACTATTTTCAGTAACTATCAGGCTTATGGATGGGAATAATGTCAGTGTAAAGAGATCTGCTCTAGCTTTTCACAGACCTACTTTTTTCCCACACTGCTACAATTAGAGTCATTCAGTATGGACTCTTTGAATGGATTGGGACAGTTCTGCCATGAATAAAAAAGTTAAAACGTTCAACTTCCTCTGATACTCATATTATGATTGCCCACCTTAACAAATAGAAATGTGTACAAATAGCACTGATAACATTTTCAAGACATGTGGCCAATGCTCAATGCACCAGGCTGTAACATTTAGGATATGTGTTGTCTCTGGATCATGCTGACATGAATTACATGCTTTGTTTCCTAAGCCTGTATAATGAGGGTCTGACTATACAGATAACCTCATCCAAAGAGACACATATAATGCATATCCACATGGAAAAACGTGCTTGAGAGACATTGTTCAATGCTTGGAAAAAGACAATTTGTATTCTCCAACGGAATTGTTTCAAAATTCTAGATGATCCTAGGATTGGTATTCTGTGCAGCACACTGGCATTCTGCTGTATTTTCTTCTCTCAATATAGTTTAATCTGTATTAAAGCACCGTCCTGTCACAAATTTCATAAATTATTACATATCCAGCCAATAGAAATTACATAAATACTGCAAATATAATTGTCTGTTCTTAGCAGAGAGTCTTAAAGGACTTTTAAACAAGTTACAACAGCAAGTGGTAATCCTTCTATTAAAACTTTCTTACTACGTTATAAGTTTGCTGTTATGCAACATTTTTCACTTTGTCAGCTGAAAACTGTTTTTCTGAAAGTAATCTAGACCTTGCTTTGCTGAGATGGAAATAAAGGGAAGTTTGTCTTGACTAAGTGCTCTGTTTTCCTACAACTCTGAGCAAGTAGTAGTTAGAATGAAACATTGGAAACAGCAGTAATTTACTAATCAGGAGAAAAATGGTTGTTATTGAAACAAACCCCATGTTTACTGCAAAATTGATTTAAAGTGTATTTTAAAATAACAGCTCAAGAAAAATAGGCTCACAGTGGGCTCCAAATTCTAAATGCAACATTTACATATATATGATTAAGTGCTGCAGAATGGACTTTGCTCATTGAGGTCTCTTAAGGGCAGAGAAGATAGCAAGGAATGTGTTGTTGAATTAAACTGCCTTTGGAAGTCTGAGGAGCACTGAGCTTCTGATCAGGCTTTTCATTGCCCTTGTGAAAAGCACTGAAGCAAAGAAAATACAGGGAATAAACCTAAATTCTATGATACCTTCACCCAAGTCCTAGACTGCTTTTACTGGATTTTTAATGACCACAGTGCTAAAATTTAATTAGCTTAAATTACCACTTGTACCTTCACAAAATAAAGACAACAAGGGGAGAATTATCCAGTGCTTTTCTTGTATCAGAATGGATGAATCACAGCTGTTAATCAGAAATAAACTAAGGAACACAGTCCACTACCTAGGAGGATGAATAGCTGAAGAAATGAGCTAAAAACTAAGCAAAGAGGAATCGTTCAGTATACACTGCTCTGCAAAGCTTGCAAGGAAGGGACCAGGAGCATCTTGAAACAGCTTTGGTGGAGTGGAGCCTAAAGCAATGTGCCATGCTAGGGCCTTGTGGGGGGGACAAGGACAGAGCCTGATGAATTCTTGGCATGAATTCCTCCCTGAGATGAACAATCATTTACAAAAATTGATCAAGAGAGTAACAGAAGGAGGAGATGCATAGAGTTAAATGAGTCAGCTGTGAAATAAGTTATTCATACAGGGGTGAGCTTCACCCTGGTAGATCTGATGGTAGAGGAAAAAAAAAGAAATTATCACCAGCAGCCACTTTTGAAAGAAAATGAATTACAAACATTTGTGTGGCAAATAGCAAAACTACAGGAGTAGTCTCCTCCCTTTTAGCATTTGTGTACGTACCACTTCTGTGTACTTCATGTGGTAATAAATATTCAAAGATTGCTTTACAGTGATTGCAGCCAAGTTGATGCTAGTTATTCCAGATGGAAAGATCATTGCTTCTCTAGGTACTGTAACAAAAGACTTGGCAGTTCATAAGTAGTGCTCCTGCTGGGAGCAGGTGTCTTCAGTTTGACAAGATTGCACTTTACCCATGAGTGCTTGAAATGCACTATAGCTGGGTAGCAGGTCAAACAGGTCTGAATTTTTAAAGAGAGTGTTGTAAGACTTCAGTAATGAGCTTGAGGTGGTGAACAATGACATGCAAAGCTAATTACCTGTTTACTAACGTCACAATAATTCAAACATTTGTCTTGACTGGAGCCATGCTGAGCCTTGGCTCCTCCTGCCAAGCCCACTTTCCAGCCATTGAGTGATTGTATGTGAACTGTTTTGCTAGAAAGTGCCAAAAAACGAAGAAAAAAAATGAGGGGATAAAGGAATTCAGTTAACTGCTACAAACCTAGATTTCAATTCACTGACCACATAAGAGATTTAGGGATTGGATTTGCTTACATGCAAAGCATGTCTGTGGGAGCAGTGTTTTCCATGTAGAGCATAACCGGACACCCAGAAGAAGAGTTAATTATCTGAGTGCTAATGTTCTCAGACAAATATGTAATGCATCATAAGTACGAGCAATGAAGTGCTGGCTGGCAGCGTAAAATCAAATTACCCCTACAAGTTTTATTGTGGAAAAATGATTGCTACACTGCAAAGATGCAAGTTACAGGCACTCAAGAGCAGGGGTCCTGTGAAGCTGTGCTGAATTGCTCACTGACAGCTTTCAGTTGCAGAAATGATATCTTTGTTGCTGTGTGCTGCAGTATGTGGGGTTAAATTGGTGACTTCATTTGGTTCTCTGACCTGCTAAACTCAATAGTTACCTCACTGTAAACCAACAAAAAGTAATTTTGAGGAAGGTAAAAGAGAATGTAAAAGGCTGGCATTTTTGTCTTCAATCAGGAAACTGTTTGTCAACACTAGTTTATAGTTCATAAATCAGAACTTGGGTGATTTTCTTGATCTGGATATGCTGCCTTTCTTTGATTGTGTCAACAATTTAACCTTCTATAATTCAGAATAAAATTAACCCCTGAAGTAAACTGTATGCATTTCAAGCTGCTAGGATTTAATCAACAAACAGCTGCACAGCATTTTGCTATCTGCTCATTTCTCCATCCAGTGAAATTAGAGGATTTCTTTTTTGTATATTCAGTGGGCATGGTCAGATACTAATTTTACTGAGTGGGAATTCTCTGTTACAACTGGTGAGAGCGAAATGAAGGACTTTACTTATGGCTAGCAACTGGGGAAAAATTGCCTACTAAAATCAAGGAAAATGGCTCATAGGTGGGAAAATGAGCATTTATTTGCTCAATGGTGTACTATGGGTGTGTGCTTGTGTCCAAGGATGTGTTCTGAAAGCTTAATATCTGCCTTAGAAATGAAAATCCTTGAATAGTAGTAACTAAAAGCACTTAAGACTCAACAGCAGAGCTAGGGTACACTGAGGTGTTTTCCAGAAATTCTATTTCCAGCCCTTTGCAAAGCCTTCATCTTTTACAAATCAATCTCCTGATTTATTTTGTATCTATTGTATGAAAATAGCTTAAGAATACTGAACAAGGAAGCATTTCTCTTAACTTAATCAAATGAGACTGATGAGGTGTGCAATTTGTAACTAGACTTCATAACACATAACGATGGTTAAAATTGGATTTAAATTAAAGAAAGAACTCCTTGCTCAATTACTACCTGGCCCTAGAGTTGCCTCAGTTTCATGAATATATTTTTAGGAATGACATTCCTGAGCTGCTTGAAACGTGCTGCAAACACCTAGAAAGCTCCAAATCAGAGCAGCCTGTTGCCCAGGATGTATCCCAACGTGATCCCAAGTGGACAGTGGGATTCCTCCATGTCTCCCCCGAGAAGCCTACTTTGGCTGATGTTTGTAGCGTGTGCAGTGGGGATGCTGGGCTCTGTGCTGTGGGGGAGACAGCAGAGTTCCTGATCAGGGTAAGAGAGCTGGCTGTGTGAATATTTTCTAATTGGTCTCAGACATCACCTGTGCTGTAAGCTGCACCAAAGTGGTGATGGTGAGGAGGGCAGTAACCTCTCCTAGGAGGCAGCTAGATCCAGAAAAAATATCTGTGTTTGATCTAATTTGTTAGGCAATATAAGAGTATGCAAGAATGGATAGTGTGTTGAATTAGGATTAGGGAGACTTGAGTTGTGGTTGCTACTTGGGGATTTTATGTAACAATCCATTTCAATGGATCATTTCAAAATCCATTTCAGTATTTTTTTCTTTTTAGGTAGGTTTTGTTGAGATGGAAGATGGCATTCTGGTGTTGCAACAGCATTCAAAGCTGTGGATCATAATCAGAGACAGATATTTACCTATGGTTTCAGTCCAGAGGAAACGTTTCCTGGATTTCAGGTGCCTTCCTGTCGTCTTCCTTTCTCTATTGGTTTCTCTTTGAGTGTGCTGAAGTGCTCCCTCTTTAGTGTGATGGTTCTTCTGAGACCCTTGTTTGTCACCATACACATTCTCAGGAGACTTGCTTTCCTCCTAGAACAGCAGCTAATTAGGTTAATGGTGTTGCTAAAGAACTGTTTGTGGAATCATGGACTTGGGCCCAAGCAGAACAACCAGTTTCTGCTACAGCCACAAACACCTGGGTCTTGAGCCCAAGAAAATAAGGGAAAGAGAAACAGTCTTTCATCCCCTAATCTTCTTAAATTCCAAGCAAGCTATCTGCAGCCCTCTGTAAAACTTAAATCCACAATTTTAGATTAAGTTTTGATTATGACTGTGCTATTCAGTCTGGAAATAATGTTTCTACATCCAAGTGGAGTCTGAGAAATGAGACTATTAAGAGCAGCTTTCAGGAAGGGATCACTGTTGCTCTTAGAGATATTGCAGGTATTGTGTCCCCAGTTTGGAGAAATTTACTTGTATGTCTTGAGTCCAAAGAATTTTCCTGGAAATGAACCAACAAGAGAATTTCTCACGAGATTTCTCTTATATCCTGGCAAGTTTCTTTCCTGGAGTGTGTTTACAGGCCCCACAGGAAGTAACAGTAGGAAGATCTCGGGAAAAATAGACATGTAAACTCTGAGACAAATTCTGGGGAAGACGTGGGTTGAGGTTAGTTTTTTTACCCAATTCAGTTATTTCTATATAGAACTTATAGTTCTTTATAGAAAAGAGTAAAATAAGGCTCGGTTATCTGAAGCTGCAGAGGTTTTCTTTGTGGGTTCAATGGACTTTAGATCTGTTTTAGTCTACAGAATCACAGCTTAGTTGATAAGCTTTTTGCAAATTTTAAATGGTTTGTCTGTACCAGCTGTACTCCTCATCTTGGGCTTTGCAAAGACATTAGAAATTTTCCATGTGCTGCAAATCTGGTAAAAAATAGTTTCTAATGTTTCTGATTTGAGTGGGAGACAGGAATTGAGTGATACTCTGAGACACAATACATAATTTTCATCAGTGAAAAGTAGTGAGTTGTTCAGTTCTAGTGGATCATTAATAAGAGACTTAAGGAAGTAAGGTATATGGATTGCTAGAATGGATGACTAAATAAATATTCATAGCAGTATAATGTGAAACACACACATGATTCTGTGCCTACAGACATGCAAAGCATAGATTTCCTTTTGCTCTGAATCAAAATGTTTCAAAGGACACAAAACTATTGGAAGTGAGCTATAACATTTAGGAAAGACAGAACAGGCAGGGAAATGCAGAAAGGTGGTCTTAAGGTGAGTAGCTGTTTGAAAAAAATAGAGTTGGGGAGGAGACAACAAAAAATGTAACATCAATTATGCTATTTTTGCTTTAGTTCCCGTGGCAGACACCCCAAGCACAAGGAGATGAGATTCAGCAGTTGGCATTCAGCACATTGACAGGGAGGCAAGCACTGACTGTGGGATCAGCCCAACAGAGGCAATGCCATTCTGCTCAGGTAGGGAAAAGCACCCAGGCTGGAACCACCTGTAAATCTAAACCAAAAGAGGGCATGTGAGAGCACAGAGCTGTCACTGTGGTGGTGTTCAGTCCCATGAAGTGGAATTTATTCACATGTGGCTCAGCCATATGAGGAAAACACTGAGAAACTGCAGGGGTACTGCAGGTCTGTGATCATGTACAGTGCAGGAGCTATGGAAATCCAGCATGGATATTAAATGATGGATGTGGTTTAGTGGCACTTGGGAGCTGCAGAATGTCATGCTGAGAGGCAGCAATGTGATTATCTGATGATAATCTCAGCCTATGAAAGCAGCTGCTGCAGAACACCTAGAAAAGGGGTAAGGGAATATGGGCTTACCTGAAATGATTGACTCTTGGTGAGGCTGAGTCTTATAAACAATGTAGAGTTAGGAGGGTAAAATATTCACAAAAAGGACCTACAGAGCGACGACCTCATGACTTGGGAGTATTTACAATACCTTGGCAATGCAGTCCAGAGATGAGGTGTGTGATGGATTGTACCACAGGAATGGCTGTTTATATAGCAAAAGAAAAAGCAACCTGTAGAAAGGTTCAGGTCTAAGGTGTGTGCTGCAGTTCAGCTGTATCTCTTCAGGCAGTAATGCCATGTCTGCTTCACTGTTGTTGAACATCAGGCTCCCAGTTGGCATGGAGAATTATTTCCTGAAACTTCCTCTTAGATCATCTGCACCAAGGTTTGGATATGACACAGAAGAAAAATACTAGATCCTGATACTGATTTGGAACGAAATCAAATAAAAATTGCATGTCTTTTCATTGTTGTATTTCTAGGTTTAGGTCAGACTCAAGTGTAAGGAAATTGAGAGCATGAAACAAAACCAGCATAGTAATTTGGCTCCCTTCTGTAGGTTGCTACAAGCTGAAGGAAATTCAGTTCAGCTGAAGAAGTCTGTAACTTGACTTTAAAGGATACCTGTGAAAATTGTCCTCTTAAAAAATTTTTCTCTAGTGATTTAAAACCAGCTCCTTTACTTTGGAATGTTTGAAAAATGGAATAAAATCATGTTGAATGTAGCTCCTCCTTCAAAACTCTTGACATTGCAGGAGTTTTCACTGATTTGTGTAGTCCAGTGTTAGATGTTCTGTCCATGTGCCCACTGTTTACAGGATTTTTGGTTGGTGGGATATAGGTGTGGAATTGATTTAGTTTTGGTGGAAGAATCTTATCATCAACTCTTGTGTAGCAAAGGGAGCATACAAGGCAATAGACAAATCATTTTTAGCTGCTCCAGTTTCTTTTTTTTAGGTCTTATTCCTAATGTATATTAAAATTATATCAGATCTGAGGAATGGAAATGGTGGAGTATGATTTGAATGTTAATAGAATTTTAGTTTTCTCTGCACTTTTCTTGCATAACTGTTCTTTGCAAGGATTACAGATGAGGGAAGTGTGACCCTGCCATTTGTTGTGCTTGTGTATTTTAGGACTTCTAACACAAAAAAAACCAAAAGAAGGTAGCTTTACTTTAAGTGTGAACATAAAATATATTTACTAAATATTCTGAAGAGATAAGTTCAAACAGGAGAAAAAGGTGTAAGGACACCAGAGACATTCTGATCAAGAAAGATAGGCTTAAGCAGAGATTTACCCTTGTACTCAGAGAACACTGAGAAAGCAGTCTTGATTTTTCCTACCATCACAATATGTCAAGGGCAGTGAGCACATTTTGCCTCTTGATTTTTACAGGCAATGCTGACATGAGCAGAATATTATTAGAGAGAGCTGGAATATTATTAGCATATATAGATATGCCTTTTTTCCCCCAAATCTTATGCTTGATTTCTGTTTGGAAATCCAATGCAGAATGTTATGTGTTTTTTAGCAGCACAAGCTTATTGAGGGCCACAACGTAGTGGACAGATCCAGCTTCTCAGAGGTTTGTACACTAGGGGCAGAGACAATCCTTTACAAGTGAGGAAAGGTGATGCAAAGCTGTCAGCTGTACATAAAAATTACCCCCAAATTGCAGGGAGCAGATGGCTGGTAATGGCAAGTGTTTTTAACATAGCTTTATTGTCCCATATTGGGACATTAACTTGTCTCTCTGTTTGGTTTTTTTTTTTTTTTTTAAAGTCACTTTGTAAAAATGACACCTTGGCCTGACTTGTATTTTCCTGTTTGGTTTCAATGTCGTGGTTGCCCAATTTTCTGCAGTCAATGTTCTCAACAAGCCATTAGAATATATCTGTTTCATACATTTTCAGAGATTAGTAAGAAAAAAAAAAACCCTAATTTTTAAGGAATTCAGTGAATGTATTGTTTTTATTTTTCTTACTGTAAAATAAGAATAAATGTTCTTATTTCCATGTGCTAAGCTGGTATTTACAGGCCTAAGTACACAACATCAGACTTGCTTGGACTAGCAAATGTGATAACAGAAGAAATAGAAAAATGCATATGGAACACCCTTAGCTTTTCTGTTTTCTTAACTGCAGGTTGAAAGCTAGCTTTCGGGTGATTAAACTTTTCATTTGGTTATTAAGTGATAGACATCTTGCTGAACCCAAGCATGCTGCAACAAGCACAGGAAGAGTGTTTATTTAAAGCAGACACAAAAGATTGCACAAAGAGACCCTTAAACAAAGCACAAATGTCAGCAAAACTAAACAAAGTAATCATGCACAATTTAGGACTGATAGAGGCAGGCAGTAAATTGGTGACAGTTCCTGAATAATCCTTTAGAAAAGAGTCTCCCTGGTGAGTTTGGAAATCTGTTTGTTTGTTGTAGTTTCTTATCTTTTCCCTACAGGAAATGTAGGAAACTTCCACATTAAAGCCAGTGTGTTCACCAGGATTGGCCTGAAATCGGTAGGTTGACATGTGGGCAGCAGTGTCACCCAGCAGACAGGGCTCAGGTGTGCTCCTGGAGGTGTCAGACTGAAGAGGGGCAGCCCAGCTGGAGGGCTGGAGTCGAGCACCGAGGAGCCTGGCTGGCTCTGCCTCCTTCCCTGCTGGTTTGTGCCTGAGCTGGCTCACGGGTTTCAGTGCTGGGTTACAGGCTGCCAGGCCACTGGGAAGTGGGGCGATGGCCGAGACTCTCAGCTTGTGCTGGAGCTTTGTGCTACCCTGGTTATACTGCAGAGGTCTTTGTTTGGGCTGTCATGAGCAGAGGGGACTTGTAGGGACCTTGCGGAGTCACTGCAAGAGTGGGAGCCAGATCTTAGCCAGGACTCTGCCCTTCCCTTCCCTTACTGCATAGGAAAATCACCCAACCTTTCTGTGACTTGGGCTTTATCCTAGGTGAAGGAGCGATGGCATTTATTATGAGACCTGTGGATTAGAAGCACTATGCAAATATCTACTTCCTTTGTATTCTTTTTTTTTCTTTTTTAGCAGTGGGGGTGTTAGACCTGGGAAAAGCCACATAGCTGGTGATTACTCTGAAATCAATTCTTCTCTGTTCTGAACAAAACGGTAGTCAGCTTCTTGAATATTATCCAGCTTCCCTCTTCCTGCCAGTCTCCGCGTCTATTCTTCTCTCCAGAGCCCTTGGCACAGCATTTAACCACATCAGAGTTTCGCCAGTTGCAACATGCAGCTCCTCTTGAGTTGGAGAGAGGCTTCCAAGGATGTGGCAGGGAGGGAGAGAGTAGTCACTGCAGAGAACAGAAAACTAGTAATAAAACAACACACAAAACATCTTTATTTTCATTTGCTTTTTGAATTAAAAAATGGTGGGAAATGGATGGAAGAAGATGAGGGAATGTGAGATTGAGAGAGGTACTTGTGATGGTTGTTCCAAGAACTGATAGAGAACAATTAATGAGAAATAGGAAGGAGGCTTCAAAGACTATTTTTGGTCAAATAGCCTTTGAAGGGTCATCACCACTAACCCGCTGAGAATCAAAAAATTGATTGGAACATTGAGATCACAGAAATCTGCTGGGCTGTCATCACATCAGCCTCATTTCTAGAAAAACAGCTCGTCTTGAGTTCATTCTGTCTGAATGGAAAAAATAAGTCTTTCAGATGATTATCAAGACTTTTTCTTGTGTGTTAACCTAAGGCCTATCCTCTTCTGTGTTTTCATTGCCAAATTGCAGTTCCAGAAAGCAGCTGACGTGGAAGAATAGCAGCTATGTGCATCGTACTGACACTGAATTTCATAAAGCAAGATGATGGCAATAATCGGTGTGTTTTCTTGTTCTGCTCTAGAAATAATTGTACAGCTGTCAAATTCTCAGCCAGGAAAACAGATCCAGGACATTGCAGCAGTGAGCATGTATTGGCCAGTACAACAGCTGTCAAATTCTCAGAAAACAAACCCACACAGTGCAGCAGTAGATCTCAGTAGACTAAGATAACTCAATTTCCATGTGCACCTTTGTATTTTCTGCTGCCTTCAAAACATCTGCTCCTGTTTCATCGATCAGTAAAAGTGGCTGATTAGTGTTTTTCACGTACAGGCACAAAGTTGCTCCATGTAACCTGTTTAACAACAGGAAAGTGTCTGTAATGGCACCAGTGACCCATATAATCTAACTCTCAATGGACCATTCTTGTACTCTTTTAATATTGGCATTTTTAATTAAATGTCTTCTTTTTGCAAGTCAGTGACTAAATTGGAATTGTGAAGTAGATACTGTTGTAACAAGTGCTGAAAACTGATCAAAACAAAAGGCTGAAAATAGTTACACACACAATGCTTTGGTGCTAGAGCTTTAAATCAAATTAAATGGAGGATCAAACTTTCAGTTGCTAAATTCAGTGAAAAGCTCTGAGCGACCTGTGCTGCCTTATAGATTTTGGAATCATTAAGAACTCTAATTCCTCTAACACAGTATCTTTGCTTTCATTATGTACTACCACAGCTAGCAGCACTATTCTTGACTTGACCTACAATGATTAGAGTTTTATTTCTTGTTCTTATAACATTGTCGCTGGTGTTTTGTCTTACTCTTTAGAGTACTTAGTCAGTTTGAGTATTTGAAAACTATGACTTTGAGGCAGTGAAGTGTTTACTTGCATTATGACTATGATCTTTATGTGCCTTACAAACATTGTTTTGATATAACTCAGAATAACACGAGGTTTCTTTTTATGGTTAACCTTGAAGTTTCCCCTTATCTGTAGCAATAAAAATATTCCAAGTTTCATACCGTATGGATTTTGTGGTTTGTAATGAGTAGCCAGCTCAGTGTTTCGTTGAGATCCTTCCTAAGAAAATTTTGCACTTGACAAAAATGTTACCAAAATGCAAACAGAAACAACCTGTAAATTCATTTCTCTTTAAAGAAGCTTGTGCATCAGTGTGATATTATGCATTTAATTTTTTTGGTGGCTAGCAGCATCAAGGAGCCCTGGTTGTTGACTAGAGGCCTCAGTGTCAGGTGAGGTGTACAAGCTCAAGTGAGGACATGACAAGAGGCAGACACAAGATACAGGTGGGGAATGGAAGGACTTGGGAAAACTGTGTCAGGCTATGCAGTGAGCAGTGATGGCAGCTTGTCAGCTCTTTAACCATGGTTAAAATTGCACATCTTTTAATCCTAACGTGGTAAGGATGAGAGCTAGCTTGTTCTTAAACATATAGGTAGTGATACGCTATTGTGTGTAATATATGAGTATTACTGATCTTTCAAAGGTACTCAAATCAGGGATTGAAATTTTAAGTAGAAACAAAATTCATTACAAGACTAGAAGACAAAAAATATAGCGATTGGAGATTTCTGCAGCTGCCAATTGCCAGTCATTTAGGATGAACTCTGAACCAGCTTTTGCTGTATGTGGTAAAGTCACAGTGCATGCAATTTAATGAACATCTGTTAGTGTGCTGTCAGTTCTTTATAGTACATACTATAGAGCCTATGCTGAACTGCAAAACAAGGAACAACGCTTGTAGGTGTATGGCAAGCTAGAAGTTTCTGTCAGATGGTGGCAAGAATGTGGCTTTTCAGGTCTTGCTGGAGACTCCAGCTAAATTCAGGCCTTGGAGTATCTGAAACTGTTGGGAACCTGTTATGCCAGACCCAGTCAGATTCCCTGTTCACTTTTGTGTCTCAATGGATTGAAAAAGATTTTTATCAAAATAAACCTCATGAAACTATGCAGCTGCTAACAAGAAATTTAAAAGGCATAGGAAGCTATGATGCTGTGATTAGTATCTTTACCAGGTCATTTACTGAGTCCACACCTGAAGTTCTGAGAGTCAAATGACTTTTTTGTAACTCATTTCAGTGGATTTTTAGCTCATATTCTGCAACAGGTTTCAAACAGTGCTTTTATTAGGTTAGGTTCTCCCTGCTTATGAAAGAGGTTACTGAGGCTATAAAATACTTACCAATTGAACTTCTTGAACTATGAATATTTTAGCATAACAAATTCTGCTTTCCAGCTCAGTTTAAAAGAAAGCTGGAAGCAGAAGTCAAATTTCAGGTAATAAGCATAAACAAGTTTCATAAAAAGAAATCAGTAATTCTGTCTGTACATGGACTTGAATTGATGGCAAATATTTGTTGTGTGCAATTTAGGTAAAAAATGACAAGGTTTTCTGACATTCTGAAGTAAAATGATAATAAAATTCTAAAAATGTAGTTGTTATGTTTTAAAATTTGAAGCCTTTTAAAAATGTGGGAAAAATTAATTATTTTTGCACCATGTACTGCATGTTGGATCACCTGAGACAAAAGTGATACTGGTTAGTGCAGCTCTTTTGTCAAAGGGAGAATTGCCCAACTCCTTTGTTAAATTGTAACACCTGACTGTGCTCAATCCAGCTTAATTATCTCTTCAGACAAATTAAAAGCTTTACAACTGGTTTATGTAGCTTGGGCCTGTGATGCAAGTTTTGCAGTAATGTCCCGTGATGTTACTTAATACATTAGTTGTTTTTTTATATGAAAAAATTAGGGCTTAGAACCTTTTATACGATTTTCATTTGAACAAAAGGATTGTGTCCTTCCCTATTTGTTCTTAAACATTTTAGGGGGGAGTTTTCCTACCTGGTAGTGATTCAACATTTGTGTAATTTATTTAAAAGATGCAAAATCTAGTCAGTAGCAGTACAACATTGAGACCAAGAAACCATCAATATCATGTTTAATAAGAAACACCTTATTTTAGGGAGAAATATTATATCAGTGAAATTTGTTTTATATACCTCACTCTGTTCCAAGAGTACTTTGAAAGAGCCCACGTCCTTACATATGAGAATTTTCTGTGTGAACCTTAAAAGAGAGTATTTTCTATATAAAGTGCTCTTAAATTTATGGGCAGCATTATGGTCTTGCAGCTGCTTAGTTCTGAAGAACAAAGTCACTCTGGAAATGCATTGCTGAGGTCATTCTTCTGAAACTCAAGATGCCAGGGTTGTTACTGATACGAATTTGTTGCTTACATGATTGCACATGCTGCTTCTGAGGAAAAGGGCCTTGCCTCAAAGAACTTGTAATTGGGACAAAGAGAAGGAAAATTTTAGAGCACAAGAGGTTGCAGATAAAACACAAATGTGATCATGGATAAGGAAATGCAGGTCCAATCTGCTANTCCGTGCGTCCCACACAGCGACAGTAGTCTCTTTTGAGTGTTTCAGTAGAAGTCTGATATTTGTTCACAAGTGTAAGTTAATTCTTGAAATAATTTTAGACAATAACTTTGGACTTCAGTGGAGCAGCTCCTCTAATTTTTAACCTGCCTAAGGGACAGACTGGAGCTAGCTGGAAACTTTCTGCCAAAACAATTTTCCATCAGAAAAGGCAGATTCATTGATACCAAGATATTTTGCAGAAACATCATTTTTTAGTGACTTTCTACAAAGACACAGGATGGGTTCTGACAGGCTTCATGCCTGATTTCATGGCTCCTGGCGAGCTGGGAGGTCTGTGGCTCTGGGATAGCCTTGATGAGCTGCCTGCCTCTGGAGATTCCCGAAGAGCTGGCATACACCATGGGTACTTTGAGGGCTTCTGGGCAGTGTGCCACACAACTGGAAGTATAGGAGCCATGATTCCCAAGCTCTGTGATTTCCTGCTGTCTTATGGCTCGCAGGGCTTTGAGCCCCTTGTCAGTTCATTTGGGCTGATGGGGCAGGGAGAACCCAGGAGCACTTGGTGACATTGCTGAGCCAGGAGTCTTGGAGCTGGGGAGCTGTGCTTTCAGGCTTAACTCTGCTGTGAAATGATGTAAACATTGTGCTGATTATTTCTAACAAATTGCTTAAAAAGTTCTCTTCTGTGGGAAATGTCAGTATCTGTATTGCACAGGGGAGTGCACTGCTTGTCTTCCCTGCCACCTGCTTGAGGAATTACCTATGGACAGGATGGCAACAGCCCTGTGACTCCCAGAGCTTAGGTGGTGTCGAGGCACTATTGCAGGTACTTGGGGCAAAAGCTTCTCAGGGCAGTGCCTTGGACTACAGTTGGTGTATTGCATACATCTCCACTAACAGCAAAATGGCAATTATAATATTTTGGTTTCACAAGGAAGTCTTTATGTGGGAGTAGAGTGCATATATTACCTGCGTGTGTACAAACAAGCAAAAATTAGACATGTATTTATCTATATAAATGTTACTTTCAGAGTAATACAGGGTCTGCAGATCCTTCAGGCAGATGTCAACATCACACGAGTTTTGATGGTTTCTTTGTTAAGTATTGCAAGTGTTCCTGATACATACTCCTCTTGTCAAGAGGAATTGTTATGATGTGGATTCTGATGTGATCTTTCTAAAAACCTCAGTATGTGCAGGAACATAAATAGTTGTGTTGTCTTAGATGCTGTGGAATGCTGTAAAGCCATAGACTCAGGCACACTGAAGGACAGGGGTTAATTTCAGTAGCTGAAGGCCCTTGAGACTCCTGGAGGGCAAAACAAGCATTTGATCTGTGTTGTGGGTCTGTGTGTGTCTCTGTATGGGTGTATGCTTTAGAATGGCATTTGGTTTTACAATGCACAATTGTAGACACATGTAAGTGACCAAAGGGGGAGACTTCCAAAAATAAAAACGCCAGCAAAGTTATCCCATGATTGCTGACTTCTGGATCATGGTTCATCAGTGAAAGTTAAATTCCTAGCTGCCATTTGGTGCCTTTGGCAGTCTCCCTATGGATTTCTAGCAGTTCACATTTTGATGTTTGCTGAAAGTGCTCAAGGGTTTGCTTATTTCTCTTGATGTGAAATCACTGAAGTTGGAGATACAGAGGAAATATAGGGAAAGAGTCAAATGAATGTTGATTGCTTCTGAGAATTAATTCCACACTGCCTTCCTGAAGGTTCAGTGTGTATTAGATGCAGTGCAGTGGCATGACGGACTGGTAAATATCACTTACTGAGCCCATCATTCATTGCAGAAGAGGACCTGGACCATGCAAATTGGATGATGTTGTGTTTGAGAACCAGACAGCCCATAATTTTAATCTGTTAAAAAGGATTATGAATGACATCAATGAAATACAGTGTCAATTCTTTGCAAGATGCCTTTTTTTCTGCAACAGCATCTGGAAGCACAGCCCAGGAGCAGCACTGAACACCCACTCAGAGGCTTTCACCAACTTTGATCTCCTTTTAGGACTAAACCTAAAACAATGTCCTATTGGAAACCAAAGAGGTATAACTACTTTGCCACCCAGAGAACTGAACCTTCCCACACATGTGTTTATTAATGTGAACAAGATAATGCAGCTGTATTAACATCATAATGTTCAGTAGCCTTTAAGCTGCCAACAAACTTGTTTGAAGATAGTCCAGAGCTCCCTGGACACACTTGACTTGCTGTTTCTTTTCACAGCAAAGTCACCATTATGATGCTAGAAGAGTAGTTTCTACTTTAATTGATAGATTTTTTTTTTTTTTTATAATTAAAATGTGATTTTTTTATAAACCAGCAGGGAAAAAATTCTATTCAAAGTCACCACTTTCTTCTGAACAAAGAGTCCACTGCTGAGGAATATGTAAGCATCACTCAGTTTTTCCAATAAGCAGCCTCGATAAAATATTTTAAAGATTGCTTCCAAGCTGTGTAGTGTTAGATTTGCTTCCATTTGGAAAGAGCCAAAAATTAGTTGTGCACGCATGTGACTAGATTAACCAAAATCTGTCTTACAGAATTTGATGAAACACTTGAAGCAAAAGTATTGTATGCATCTAGCAATGATGCTCCTTTCTCAGTTTCTTATTATCTGTACCTTTAAAAATATTGGATATTTGTGTTTGAAGTCAGATTAAAAAAAAAAAATCAAAAAACTCTTCACTAAGAATCAGACTCCTAGTTCCCTAGTTTTCCCTTTATATTTCTTCTATTCCCTAGACTGTACTCTGGGCTTGTAGGTTCACCATCTGAAAGTGGAGTGTTTCTAATGCCAGCAGTACCCAAGTCAGTGTCATAGAAATTGATGTGAGCTCTGTATCATTGTGATACTCTCCTGTCCCTTGCAGGGATTTGGGGATAGACAGTTATTAAGTGTGACTAGGAATTGAAATTTAAGGAGTGATCAGTTCAATGGCTACTTCTTGCTCAAGGCATGGTATGTAGTTGGTTGACCTAGGCAAAGAAAAAGGAAAAAAACCCACCCTGACAGCATGTAATTTATCAAAGTACAGAATTTCTATGATTATTATATTCTAACCAAGCTCTTTGATAATTAAAATATATACTTGCATTGCCAATCTGTTGTATTAATAGACTAATCCTAACCATAAATACACTTTTCCAAATTAATTTAATTAGTATGGATATAGTGACTGCTCCATCAGCATTCAAGATCCTATCTTGCAAATCCTATCTCATGTATGTTGTTTCAATTCGTGTGACTACTGAACATGAGTAAGCCTTATGTGCATAAGGAAAATTTTTCTGGGTAAGACCTGCAGCTGTGCTTGACTGGGATGTATTGCCAAGACTTCAAAGTGTGGAGTCCTAGTAGGATACTAAATACAAACAGATAACTTGTTTCCAAAAATAACCGTTGTGGGTGTTTTAGTTGAAGGGAACACTAGTAAATATGACCTCAGGGAACTGATATCTATTTTTACAGGGACTACTGTAGCAGAAATCAAGCACTGGTTATATGGCACATGGAAATATCTACAACTACCTGCCTCTTTGATGCATAGTTGTCTACTCAGGTATAGATCTGAGCTTTTCATGCCTTTTTACAATTGCATGATTTTCAACTTTTTTGAAACTTTGAATCATGTTACTTTAACCATACTCATACTGAGAGATCATCATACAACCTCTTCCAGCTGACAGTCCTGAGGCTGGGATGTGGCACGCTTAACCAGTCCAATGAACCTTCTCTGAAGGTGCTTCAGACCTAGACTGACAAAGCACAGTAAGGGAGTGAGATGATCTGCCCATATGACTGGGTTTTGTGTAGCAGAGGAGCAGCTACATTGGGCAATATTTGTGAAGACTGGTTAGCCATGCCCAGGCAGGAGCACCATGTTAACACGACTGCTGTTTTTAGGATCTAAGATAGCTGTGGATGAGTTATGTAGAGACTGAGTCATGTTCCTCTGCTTGGCCCCACCTTGTGCTGTGCAGACACGCCTGGTGGAGGAAGAGCTGCCTACCCCACGTCACCCAGAGTGGCTGTACCTGCCACAGCACCTGGCTGTCCTGCTCAGCCAGCTGCTGCACTTGCTCAACCTCTCATCTCCATCAGTACCTCACTGCAGTTTGTCACAACCAACACGGGGCAAGCCCTCCACTGAACTTCTTGCCTTCTGTTGGAACCTAGAATGGTGTTTAAATATGGGAATATTCTTTGTGTGCAAGATAAGTTGTAGAAACAACTTGTGAAGGGGAATTACCCAGGTTGTTCCCATTTCTTTGGTGTACCTTGCTGTGCTCTTTGTGATGGCTCAGTTTTTAATATTATTGTATAACTTCCAAGATCAATGAGAAAAAAAAACCCAGCAAAATGCATCTTCAAATACTAGCTGCATTATTTCTGGATTTGGCAAATCAGTCTTATCCTGCAGTCAGTTGGTAAAGCTAAGTGAGCATACAGATTTAAGAGCAAAGAATAAATAGCATTGTAGAAAACATCTCAGTGAGAGACATAAAAGTTCAAGTATTATCAGTACTGCCTTATCTGCAGTATGGTGTGCCAGCAACTCAATTGCTATGTTATTTCTGATGGATATGTGTCATCTATTGCATCATTTTAATTGCTAGTACTCAGGTGTCTGTACTTGCTTTCCAAGAGACCATCACCAGAGCCAGCTCTGGGCCTTGGAAGAACAGGCCTCTACCTAATTCATCAGCCTGTAGCTGCCTGTCAAGTCTGCCCAGGGATGGAGAGACAATGTTTGGCTGTTTTGGCTTGTGCAGCAGCCCTTCCTGCCTGTGAGGGAAGGGGATGGAAGGAGCAGTGAGGTGAGGAGCAGTTTCACTGCACCAAGAACTGCTCCTCTCTGTAGCAGTTGCCATCACCTTCCACCTCAGCTCCCCTTTAGAGCTGTTCTGCAGCTGCTGGTCCTTCCACTTCTGCCCTGGAAGGTGAGAGGCCTGATTGCCCCCTGTCACCCCCAGTGGGATGGGTGACCCAAAGAAGAGGGGGGAGGTACAGGAGTGTTGCCTGTCTGAGAATCCTTATCAAGACAGAGTGTCTTCTGAGCAAAAAAATTTTTCACAGTTTTGCTGTTCCTTTAGAAGATGTGTTCTGCTGCCTTGTCTCTAGCAGTTAACTTTGACTTGTAATTGCAAATGAATGTCCAGTGTCCAAGTCATTCTGAGTAATATTTCTTACCGGGGCAGTCTTCTGTCATTAAACCAGGACTGAGACTATATTTGAAACAAGTATACATATTGATAAAAAGCACACTATTGGAAATTAGCAATTAAAATAAGAGGCATAGACTTCGTTTTAGAAGCCTTCATACCAAAGCAAGGGGATTTTCTTGCATCTGTATCTTCTCACCATTTTTAATTGAATTCTCTGCTTAAATCATTCATTTTGTTTTCTTTCATCTGGATATTTTACTTTTAGCAAGAAGTGTACAGAAGTAGGGAAATCACGTTTGCTGTAATGCCACTGACAGAACTGGGTTTTCCGGGAATAAAAGCTTAGAATTAATTTTATTTCTGAGTGGGAATAATGACACCTTCACATTTTGCTCTTGGCAATGTATTAACTATTTCCCCTGGAATTACTAAACGTGGTGTGTTCCATTAATGTGTCCAGCTGCCAGCTGCCCACACCCCCACTTCCCTCCTCAATAATAAGATGTAAAATCTTGTGGGTGAGATAAAGCCAGGGAGGTCACTTCCAGTTACCCTCACAAGCAGAACATGCTTGACTTGGGGAAAATTACTTTCATCCATTGCCAATTAAAAAAAGTTAGTTGGTGAGGAACTAACCCCCATGGGGTGCAGTCCCTCAGGGTACACCTTGTCCTCCGTGGGCTCCTCAATACCTGTTTCCCCCTGGCCCCAGAGCAGGCAGGGCTGTTCCTCACACCCACTGCCTGTGGGGCTCTGCCTGCTCTTAAACACATTCCACAGAGGCTGCACCAGCTGCTGGGGACTTGGCTGTACCTCACAGTGGGAACAGGCTGGCACTGGTTGTGCCCAGCCAGGACAGCCCCTCCCTTTCCTCATGGGAATCCCTGCAGTCCCCCTCCCCTTGGAACCAAAGGACACCCAAAACCCAAGAATGCTGGAGAAATGTGGCCAGAATTGCTGAGAGCTAAACTCTAGAGGTACAAGGTTGTTAACTAGATTTGGTCTGGGGTTTCCTGCTCACATCTGGTCCTCATGACTGCCTCCCAGTTCACCTACTGGTAGCCAGCTGAATGCACTTGGAGCTAAGGGAAGGATGGGCTGACTAAGGGTGGTAGGGCAGCTGCAGACACTCCAGGTGTGACATGCTCAGCCTCTGGGGCAATATCACTTTGGCAGAGAGGTTCTCACCATGCAGGCTTTTAGCAAGTCTCCCTTGTGCCTGTGAGTGTGAACATACTGATGTGAGAATATATGACCCAGCTTTTTCGTCTTACTAAAGGCTCTTAAACACACTCTGCAGAAAATAAGGTGGCACAGTGTCAGTGACCTTCATGCTGAAAGATAGGATTTCCCAATTTTGAGGTAATTACCCTTTTCTGGAAGCTCCTGAGGGGTTTATGGGTGTTCAGAGAGGTTCTGCACAGGCGCTGCAGTTAATTTCTTTGAGGTTTGTTGCAATACCTGGAGCGATCTGAACATACACATTCCTTTGCTGTACAGGTTCCTTCAAATAAATATTTACATCTTATTCCAGACTGTTCAGCTTTAGGTCCTACTCCTGGGCCCTCATTTACAGTTTTCAACCCCATTGCTGAGTGCAGGGCAGCTGTGATAGCAATCCTTATACTTTCCTCTGCAGCTTGTGAGCCCGTTCTTCCTATAGACCCACAACTGAGAAGCCAGGGGCTCTGACGAAGCACACCAAGGAGGGCTTTGGGAACTTCTGCCTTTTTATTAAAAACTTGCAGGTTTTGATGCAGAAAAATCTTCAGTCAGAAGCAGAGGGATGGAGTGGGCAGCAGATCAGCAGGCAGCTTTCTGTTAACTGTGGGTTGTTAGTCCAGCAATCAGATGTCACCACTGACACTGGTGAAACAGCCCTCTCAGCAGCAAGTCCAGCTTGGCTTTGTTGAGCTTGTGAGTGTGGGCTCAACACCCCGCCAAAGTCAGCAATAAATGTGTCAGTAGGCATAGAATTTGCTCTGGGTGCAGTGATGGTCACTCCCTGGTGGAAGGTGAAGCATGCTGACGTGTGCTCATTGCCCAATATTACTCAGAGAAAACAGCTACAAAGCAGCACAGTTATGAATGCTGCAAGGTGGTTATAAACTTCCTGTGTGTGATGACAGTGAAGAATGTCTTAGTTTGCTGGTTTCTGCTCAGGTGGTGTTTCTGAAACACTGACTGAGCAGCCCATGGAGTACTAAGGGCATAATGCAGTCATTCTCCTCCTATTTCTGTGCCTGATTCTTTGATTTTTTTTTTCCTGCATTGCATTTATCGAAAGCTTTGTTTTGTCAAGTGCAGCAGAAGTACACACCTTTATTTTCACAGTGGAGTCCAGTAGGAAAGACTACCAGAGATCAGAGACCCTGCTTTATAGCACCAGAACACACAAAACATGCGGCATAGAGATTATTTGAATAGTAAAGCAGCTGAGCAAGATGTTTTCCTCATGGGGATACTCACTTAGACTTTCTTTTGCCTCCCTGTCTAATCAGAATTATATCTTGCTGGCTCAGATTTAATTCTATTATGTAATTTTCTTACAATCGTCAATCTCTCCTTTTCCTACATCACATATTTTATTTTTGTAAAATAAGTGTTGCCCTCACTTGAATATACATGCCCTTGCTTGACATTTTTGAACTTGGAAAAGGAACCTGTATCCTGAAAAGGTAAAACACTGGGATGCTGCAAATTATTACTGTTCCCTACCTTGCATGAGTTGTAAGCTGAGTTTTATAGGTGGGATTTTCACTGCTGTGGGTGCATGGCCTGTTCTCAGTTCTGACACAGACATCCATGAGAACAAGTCATTCACAGTCAAATTCTTGAAAGAGCTCTCTGCTTTTTCTTTAGCCACTTAAATGGTAGCTTTTTGTATCCAACAACCACAATAGAAGCTTTAAATCCTTTGAAAATTTCCCTTTTAGTACTTCCCTTTTTCATGGGGGCATTATGAGGCAGCTGGAAGTGACTGCTACAATAATTATGAACTAATATAAATAATGGCATCTTCAATCCCTGAAATAAATTTATACAGTTCAGCAAGGTTCCTTCTCACAGCCATTCATTGTGGGAACATTAAAACTTAAATGACTTAAGATGTTACAAAGGCAGAGCAAAAAGCAGCATTTTTCAAAACAGGAAGTAGAGTAGAACAATTACTATTTAATGATCCTGGAATTGGAAAACATATGATGAAGCAGGAGTGTCAAGTTTACTGTGCAGATTGCTACCAGGACAGGATGCTTTTTGGCAGAGTTTACCTTATTTCTGTTTTTCTGCTTATACATCTATCCTGGTGATATGAAAGGATTCCAGTAGAAGCTAATCCAATTCTTGGAATCCCCCATCTCTCCCCCCTTCACCAAGCTAAGGCTTGTTCTTGGCACTGCTTCAGCTTTTCCGCTTCAAGGCCAGAAGAACTGAACGCCGCAGCCCTCTAAGGCTCGGCGCTGCCCTGGGATGGTCCTCGTTGGGTGAAATAACCCAGGGATTGTTGCTGCCTCGCAGCACATCCTCTGACAACACGTCCTTTACTTAAGCAGACTTGATTAAGAACGGGTTTTACTGCTTTGAAGATCATTATACCGAATATCAGTCAAACCAATATAAAAATTTCTTAGTACAGATTTTGATTGGAAAGACAGCACAGGACCCCACTTCCCCAAGATTAAAATATCTTTATGTATTTGTCAATAACCTCATCCAAGCTGACATCAAGAGTAGCTCCATCTGAATAATGCACGGTCTCTTTTCCTCGTGTTTTCTCTCCTTGTAGCCTAAAAAACCAAATTTAAATTTTGCCAGCAGTGAGGTATGTTATACCAAGACTTTTATTTAGAGGTTGCTCATTTCCATGGCTGTTTTGAAACCTCAAATCTATTTTAAAAATCCTTCTGCATATACTAGCTTATATGATCTGTGTTTCTCTATGCTTAGTGTCCATGTTCTTGGGGCATTTACATGGAAAGAGATTTTCAGTTCCTTAACTGCATCTATATCATCTTCCAGTCTCCTACCTAAAGCTGTAATCCTTTGCATATGACACTGCAGCCTCGTGTGCAGATGACATCTTCAGCAGAGGCCTGGCTTCAATTGGACAATCAGTGCATGATCAGATGAGGTCTTGGAAGACAGTTATTCAGCTTGAATGGGAATTTTTATAATGAAGACTGACAGATGAGAAAATTTAGAAATTTATGGTATGTGACATAAGAGCCAAAAAATTCTATTTACAGGTGAAGTGTATCATGGTTACTCATTCCATCTTGAAGCCTACTGTAGGTTAAAAAGTGCTCTTAATTCAAACTGAAATGGATTTTTAATATTTTAAATATGCAAAGTTGTTCAGGCAGGTATTTAACAGTAATGTTCCTGTACTGCCCTACCTAATTAACAGTGCAGGTAATACAACCAGTGTGATTTCTCCCTGCTGGATGGTCGGTGGTTTTGACTCCTTTGCCTCTTAGTTGCAGTTCTCCTCTACTGCATCTTCTCCCATTTTAATTTTAATCTGAGTTCTTGTAGCTCTGTTGTTTTCCTGAATAGTAATTTTTAGTCCAGATTTTTACAAAATGCTCCTAGAGGTTCAGAACTTTTAAAAATTACAGCCTGCTTAGGTCTGATGGAAGTTTTTGGTGGGAAAAAAGTGTTTTCCAAGTTTATTTTCAGGACAAGCAAAGACTAGGTGTGAATATTATTGTGGGATTGAAATGTAAATGTCCATTTCTTCTCTGTAATCCCTTGCAAGAAATTGAACTGTCCTTTACATTAACTTTTGCCTGGGTATATGCTTGGGAATTTATCAGCTTTCAGGGCAAGATTGCCTTTAGCTTCAATCAGAATATCTCACTGATAGTGGATCTTCCATAATTCTGGCAGTGAAATACACCCACCTCCACAAAGAAGCAGATTTTTCTTCATTGTCACCAAGCTCAGTGGCTGTCTCTTGTTTACTGAGAAGAGAAGCCAGACTTGCTAAAAATGTTGTGATATTTAGCAACATTATAGTCACTACATCACCCTGCTGCTTTGCTTTCTGCCTTTGCTCACTGACAAATGACAGAGTAGTACAAGCAATATGTAACTTGGCTCCATTTGTTTTGATAAGGGTGTGATTTTTATTTTTATTTCACTACAATGCAAACAAAAGGAGGGTCAGTGCAATCAGGTAGTCTGGTACAAGCTCACTTGCTTGCTTCTGAACCAAAGTTCAGTTTCGTGTTTTAAACCTTGATGCAACCTCGTTTTAAAGATCAAGTAGAGATGATTTGTCACTTCAGTAGCGACACCTGCCATCCTGGCTTATGCTGCTCTGGTGTTCCCATTTCAGGAGATCGTGCTGTTTGTGAAAATGAATTGAGTCACCATTGTCAGGGCATGATCAGGTTTTTATTTCTTTTTTGTAGAGCTGGATGCAATAGTATGTTCTAAACATAAGCTCTGTTTTGACTATCAGAAATACAGACAATAAAACAAAGCTCCAAGACATGATAAGATCCAAGAGGTATCTTCACAGTCCTCATCCAGCCTTAATTCACAACAATAACAAGCTGTATTAAGTTTGTTCAAAACATTGGGCAGTTCTTCATAAGATGGTTAGTTAAGCAAAAAGTTTAGGTATTTTTATCTTTACTGGACTGTGTAAAGAAAGAGCCTTTGTAGAAGGTGGCAATGTGCTGCAAGGGAAAGTGTTGGTATACCTCATATTGTCTTTTGTGAAAGCAATGGGTCTGTCACTCATATGAGGAGTTATGCTGAGGCTTAGGGTAGGGTGGCAGAGATAATTTTATCCATCAAGGCACAGGTCACAGAATTCAGCAAAACTGATGTTAGTAGAAACCAGTGTCTCCTCTTGAATATTGCATGGTCAATCCCACTTCTGAATTGAAAATTTTGTAGGTTTTTTTTTTTTTAACATTTCTTTTAGGGACTTAGATACTGAAAGGGTCAAGAATGCAGCTTATTTCTTGCAGTGCTAGAAGAGCCTGATATCAACAGGGCTCTAAACCTACCATCTGTTTCCTGTACTAGTAGGTTGTTTTTAAGGTTTGGAGCTGTGGTGCTGAAGGTGTCTCAAAATAATGAACAGTGCTGCATGTTATACTCCAAGGATTGATTTTTCTGGCCTGATGAGTGTGGGGAGCAGTTCCCTGGGTGTAGCTGAGGAGTTGTCTATTTTTTTGAATTTTTTTTTCACTGAGATAGTTGACTAGGTAAAAATATCAGCTTCTCTGTATCCAATCTAAGGACTCTACTAGGCTCATTCCTATCTGATCAGATGATCTCTAGCCTGAGGAAAGAGTGAAGAACCAAATGACAGCTGCAGCTTTTCAAAGTCATAAAAGAGGGAAATATGTGTGTGTGTACTTATTTATTTATTTTCTCTCCTTATTCTTCTTATTCTGTATTTTATGCTGAGGCTATGAAGACTATTGAACTTTT
Source organism: Thryothorus ludovicianus (assembly GCA_013397245.1). Taxonomy (NCBI): domain Eukaryota; kingdom Metazoa; phylum Chordata; class Aves; order Passeriformes; family Certhiidae; genus Thryothorus; species Thryothorus ludovicianus. Next base: position 454,531 of record VZTB01016734.1, on the reverse strand, counting down.
TTTTTCAGCCCTTAAGGTATATCCAATGTCACTTAGACATCAAAGCTCCGGAGCTGAAATGGAAAAAGAACAAACCAAATTGCATTTAAAGGTTAATAAAATAATGCTTGTGTTTTCTGTTGTCACAGAATACTAAAAAGAAAAACATTACCTTCATGTTTACAAAGGTGAACAAAAAAAAGAAAAATGTGAAGTCAGCTGTGATTAGCTTAGCCTTTGTTCTAAAAATGATACATCCTTGTGTTATATCAGAGACAGGATGGGCTCTTGAAGCTCTGCTTTTCTGTTTTGCCAGATATGAAATGCTAGTGGCCAGTGATAACCCTGTTGTAGTTTTTGAAAGTTTATTATGTCTAATTGAAAACTAAAGCTTTGCTCTAGCATGAGAATTTCCTGTCTTTAGTCTCTTGCAATCTGGATGGCTTATGCATGTGTAAAGCTTAAAATTACCATCCTTACATTGCACGTATTGGCTGTGTTTATAATGAGTACAAGAATAAAATCAGGGGGGTTATTGCCATGTAGCAGAATTGCATGAATCTAACCAGCCCTTTGACTCATATGGCAGAGTTTAACTTTGGTATCGCTTGGTCTTCGAAGTACAGATGCAGTTTTGTGGGTGTAACAGAGGAGGGAGCAGAGCTTGTAACTTGGAAGCTCCACAGTGTGTGAAAACAAGTTAAAACTCCAGAAGACTTAGCAGTTCTTTTAAAATTTTCCTCTTTTTGGATACAGCCAAACATTTCCTTCCTACGACTTGTCACCCTGGAGGCCAAAACTCCACATTGCTCAGTGGAATCAGAATCCTCTGGGACTTTCAGCACTACCACTCACATTATTCATGAAATGAGGGTCACTGAAGTCTACGAGAGCAGAAAGTATTAGCAGAGTGATCAGAGCTTGTGAAGTTCACTGAATTATTTGAAATTCTTCCTGTGGTGAGGTCCAAGTGTCAGTCTGATTGACTTGACAAGCCTCATATCTTACTTTAAAAAGAAAGAAAAAAGAAGAGAAAAGAAAAAGACATATCATGGTAGTTTGGAGGTCCAGATGAAACTAGGAAGGAGGATACTGGCAAAATTTGCGATGAATTAAGCGATTCCTTTTTCCCAGGAGTATTATAAAGTGATCTGTTATGTGCATCTGCTTGTTCTATTTCTGATTCTTAGCCTGAGATTCCTAGCTCAGGAGGCAATAACCCTGCAGTGTTAGATCGTATCATGTCACACTGAAAGTTGACCTTGGCTGACACAACGTGATGTGCTACAGTTGAAGTAATGTAACGTGAGCCAATGTATCATGTGCTTAATGTTAATCTGAAGTTATTATCACTGAACCCAGCAAAAGGTTTGGATGTGTGTTGCGTGGAACTGCCTCGGCTTCCTCGGGCGGTCTGAGCTGGGAGTGTTCACGCTAACAACCAAAGCCAACAGAGAAAGAGCAGGGGCACCAACTGGGCCAGTGTCTCTGTGAGAGTCAGTAACAAAGGTACCAACCAGGTTAGGATGGTCTGAAAGGCATTGCAGCCCCCTTGGCACCACAATAACCACAGCAGTGTGACCACACCGTGCGGGCACCGGCTATCAGTGAATTCACCCGTGCGAGTTTGTGTGTGGAGAGCTGTTCACACACATTTCAGAGTAGATTTGTTGCTGAAGGTATTGCTCAACATACTTATTGATATAACTTTTGGCAAAGCAGTTAATGTAAATGTTTGGCCTTATGAAGTTAATCAATTTTATAACATTTCATTTGTTCATCTTCTTACTTGATCCTTTAACCCGCTGCAAAGTTGTGCCCAAAACTGTGTGGGTTGTCTCTGTTGTTTTCCTAGGGAGACTAAGAAAACACTTCTTATCATCTTGGGAAATATTTTGTAAATTACATGTCATATTAAAACATGCCTGAAAGTAAATGGCTTAAATTTAAATACTAAAAAAAAAATTCAAAACTCAAATTGTCTTGTTCCTTCAATGATTTAGCAGTGCTCAGAGCCTACTTCTGTTTCTCTTGTCATGTGCTCCTATAACAGGATCATATTCTTTAATGTGATCACAGGCTGACTTATTAGTGCCACCTTCATTCTTAATCAGTCAGCTCTAACTGACAGGCGTTATTATTCTTGACTTTTTGTTAGGCCAATATTTTCAGTCCTTGGTGCTTAAAAATTAGCTTTATAAAGCTGTAGTTGTGCATCTGTTTTGGTGAAAACCCCAGGCAGCCCAAGCTGGAAACATTTTAAAAATGAGCTAGCAGTATACCTAGTGGCCTAATTTGATGAATGCTGGCATGTGGATTTGCTGCAGATGATAATCAAACATTGGTTTTATTTCAAATAGGGGCAAAAAGGACTCAGATTAAGAAATGAAGAAAGTGTCTGAGTACATAGGATTTTCAAGAGCTGTAAATCTTGAGTGCCATAAATCAGGCTATGGAGTACCTTGGAGCACCTAGTAAGAAAAATGGAAGCTATATCTTCTTCCTTTTCAGGATGTGCCTTTCCTTACTCTGAACTGCCTTTTTGATCATAGATCAGTGCTGCATTCTTGGCTTTACTGAGTTTGATTGTGCTTATACTGAAGATAACTAAAAATTCTCATTCTCTCCAGGAGCACAGGTCTGGGCTATAGTCAGTCCACTAGCAGTGTTTGTGGGTAAAGCTTTACTCTCTATAATCTGGAAATCCTAAAGACACTAGTAATTAAAATTATTTCATGAAAGCTACTTTGTCTGTTACGTCCTTTTGTTTTACTCTATTGATGTTAAATTAAAACTGTGGGCTGGTAATGGAAGTATTTGCAAAAATTTTTAGCAGAATGGATAGCACTGCCATTACCTAGTAAGATGAAGTAAAGAATGATAATTTGTCCTGATCACTGCCAACATTTTAAAAATTAAACTAAAAAAAGAAAGAAAAAAACATGCATTTTCTCTGATGCTAGACTAGACTCAGCTGTGGTGCAGACTTCCCCCAGGTTTAACTAGCAAGCAGTGGATGTCAGCAGCAATCTGATCTGGGTCCTTCACTGTGGATCATTGTTGGGCTGATCTAAAAACAGAAAAAGAGATAAAGCAGCATAGCAACAGATTTGCAAAGAAAGTAAAGGCTTTTTAAATACAGATTTCCTGCTTTCTGCTTAAAACATTATCAAGAGCATGAGAAAATGCATTTATTTTGCCGGAATTAAGGAGGTTTTGAGATTGTCAGTGGCCAGGGCTTAAGAGGGTCATCAAAACACACACCTCAGAAAGCTCAGTGTAAAACTTTAATGGTTTTTGATGTAACTCAAAATAAGGAAACCATGGAGTATCCAGGTAATTCTGAACACTACTAGCCGGAGAGGAGCATCAACCCAGACCTAAATGCAGTCATGAATAAAAAGATGTTTTATTCAAATGTCAAGATGAAGCAAGGCACTGGCAGCATTGCAAGGACAGAACTACTATAAATGAATTTTCAATTCTTTAGCACATAAATCAGCAGTTAAACTAATTAAATATATACAGCAAAAAGGGCTCTAGTCCTTTCTAGGCAGTGTTGCTCAGCCAAAGAGCTATCAGTTGAATAAAATACTGGAGGAAAGGCCATAAAATGGCATACAGCAGATTGCTGATGACACCTGGAGTTGCCAAAGAAGGCTAGAGCGAGTATGAGGAAGGAATTGCATTTCTGTGTACAGTAGCCTCTGACCAGCCAGATAAATCATGGCTACTTGGAAATTATTCCAATGCTGGAAGCTCTAGGGCAGCATGTAAGGCAGAGCAACTTGAGATGCTGTGAGGTGCTTTCCATTTGGGGAAAAAGCTACAAAAAGCCAAAATCTTCCCGAGAGAAATGGGATGTTGCAGTTAAGAAAGCCAAAATAAAAAAATCTGAGGAGAAATGGGGCAGGAAAATATTTCTCATAGCTTTTCCCTCATTACTTTATTCCCTTCTTTTTGAAGTTAGTGATACCATATTCTCTAAGACTGAGAGCAGGAAGTATCGAGAGAGTTCAAGAAACTGTCCCTCTACTAGCAGAGCGTTACAGTTCTAAAGAAATTAATATTTCTACAATTGTAAATTCTTTGTGGAACAGAATGATTTACCTGATGGATTTAGAAATTACTATATAGAGTGTCAGTAGAGCAAATTATTCACTAGAACCTTTGCCCCACAGCAAAGTCTAATAACATGCCCCACCTTTGCAATGTCCCACTGAAGCCAGCACAACTTTGGAGACGTGCCATAGAACTGTGTCTAGAAAAGGAATAAACAGAAATATTTCTGTAAAAATGTTGCAGAAGTAACATTGGACTACATATGGAAGAGGCACAGAGAATGAGGATTTTCATTGCACTTCCAAATAGGGTTAGATGTTCCCTCTCCTTTCCCTAAACCAACAAATTCTCAAAAGACTCATTAAAAATCCTCTTCCCAAATAACTGATCATATTTTCATACTTCCCTTCCTTTGTTTGCCGTTTAAAATGCCTAATATTCATAGGCTGCCCAGAGGTTCATGCCTCTTCACCCTGTAGCTTGCTGATGTGTTTTTCATATGCAGAGACACAGGCAGATCCCTCCAGGGCACTGCAAAGGTATCAAACGATGCTGGTTCCTTTTTCTTGTGCCTCTTGTGCTCACTAATATTGAAAGAAGTACTTTCCTGCCAAAAGATGAAGCTTAACCTCACCCTTCCTGCCCAGGCTAACTCTTTTACTGTGGTAGGAGGCAGTAGAGTGGGCTGAGGAGCAGCTGTGACAAGCTGTGCTTCAGAAATGGATATTGCCCTGCCTTAGAGATAAGAGATATTTTCTGTCAGTTTTCTGTTTGTGTGCATTGTTAAAATGATAAATGTTGTCCATTTGCAGAGCATTTCCTCTGCTGAAGAATCCCAAAACTCTTCACAAAATTGTTCACATGTAGGACTGCTGAAATTCAGTTAAACTGCCTTTGAGAAGCTCTGAAGTTGTTCTCTTAAAAGCAGCATGAAGACAAGTTTTCAGTTTTTCAAGTCTGACTTGAAGACGAAGCTGGAATTACAAATCTGCAGGCACTACATTCCCTTTCAAAGAAGGAAAAAGCAGATGGAGTTGCTTTTTGTGTGTGCTTAAAAACAATGAAATCTTGTCGATATTTTTCATTTAAATTTTCATGAAGAGCTAAGAAACTCTGCTGGAGGGGGCAGGAAAATCTTGTGACTTTTACTGGCAGAGAACTATTTGAATGGTTATTGACAAAGAGCACGGTGCACAAAATGTGCTTGGGCTAAGCAGAGTGAAGAAGTTTGACATATTGGCAATGCAGCACAGGGTCAGGGGGTGACAGATTAATGTTGTGTTTCACAGTCCGAGCTAATACTCGCTGCGTGCCTCCCTATGCTCTTTGTTATTCCACACATTTGGAAGGACAAACCAGCTCTGGCTTAGTTAAACCTAGGCACTGATTTTAGCACAAAAATGGCTTATTTTGGTTTAATTGGCTAGGCACAAGTGGAATAAATCTAAGTAAACTATTCTTAGACTAAATTGAGAGCATCATGTAGGAATTTGCGTTATTTTAATTAACTTTTTTTAACTGAATCAGGGCAGCAGTGAGTGCAGGAAGGAGGGAGTCGTTCCCAGCTCAGTGATTCACAGCAGCCTGTGATCGTGACCGTGTGGCCTAACCAGGAGCACATGCCATGGCCAGGCCTAGTGGCTCTGGATATGCTTGGAAAATCTCAAGGCAGGACACAGAGATTACAAGAAGTTAAAAAACAACCCATGAACCCCTTAAAACTCCACCTCCTGGCTTGATGTTCTCCCTGGCTGACGGCTTCTGGCCTGCTCTCTGGAACAAGTAACAAAAACGACTCTGCTTCCAGCAGCAGAGACCAGGAAGCCAGCAGATACTTTTCAACCCTCCAGATACGTTAAAGGAATGGGAGGTAGAGGGCTGAAATGAAAAACAGATGATAGACAGAGGCTGGCGAGAACAGGAGGAATGCAGTGCAGGCAGCCCGTTTGTCTCAGAGTCAGAGTAGCTGGTGTGCCTGCCCGTGGAGCTGGCCAAGTCTGTCGGCACTGTCATAAAATGATGGAGTAGTAACGCCTCTCTTCTGGAAGGTGCTGAGCACTTTGGCTTCACAGCATCCCTGTGCTGTGTAGGACACGGCCCCCAAGAGTTCACAAAGCTGTACAACCACAGATACTGTGGTCCATTGTGGAGGTTTTTTGGGAGGCACTTGCAGAATGTAGAACTTCATGCCAGTCCCTGCAATGCTTGGAGAGATGGGCACAAGTGTGAGAAACAGCTTTGAAGGTTTGTGAAAGCAGAATGCTGCCAAGAAGGCTCCATGGGTTCTGATCTACAAATCCCCCGTAGTCCCTGACTAATGGTTCTAAATGGATTTCATCTGTGTTGAAACATGTGCACAGATTTGTGCATGTCTCTATGTTTCATATCCTGTATCCTGAGCTGTTTGCTGTTCCTAAGGCTCCAGAGTAGCTCTCTGTGTTGTGCAAATTTCATACATGAAGAGCTGACAATAGCAAACAAATGATGAGAAGTTTTCTTCTGCTGTCCCCAGACCATGTTCCTTAATAGGCACTGGAACTACATGTTAAATGGCAGCAAAGGGAGAGCCCACAGTGGGAATAGCCATGGAATTCAGATATCAACAATTCACTGGCACGTTGGAAGTGATGTGACGCCTCTGACAGAAATAACATGGGTGGGTATGGATCTGCTCTTGGAGGTCCAGGCAACTGCAAACGTGAGGAGAACACAGCTTAGAGTTTATACAAGCTCCTTTTAAATGCAAAGCAAAATGAGCAGTATTTGATTACAGCCATCTGAGAGTGTGAGATGGATGGCTGACTGAGTTAGGAAGGCTTTGCTTTGGAAAGACACCACCTGGTTCTTCAGCAAGAATAGCTGGAGCATATTGCAGTAACTACATAGCTGTAAGTGTGTGAAGAGGCTTGTAACCCCTTAATAACACTGTGTGTTTGTGTAGTGATCCCACCCTTAAGGAGCTCATGTGAGGAGAATAAGCTGTGATGACGCTTTGAGGCCATTTTTTTCCATCAGTATAGTGCTGTTTCTGTGTTGGGAGGCATCATGCTGCCGCTCCAGACTGCATACCTCACTGCAATAGCAATGCTGGGAGAGAAGCAGTCTGCAGTCCAGGCAAACAGCATGAAAAGTGGGTCTGCACTGCAGCAGTGATGAGCATCTGTCTCTGGGGTAGGCTGCTGTTTCTCAGGGAGCTCCATCCCATTCCAATCCAATGCTGTAATTGCAGTTCCAATTTTTGTGGAAAAATACACATCTCTATCCATTCCCACTCCTCAAAGTCTCTTGGAGAAGCTTGAATTCCCTTCTTGTGCTTGCTCGACTCAAAAACCATAATGTACATTACCACATATTATACCTTGTTTGAATGGAGACAATTAAAAAATTGTTGAACAACACAATTTTTGTTAAAAGAAAACCAGTGGAATTAAGCAAGGGAATTTTCTGTTTACTTTCAGGCTGGAGAGTAGTTGTTGACAGACGATGCAATTTACAGAGAGAAATGAGCTTCTTCCCAGGACCTTTTATAAAGAGGCCTTGTCCAGATCAGAATTTGGGAAATGTAGTCTATTTTCTGCAGCTTGCAGTTGAGGTCAGTCTGTCTGTGATTGCGAGTATCTCTAGACTTTGGCACTGTGCTGATTTAAGCCCTAGGGCATGCATTTAAATTGTCACATATAGTGTGTCTCATACTGACATCTTCTTCTGTAGAAGTGAAGGATAATGCAGCACTTGTGCTGCAGAATAAGACAGTGCTCTCTCCTCAAGCATGAAAATTGTCTGCAAATTTCAGACATGTTTTCCTTGATTGTGGCGGCTAATCAAGGCAAAACTCAAAGTTCATTCTACTAGGGGATGAACAATGCTTGGCAGTGTAGTGAATGTTAATGCAGTTAATTATTCCTAATGCCGTGTCTGTCCTCTGAAGAGTTCAATATCTCTAGACAAGGCTTTAACGATCCACAGCCACCCTGTGGTTTCACCCAGGGAATATTGCCTCTTCAGAGCACTTTGCAATCTGCTGTCCCTCAGTCTGTGCTCTCCCCTTGCTTTGTGGCATGGCACATCTGCTGTGGTGCGTTTGGGTGGGTGGTTTTTAACAGGCTTTGTTTTCTTACAGAACTGTTAGATTGTGCTTTCTGTTGTCTCTGTTTTCTTCACTCTGCCTATAAGCTTTTGATATTGTTGACTGGGGAACCTAAAATACCCTGAACTCCAACATTTACCTACATGGGGGAATGGAAATTGTGTTTGAGGTCACCATGATGCCCAGTGTTGGAATCCCTAGGACATGAGACAGGAAAGCAAGCCTTTACTGACTTGTACACTGATGGGGATAAATTATCTTCAATAGCACCTGTTTGAATTACAATTGTATTGTAATTTAATCATTAGATCACCTTAGTCTAGAATTTTCGTTTGGGAAATCTTCATTTTAAAGTCATATGTCACTACATATAAGCAATTTCTCTGATACTTTAAACATTTGCTGAGAATGCTATTTTTTAAAAGTTCTCAAATCATCTGCATTTCTTTAGTTGAAAACTCTTTTATGAATTTTCTCACTTGTTGGGTAGGTCCTGTAAATTGACAAAATTTGTTTTACCCTGAGTACACTATCTTTGCTACAAAATACTGTCAGACCATATTTCTTTACCTAAGAACCTACAGAGCCACATCCTATAATCCTTTTCGTGTCAGAATTTTGCAGCTATGTTTATTGTTCTTTTTATTTTGGAAAAGCCAGTGATTGGAATTACTTAAATTTGCAAAGTTGACCTCCTCAATGATTGTATTTTTTTGTCAACAGCTGAGTGCAGTTCTGCCTTCATCAAGAGCTTCACACTCATAGAATATCTCAATTTGTAAATGTTCTATTAAAAAGTACTAATTTTTAAAAAAGAAAAATCTAGAAGTATCTCAGACATCCTAGAGGAGAAACGATAGTTGAAAATTGGCTTCAAGGAATAGAGAATGACTAATGAAGCTCCTCTTTTATAGTGCACAAATCCTTCTTGAGATTTAAATGTCTGCTATGGAAAATGTCCACAATTTGGAGTGTTTGATTTATAAAAGAAATTAGGCAACAAACAGGGCTTGAGATTTCTGTTTGGAGCAGAAGATAGAAAGCTTCTAGAATTAAAAAATATTATTATTTTATTTCTAAGTATTTTTCTTACTGATTTCTTGACATATGTACTGTTAATTAGGCAGTAATGATTTTCTTTCATTTGCACTGCAAATTACACCAATAATTATGCTTTTATTCACAGAATTTATTTTGTTAACTGACCTTGGGTTTAGAGTGGAATACAAAATGAGAAAGAATTGTTACGTTCAATTGATGCTTTGAGATTCCTAGGGAGTTCTGCTTTTGCTAACTTTGAATTTTAATTTTGGAGACACCAACAAAGATATACAACAGAAAGGCTTTAACTAAGTTTATTACTTTGACAGAAGTCACTGGGTTCTACAATTAATTCCCACCAGTAGATCAATGCATTTCATACACAGCAAGTCATTCTGACGAGATGAAACAAATGTGATCGTTAGTGAAATTCTGGTAATTTGGAACAACGGGCTGTGAAACTACGTCAGTTTGTGTCTTCTTTGAAATATTTTTCACTCCATAGTATTTCATACTTGGCTTATCTTGATAATGCACTTGACATCTTTGGTGAGTGATCATATGCTAATTTAAAGTCATATTGTATACGTAAATTCAGGAGAACATTGAGAGATATTTCAGCAGCATGGCAAAAAACTTTAACCAGTGAATGTGACTTAAATATTTTTCTGTTAAAATGTATGCTTTTTCCCTGTTCTGAAGAACATAAGAGAAATCTTATTTTTGCCCTTTGAAGATGGGTATTTTAATGACTTAGAGATTTTTTTTCCTGTCCTGCTGAAATACTGTTTTGGACTTTTTAAGGCAGGTTATTTGGAAGAATAAGATCTTTTAGAGTGCTCATCCAGACCACTACAGCCAAGTGCTAGGATTGCTTCCCTCAGGAACACCCGTGGTAATTTATTGGCCTCAGTCTTCCTGGTGATGTCAGTGGTAAAAATATGGTTGACTTCAGTAAGAAAGTTCCATTATCTTCAGAGGTTGTTATCTGGATTTTTTGATACTTCCTGGAGCATATATGCAACTTCAGGAGTTTGCTCCCCGGTTCAGTAGCATGTTTTCATTGGGAGAGCTCATAAAACTGCCATACCCTTCTTCATGTATTGATTATTGTTACCTTACCATTTCTCTACCATTGGTTTCTTGCTGACTTTCAGAGGTGAAGAAAATGTTTATAAAGACTTATTGTGCAGGAAGGTTTCTGATAATTGCAATTTGTTGTAAGCTATTTTGGAAAGTAAGAAATTCTTTTTTGTTTCCTGTAAAAATGTTTGATTCAAGATTAGATAGCTGTTTTCCTGACTTACTGATGTATTCCATCTGTCTGCATCTCTCTCCTCTCTCTCTCTCTTTTTTTTTTTAAAGGTGTGAATTCAGTGAATATTTGCTGGGTTGGCTGCTGCTGAATATAATAATAATAATAATAATAATGAAAGTGCCTGGGATATGCTATCTATTTAATTAGACAAATAATATAAAAAATAGAACATTTTAGAAGTTTTAGACTTATGTTCCTGTCTTACATTTGCCTCTGATTTGCACTAGTTATATAATTATTACTTACCACTTCAGGAGAACAGAATAAAGGTTTAGTACTACTCACTTAAGATCTTAAAGATATAGATGACAATAAAAAAGGTATTTATTGACACTTCTTCTCTTTGCTAATAAGCCTAAAATATTAAGCCTGTAGGACACAACCTAGCTTCTTAACTTAGCTTTTCTGAGGTGCTGACCAGTGAGATCTCTCTTTGTACCACAGATGAATCTGCAGAACACTTGGCTGTTCTTCTGCTAAGAACACTTATATTAAAAAATCCCCAAACAGACAAACCTTGCATAGGGAGTAAAGTCAAATTGAAATCCTCAGATGATGTATTTTATCTCAACTTCTTTTTCTGTAATTTTTCTCAACAAATGTTTTTCCATGTGGCATAAAATGGCACCTAAGAGACATAACGAGGATAAATCTAGGGCCATGTAGCAATATTTATTGTCCTTTGTAACACAACAGGAAGAGTTGGCAGTTGCTCAGTGACAGCTTTCCAGATCACAGTGTTTCTGGTAGACTCACAGCCCAGGGAGACCAGAAGCAGCCCAGCTCAGTAGGTTATGGCCTTTCCAGCACGATTTGGCTCGGCAGAGACTGAGTGGTGCAATGGCAGCAGTCGTGGATGCCCTTGGGAGTACCTTGTTAAGTACAAGGTACTGTCAGCATATTATCAGGTTTGGAAGGAATAGTAAATAACATAGGCAGTTGTAATTTTCTAGTGTTATGATAATATTGCTGCAACCTGATCATGTCCCTTTTTGCAGATTTGCTCACTTTCATGGCTGAATTTTTGGTGTGTCTCACAGGAGTCTATCTAGTTACAAAACCTCTTACTTGTCACCTGCATGGAAATCTGATTCTCTACTCAATTACAAGTTCCAAATAGCAGCTCTCTGACTTGTGTCTGCTTGGGATACTGGCACACTAGTAATAGCAGACTACTATTAAAATTCCAGGAAACCAAGAGAAAAGCACTTCTTCCATTACTAGAAGATGTTTGGGTTGTTTTTTTGGTTTTTTTGTTGTTGTTGTTTCTTTTGGGGTATTTGTGGTGTTTTTTGTTTTCTATTGGGTTTTTGTTTGTGGTTTCCGTTGGTTTAGTATAATTTTTTTTGTTGTTTTCTTTTTTAAAGAAAAACAGACACTTTCCTAAACAGATATTTTAAGCCTTCCAAATTGTCCTGATAAATTATTACCTTCTCTTAGTACTCCTTGTCCTTCAGTGTTTTCCACTGTAGTGTGCTGTCCCACACATTCACTGAACATTTGTTTCAGCCAAAGATATGTGTGTGCACTGAGTGGAGTGCTGAAGTGTTGTGAGCCATTGCTTTGCACAAAGACAAAAATCCAAGTGCTGTGCTATACTTTCAGATATAGCTAAAGCAATGCAAACTCATGTGGAAATGAAAGTCTTTGAAATGTGAATGGGTTTCTTTGGGTATCATTGTCCTGTCTGCAACCGACCTTCATCGAGGCACAGATGTGTGGGGCAGGGAGGCTGCACTGCCACGACTTCTCGTGGGGGTTTCTTTTGGCAGGCTTGGAAAAATTGCAATGGGAATAAAGGGAACTTGTTTAGCTCGGATGAAGACTCTATTAATGAGACCCATTATTCCTATTTTTGGAGAGTGTTAGGTTTTTTTAAAGTTATATACAATGCTGTATTATTTTTGATCACACCAGCATTCACTGGTCACTTTTATCTTTGTGTGTGAATTTCTAATTATACATGTTAGATGAGTGATCTTTACTGTAAATAGTAATGTGGTTTTCTTTCACTTGGTCTCTCTGTACTGGATTCTGTTTCATTGTTCACTTTCTTCATCACAGTATCTTGCTTATTTTATCTTTCAACAGACATTTCTTTACATCCTCTCACATGGCCCTCCCATCCCCCTTGTAACTTTTTGAAAAGGGCTTTATCTGAGCAGGCAGTTTCATTTGTCTTTTGATCTATTTTTTGATGGATGTGCATTTACTTCTGGTAGTAAGCCAGGACTGAAGTCTTTATTCAAGGCCTAAGTGTGGGGGCTTGATTGTGACTTCTGGTTAAGGCTCTTACCTACAATTTCCTAGAGCTAATGGGGAACTTGGAGACCAGAAGTGTTGGCTGCTTAACTGCAAGGCTTTCAAAGGTTTTTCAGGGTGGATATTGGCAATTTCCAAACTTTGAAGTGATTCCTTTTGAGACCTGAACGCATGGCATTTATAGCTGCCAGCCATTTCTAGAAACCTGGCTTTCACCCCTTGTGGGCACTGGAGTGTTTGCCTTGTTCCAGTGCTGGATCTGTCTGCCCCTGCAGCTGCACAGTGAGGGCAAAGGGCACCTGATACATCCTGATGGTCCCATGGTGCCTCATCATTGAGCTCTTCCTTTCATGGCCTTGCTGAGGTCTTCTGAAGAGCCAAAAGCACAAACAGAGTCTAGATGCTGGTGCAGAAAAGGGAATCAAGAAGTTTGTAAACCAAAGTGGTATGAACAACAGCTTTAGGACAGGGAAATGAGGTTCTGGAAGCAAACAGAAGAATCTTTCATCACCTGGAGATGATAAATAGGAAAAACAGCCGTCATTCAACCTAAGCCCCTCCCTGCATCTCTAAACCAAAATAAAGCTGATTTGCAGAATTCACCAATGACTGGAAACTCAGGTATCTGTTTTCTTTTATTTTTCAGATACAAAATCAAAGTAAAATCCAGTTCTCCTATACAAATGTTGTACCAATGTGAGTGACTTAAACCCAACATTTGTATATGAAACAACTTGTTTAATATAGTATTAACATTTGGAGGGTCACAATGAAGCTTTGAGGTTAACATCCCACTAAGATGAATGGGAGATGTTCGTACTTCAGGCTGCAGATTCAACAAGATAGCAGAGCACTGATTTACATAGTGGAGACTATATCTTGGCAAACCAGAAGGGCTGCAGACACCATTTTTCTGAAGGAAAGCTTCGATTCCAGGGAACACATTACAGACTGCAAAAGGCCCCAGATCAGGAAGCCACTGGAGCTGGGTAGCTGCTGGCTGTAACTTTAAACCGAAAGACATCAAATGGGCTTTGCACTACAAGTGTCAAGATCCCAGTCAGGTGCTCCCCGCTCCTTTCTTTGCTTCCACTTGCCACCTTTCCCCAGAACTGATTTTCAGAAAGGAAATGTAGGTCAAGGATCTGGTGACCTTTACTGACCTTAGTGTTATGTCTGTTTTTGTTTCCTTTTTTAACTACTGTGTCTCCTTATTTGTGCTTAATCTTTCAGATTGTCCTATTCTTCCATATGTTTTTTATTCTCTCTTATGTTGATGTATTGTAGCATTAATTCTTTTCCTTCCTTAGCACCACATTTTTCCCCACAGGACCTCTTCCACTTGCCTGTTTTCGTGTTTTTTGTCCTTGCTGTCTGGCATGCTATAATTTTTTATTATGCGCTGTCATCCTAAGGAGCTTCTCTTTGCACAGCCATATGTATAGATGTGGATTTTCTTTAGATCTCTCCCACATAAGCTCCCCTGCCACAGACTAAGGCTCTCCTGTAAATCCCAGGATGCCTCTGCCTTCAACACACAGAGGAGCAAGACAGCCTGAATTTTGCAGTAAGGTCAAATTGCAGACATTGTGCCTGTGTGTTTTGTAGCTGAAAGCTTTCCTATTCTTTCTAGCACACACTGACTTGATTTGGGCACCAGTCTGGAGTGCAAATGAATGTGGCTGCATTTTAGTTCCAGTTGGTTACGTCACAAACTCAAGCATTGCGGGTTGGCCTGGCTGGGGATTCAACAGTGACTGGAAGAGAATAACAGGGGCACTAATGCTGAGGAGCATTTGACGAGGTTTCCACAGCAACACCTGTCTGTACTATGCTGTATATATTGTTTATGTCTTTTGTCACTGAGGTCAGTCAGTTCGTTGTTAATACAATTATCAGCTCCTAGCAAGAGAGGTTATACTTTTTTTTTAAAGGACTTCTTCTGCTGGTGAATTTTGCTTTGCAGGGCAACACAGTAATTTTTTTACCAGTTTGGCTTGTGTAATTAATTAATTGGTCACAGATGAGCAACAGAACTTGAAGATTTTGTTTTTTCTGACATATATTACTACATACCTTGATTTCTCCTTGCAGTACCTCAGTAGAGCTGGAATGAGGGTCACTCATTCTATTATTGACTCTTGCTGGATTGCTTTCAACAGCTCAACCATTATGGTATGTCACACAGCCATGCATTTGAAACTCAATATACTTACTGTCTAATAAGCTTCATTTTCTGTGCCACTAGCTTGTGTTCTATAGTGTTGGTTTCCCAAGCATGGTACTAAGCAATTTTAGGAAATGCTGGTACAACTGTAGCAATTTTCCTCAATTTGTTCCCAACAAAGAACTTGCTTCAAAATTGAGTTGGCTTCCTTTTTGTTCGAAATACTGGTAGACACAATTAGCCTCATTAACCCTGGTTTCTGTTTCATAACAGAAAATTAGCCTACAATCACTGGTTTGCTGGAAAACACTGTTATAATTAGTCCTCAGCAGCCTGATATGAAAATCCATTGGGCTTTTAATTTCTCTGACATATACAGAAAACGTGCCTGATTTCTCCTTTGTCTTGGGGATTGAGATAAAGTCAAGGACCAAGTCCTTGGCTCCCTTAGAGTGATGTTGGACAGATTGGACAAGCATCTGTTGAGACAGCCAGAGGTGCACTGCTCCCACCGTGAAGAAGGGCAGGAACAGGTTTCTGGAGGTCCTCTGCAATTCTGTGAGATTCTGACCCTTCAAGGAGCATGAGACCCAAATAAGGACCACTTAAATGCTGGCCCCACTGACTAGACACTTTTCCTTACCAGTCCTCCAAAAATTCTGTATTACTCCAGATTTATTGCAGAGTAGACTTCAACCTTGTTCCAGCTCAAGGGCTGTAGTGGCACTGAAGCCAATTTTTTTTTATTAGCTTAGAATGAAGCAACTTAATGGTGAATCAGACTAATTATTCTTAAACTGCTGTAGATAATCTGAAATTGGTTGATCGAAGAGATTTATCATCACCTTTAGGACCTGCATCACTCCAGTGAATATGTCAATGAGTCTGATTACATTACCCTGAAATAATTATTTATTTTGAGACTGTTATTCCAATCAGAGAGGAAATCAAGAGTTCATATGGGTTGCTAAGCCATTAGCTGAGGCGTCACCCAGAAGGTCACAGAACTAGTGCTGTGGTAGAGTGAGGGATGCTGCATCAAACTGCTGTGAACTGGTGTCCAAATTGTGTCAGGCTCTGACCCAGACACTAGGGAGCAGAAATAGAGGTCTGTGTACACCTGTGTGTGCAGAAATGTACCCAAGGACTCTCCTGGAGATTTGGGTACCTCAGGCTAAATTACTTTCCCCTGGCAAAAGTTTGTGTAAATCCAGACACTGTTGCTTGCCTTAAAAGTGAGAATACAACCTTATTTATTTTGAATTCAGCATCATAACTCAAAGAATAATTCCTAATCTAGATCTGTTCTCTCCATACTTGTTGTCATCACAGAAAGAGAAATGGTGAGTGCCAACCTCTGAACGTGTCGTGAGTGAGTTTAATCAAGGATTTTGTATAAATGCTTAGCAGTACTCTAGTGAAAGACAAAAGAAATTATTTGTATAATTAACAGCATCTTAATTCTAGCAAGCAGGAAATAGGGCAGGTTTACAAAAGATTCTAGGGCTGCTTGTAAAATAAGGAGCTGAAGACTGAGCTGCATCATTTGTGGAGGAAAGGGATTATCCCACAAGTCTCTAGTGCCTAGTGAAATTTTTGCCTAAGGGACGTATTTCTCCTGTATTAGATGTTCCTCTTATTTCTCAATTGTTCTCTCCAAATGCATATGACACCCTAGGGGTGTCTTCATTTGGATGATCTCAATTGCTTCTGTGTCCACTTGGGTGCCAGGCTAGAGGGCTGTGAAGAGAAGCTGAGGTATTTGATCTTGATAGCTGAACTGCAAACAAGGAATTCTGTAATTCAAGTTCAGGTCACTACATGTGTTTATATTAAGTTCATAAATAACCAAGCAGTAACTAAATAAGTAGTAATTTGATTTATTAGATGCCCTGAGCATATACAGAAAAATATGAGGGAAATTAGTATGAACTTACTTATTCCACAAAGAAACATACAAGCACTGAAAAAAAAGCAAAGCCTTCAAGTGCAGTGTTCAGTTCATTCATGCATGAGGCACCCTGTGTGCAAAATGGTAGTGTTTGGAATGTCAGCCAATCAAGCAGTCTAATTGGCTGAACTGCTTAAATGCCTCTTTGTATAGAAATAGATTTTAACATTTCTTCTGTCACACTTTAGCTCCTTCAAAGTATGCCTGTGCTTCAACTGTGCTTCCAACCTAGTGAAGAGTTTTTTAAGGCCTCTGCCTGGAGATTTGAGTGATACATTGAGCAGTTCCCTAGCACTTCACCTCGCTGAGAGCCCCAAGGCACACACCTCCCTCAGAACCTGATCTTGGTGAGCTCTGGAAGTAGTCCATGCATATGACATGGTAATAGCTCCTGTTTCTCCTGTTCCAGTGTGGCATGGTTGTGCCCAACTGGACTTCAGAGTGCCTGCAATTTCATTTCTTCCTGCAAGAATGAATTTGGAGCCCCATTTTCGGCCGTGCCAACAGAGCTATGATGCCAATCATGTGAAATAGCCTCATCACACAAACAGTAGGTGAGAAGTTCAAATACCAGAGGTCAGCTGAAGGTGCTACAAGTTACAGGTAGCAAGGTGAGCGTGTGAGGCTTCAGTTCCTGCTAGCAGAAATACATCAAGCAGTGCTCAGGTAGACCTGTGCTCCAGTGAAGGATCCTCCCCTGTGCACAATGGGAAATTCACACTGTGCAGGGTGGTCAATCTGCAAGACTGAAGAGCACAGAGCAAAGATGATAATTAGAGCCTCATGTGTAGTGATTTCCATGTTGTACTCCCAGCTTCTTCACTGAGTTTTTTTTATTTTTTTTTTGTGATGAAGGAGGATAAATCATCCAGATCATATAATCAATTCACTCTTCTGTAAAATGATTATTCTTGGTAGTTTCTGATTGCCATACTGAGCTACATATGACTGAAAGATGCCTTGAGATGCTTGCATGAACATTTCTATATAAAGGCAAAGCACTATCATGTGTCTATTTCAGAGCAGAGTCAAACTCTGCAGGGGAGCAGTTTCATGTGCATGCACACACAGATTCTATCACTTGGTCTGTATTTGTCAACATGTGTTTGTCCATCCTCCCTTCTCTTGTTTCCTCATTTGGTTATTTCACGCTTCATTCACCCTAACCTGAAAAAGAAGAGATTAGGTTAGATTATTTCAAATATCTGCAAATGTAGGAGAATGCACAAGGGGCATTTTTGACATTATTATTCTGTGTATTTTTTTCAGATAATTAAGCACGGAAAGGTCACCTTGTGTTCTAACAGAAATTGCAGAGATATGGTTGAGAGAAAAGCCAAGTTTGGGCAAAACCACATTTAGAAGAAAGGACCAGCATCTGACAGTATTTATTACTTCTTTATTGTACAGCAACCCTATGCCTATACACTTAGTTTTCAAAAGCTAAATATAAAATATGAAATTGAATACAAGTTAAGGGTTAGGCAGCTCAAAGAGTGCACACTGGTGACAGCCATTTGGCAGTGTTTGTCCTTTGGGACACACATCCAAATGAGGTTTGTTCAAAGCACATCAGCCATGGCACTATGTAACTCTCCAGAAGAGGCCACTTGAGGAGGTCCTTCTCTTGCCATATGCTTATGTGCCTTGTCAATATCATGTCCTTAAATTAATTAAAAAAAAAAATTAAAAACACCAAACAACATTTTTTTTCTTTAAAGGAATCAGAACAGGGGATAGAGTTGGATTGTGAAGTCCCAGCAACTTTTTTCCTGAAATCTTTCCCATCTCAGAGATGCTACTCAGTTTTCATTTTGTACCTGTGGTTTTCTGTCTGCAGCTTTACTCTGCTCATTATTCATCTGGTGAATGCTTCCAGTGCAAGCCACTGACTGGAAGGACTCAAAGGTGAGCTCGGTCCACCTTGCATCATCCAGAAATCCCTTCCTGAGTGATGAACATGGAGAAGATTTTCAGAGGGTTGTTGTTGCCCCAGCAGCTTTGGGGTATGAAGCAGGGGCAGATGTGAGCTATTGTGTGCCCACACAAAACCAGTCTTTCCCTGTCTAACCCTTACAGCATCAGAGGGACTAAAATAGCATAACTGTATTTTCTTGAGGATGATCTCTGCTCTCAAAGTACCTAAGATTGGAAGGTTGTGTAGATTTCTGTTTCATGTTGGACAAATGAGTGCAATGGATGAATATAATAGGAATCCATTTTTCTTCTGTTCTTGGCTCTCACAAAAGATATTTAAAATTCACTCTTAGGAGACCTTCTTGCCTCATCTATGATTGGCAGGGGACTGTCTGTACTATACAGAGCTGTAATTTATTTATTCCTTCTATTTGTGACCTGGAGTTCTTTGAGCATTTTCCCTCTCTCATGGAAAAAGTAATTCTCTCTCCTGCTTCGGTCCTACATCCTTTCTTATGAACACTTGGTAAAGATTTCATTTTTCTGCAATCTTTTTCATCTCTTACTAAATAACCCCAGCACTCTGTTAGAGCTCTGCTGACATTTTGCTTCTTATATACTTGAAAAAATCTTATTTGTCTTTATTCCTTGAAAATATTTTCTACTTTTTCTTTCAGCCTTTCCTAGCCAGATTTCATTCTTTTAGTTTTATTCCAGCACTTGCTCACTTATCGATATCACGTCCCTTGTCTCATACACCTTTCATATCTTTTAGTTACACATGCATTCATTTTTCTTTTTGTGTCTATTTTTCCCGTATTTTCCTTCACTGGATGGCCTTTATTCTTCTAAATCTGCTGAATCACACAATGCTCCAGTCCATTTTTTGTTTTTTCCAAGGCCAGGAACAAAGCCTAAGAGAAAAGAAATAGTGAAGGCTTGGCATGCATTGTGTATTTAAAAGGAACAATTTCAGAAGGATTGTCAGAGTTTCAGCAAGCAGTAGACCCTTGGAGGTGCTTGTCCTCACTGAAACCATGACCATGTTTAAACTACAGCACCTGCTTTTAGGGGTGAATGGTAGCCCTTGCTCCTAGAGGTTGGCTTCCCTATGAAACAGAAGCAATGGAGTTATCTGAGTTACTCCCTCAGATTCCTTCATGGCAAACCCACAGTTGGCTTGTAGAAATTTTTTTTCCCAAAAAAAGCCTACTTGCCTGCTTGTTCTCCTCCTCCTGCTCTTTCCTGAGATGCTGTGCTTGAGTGAACCTATTGACTGTGGTAAGACAGAGCTTCCACTTGGCCTTGTTTCACTCTGTTTCAGCCTTAACCCCATCCCTGTGATTTCTGGGTCAGCTTCTGCTTGGTAATTGTGCAGTGTCTTGCCTGGAGTTTTTGTGTCTCTCCTGATCAGGCCTCTGTATGTGCTCACAGAGCTCGATCGCTGAGTTAATGCCTGAGTTAAAAATGCCATTTTGGCTTGTTTCTGTCACTGTGTTCTCTTTAATGCTGCCGCAGTGGGCCACAAGCAGACTTTCCAACAATGCAGCCAATTGAGCAGGTTTTAAGGGTTCTGAAAGTCCTCCTACTTACCAGATAGGGAAGATTAAAGCAGGATGATGGTACTTCCACAAGCCCTCTGAAAGGCGCTACATGGTCTCTGGTGAGATTATCACCTCTCCTGGTTTTCAATTTAACTTTTGTTTAAACAGCTGTACTCTTGGAAGAGGACAGGATGAAACAACAGCCTGAAAATACAGGGAAGCAGAAGAAGAACCCAGTAAGATGTGCTCCTCACTGAAAAATCTTTTACATCTCAGCCTCTGATGCTGCAAATTCAGAGCAGGAGAGGAGGGGAGGCAGAAAGCCAATGGTTCAAGCTGATAGAATTTAGTCTTGCAGGAGAGGAAAAAACCCATTGTCTGCAACCACATAATCATCTTGCACGGTGTGTAATGTTTATAAAGAACAGGGGGTCACATATGGCTGGCTGTCAGCAAGAAACAGCAAGCTTGAATTAACATTAAAAGAGCTGAGTACTTAAGAAATAATATAAGTACATGTAACAAAAGTAAATGGTTTCAGCCGTGATAAAAGAACAGACTTTCCTTCCTTCAGACTTGGCTTTATGTTTCCTTCCTTAATTTCTTCTGTCATGTTAAATTATTTACAAAATGCATCCTGGTACTGAAAGAGTAGGACCTAAAGCAGCCAGATTCTTTACTAGCCCTGTGGTAACATTTGACAAATCAACTTAGACCTACAAAAGAAAAATTTCTACAGGCCTTTTCAAGTACTGCCACATCTAAAGAGATGTTCAGGTTTGGAATATTGAGTGCTATTGTGCAAACAACTCATTTTGGGACAATTTTAGAAGCTCGGGTTATTCCCTTACTGGCCTAAACAGCCCCCATGGTCCAGTTATATGATATTAGGGATGGGAACAAGAGCTGGATATAGATAACTAGGGCTGGCCTCAACTGTGTGGGATAGTTGTATGTAGGAAAGAAAGAGCTAGTTCTCAAGGAATGAAAATGAGGCCAGTAAGAACTGCAGGCTTCCCTCTTCATCTTCTGGTGCTTCCTGGGGCTTAGGAGTGTCAATGTACAATGCTGTATTCTAACACTGACTGCTGATTATTCAAGTGACTATCAAAAAAATTACACTGCTGAAAAGAATATATTGAAGATATAGTGCCCAGAAAATGCCATGCACTTCAATGGGGAGCTTTTGCCAGAGGACAAAAGGCCTGGGGGCTGCAAGAAAAGACAGAAGGAAGTGTGGAGCCTGTGCTTCCCTGGGGCAAAAAAAAAAATTCCATTAATTTATATTGATTATATCCTTAAAGCATTGTAATTATTTTTCCCTTGTTGTTCAGATCTTGCTGTTTCTAAGCCATGGAGAGGAGGGGGAAAATGATGAAGAGCAAGGCAATGGTAGCTTTACAAGGAAGAGAGGAGATTAAACATGGAGCTTGTCCATCCCTCCTGTTCTCTATCCTGACTTCCACTTACCTTGTCACTGCCCATGCAGCCCAACACCAGAGGCTTGCCCAAGCTGAGGATGGCAAAGGGAACCAGAGGGTGGAGAGGGATGGCTCAAGTCACTGAGGGGTTGCTTTCTGATGGTTGGGACTGGGCTCTAAACAGTTTGCCAATGATGATCAGAGCCCACTTGGTGCACAAACCAGCTTTCTTCTCTTTTCTCTGCTGTATTTTCTTGATCATTCATCATTAACTTTATTGATTAGAATAAACTGTAATTATATGGACAGTAACGAAAACTGCTCTGTTGAGAGAGCAGTTAGAGGAAACAACAGAAAAAGATGCTTGCAAGAACCCAGTCTGACAACTGGAGTGTGGAGGTGGCTCCCACATTGATGGGACTCACACAAAAAACCCTGTTCCACATCACTGTTCACAAGCCTCTCACAGTTCTTCACTACCCACCCTGTGTCCATATCCTTACCCCTACTGCTCTTTCCCAGAGTCTCTGAGCCTGGAATAAGCTGGATTTCTGCTGATCCATTGGATCAGGGTGAATTCTGGCAGTCCTGGAAAGAGGGATTCTTACAGCTTGTACTTTCTTCTAGTTTACTTTGAGACCTTTTCCTCCTAGCAGAGCAGAAAGGTGAGGAAGAGATCCAAAGAGAGGGAGGCTCCTGCAGAGTGCCCGGGGCAGTGTGACTGCAGCTGTCCCTTGCTATATCAGAATGGGCAAGTAGGTGACAGGCCCTATCTACTCTGTAAGCACTGCTTGGCAGAGGGGAATTATGCTATCCTCAACAAGGCAATAACCCTTTGTGTAATTTTAACATTTTGAAAGTGCTCTCTATCTATGTTGCAGATTTGCAGGGAGCTACTGTTTGTCTCCTCCAAATGTGATGATCAGGACACATTATCAGAGTGCAGTGTGATGGCAGATGCAGCAGATGCTACATTACTTTCTTATAGAAAATAATGGGGTTTTTTTTGCTTGGGGAAAAAATTTCATTCAAAATGCAATTCACCAGAACATGAAATGGACAGTATTTTAATCCTACCTTATGTTATCATTGTGGTGACTTTAGTTACACGCTTCACTGCAGGTAAAAGTTTTCCATCAGTTTGTTGTGTACTGGCTGACCAGTGTTCCTCCAGTCGTGGCTCTTCCCCATAGAGACAGTCTGCAATGGCTCAGTTATCTGTCCCATCCCTCCTCCTCCTCCCTGCCTTTGTCCCTGGTTTCCGGCAGAGCCCTGCCAGCCCAGCAGTTAGCCTGCCCCACACTGCATCCCCAGCTGCCCTGCTCCCCTCTGTCCACATTTGGTTCACTCTGTTGAGACCAGGACTTTGGCATGTGTTTTACCCTGGGGTCTGTATTTTTCTCCATGGTACTATTTATCACATGTTCTTTCCCAGTTCGTTATTTATTCAAGCATACAATTCACATCCTCCCACAGTGGGGATTAGTGAAGGGTCCTGCTTGGTAAATGGGAGGATTTTTACCCGTTTGCTTTGTATCTGTGGTGGTTCTTTCATTGCTGAAGTCACTGTTTTTGGCACTCCTACGATATCCATGCTGTGATCCCGTTCAAATGAGCTCCTTCACATTCTCATGCCTCTTCTCCAAATGATAGGTGTTGTCTGTAGTTTCATGTGTTGTTTTTTCACTCAGTCCCAGCTATGGATTCCTTGCATCTTTCCACTTCCAGTCTTGTTTTTCATGGTAGCTTACATTCTATTTCCTGCCTGCAAAAGGAGAGGACTGTCTTCTCTCCATCAGTTTTGGTCTGGATTGACTGAATTCCTCTTCTTGGCAGGTTCAAGAGGATCTCTCCGAAGCACCCCTTACTGGTGCTCTCTTATTGGATTGGTCCAACATTTTTCTTTGTTGCCAGAAGCCTCTTTTGCAGACTGTTTCTAAACGCAACTCTGAAATGTTTTAATCTTCCACGGTTGCAGCTCTGCTCCTGTCTCTGTCACCTCTCCCCACTCAGCCTTCTTTGCCCAGATTAAATGAGAACTGCGAAAAATGTCATCTTCTTTATGACTAGCCCTGACCCAAAAAAGTTCCCTGCTCTGACAGCTGCTTTCTTTTTGGCAGCCACATTACTGTCTGCAGCACTTTTAAACCTTCTCCAGTTGTATCACACATTCCCAGAGAAATTCCAGCTCTGACGACACTTCTAATTGGTTTGTTTTTTCACTTTGTCTTATCTTGTTTTACTCCAAGTACTTTGTGTTGTCCTGAAGTTACCCTGAGCCAAAGAGGGTGGCAAGGATTTGCCTCATTCAGTGTCCAAGCTCCAGGACTCTGGCATGGTGTAACGTGAGAATTGGCATAAATGGAAAATCAGTTTCAAATGGCTCATGCCAGCGCACGTAGGAATGTGTTGACTGCAGACAGTGTGTTGTGTGGATTGCACAGATAAGCATATTCTCTGCTATACCATCATTCAGTGCACAACCTGCCATGAATGTATGTATCTGCTCCTATACAGATGGAGTACTTCTTAATTCAGCTCTGTTTTCTGTAATGATCTCTAATGTGTGCACTGTCTTTTTGATTTGGTCTTTTGTAGCTAAATCTGTCTCAAATATACCATGCGCCATAGGTATGGAGGAAAGTCAGATGGCTCTATAGGGGCTCCTTACCAATTAAAAAATATCCCCTGTGGATCAATACAGTCAAGTGCTGTAGTTTGATCCACCAATACATTTATTTCCTGCAGCATAGCCACTTATTAAAGTTGCTGACCATAAGAGAGGAATGATTCTCTACAGAAATTAAACTACCACTGAAAAACCCTTTGGTGGAGGACATTCACCTCTCTCCACAAACAGCCCAAGTGATTGAGGAGAGCTGGAAGCCACCTGCAGAAATGAAGAGCAGATTCTCTATGGGTGTTGTTGCAATTTAGAGACTGAATAAATGGCCTCTGGCCTCTGCCCTACATGGAAGGGTAATGTGAGAATTTGGGACCAATGGATTTGCATACACATGGAGCCCCCTTGGAGGAATACACAGCATTTGCTAAGTACCTCCTTTTCTTGCCTGTAGCTTGACACCACAGTCTGCATTTGGTGGCATCTGCAAGGTGCCGTGCTGAACTGTCAGAAACCCCCAAGCTGGCTCTGGGGAGGCTTAAACCTGTCAAATTGCACCAGATCTGGAGTCAGCTCAGAGCTGGCTGAGCTGGGAGGCTCCTCAGCACCCTGCCTTTGCAGGGAGGACAAGCCTGCTGTGTTCCATGTGCTCCATGCATCCCCAGGTGCCCTTAAAGTGTAAGCAAATGTCACTGCATGGTAGTGCCACAGCAGACACTGGTGAACAAGTCAAATGTCACTGAATTAGCAATGATAGACATGATCTTCTGCCTGGTCCAGAGTGGTTCACAGAGGGAGCTATTCTCCCTTGACAGCCCTGAAAAGAGGACTAATGCCTACTGCTGATTGTCAGAGTTTTATGACAGCAAAGCAAAGCACTTTTAAAAGACAATGGCTTGTTTACTTTTCACTGAGACTTGAATTGAAGATATTTCATAATAGAATTTGAGCAAATTTACCAGATGTCTCATCCTACTGTGCTTTTCTGGCAGGTGTACAAGACAGAATGCTGACTAAGGCTAATAAATCAGGCTGCATATGAAAGTCTTGGGGAAGGAATACAATATATATGCCTGAAACCATTGGAAGATCTTACCCCATTGATCCTTGGGAATTCCTGATGTTTCCTGTGCTTTTCTTAGACACTGATCTCAGATACAGGAGGGGAAGGGGGTCCTGTTCTGTACTCGTAGCCTATGGTGAGACATGGCTTTGTCTAACAGTACTCCTTGTGCTGGCATTGGAGATCACAGACATAAAAATGATTAATATATTTCTAGAGTCAGGCAATTATCTATCCAGCTGGGAGAGAATGGGAAATAGGAGTTTAAGGTACATTCAGACTGGCTGTGACCCAGCAAAGTACTGTATAATAATATTCCCTTCCTCATTTGTATCCCTCTCTTCCACCCCCTCACCCCCGTCCTTTTGCTGTGTTCAGTTTCTACTAATCACTTTTCTTCCTTGCTGCCCCATCCTGCTGAGCTCTGCTTGTTCCCTTGGAATCAGGAAATAAAGCCACCCGTAGAAGATTTTCTTCTTTTGGTGACTTGCATTGCAGGTGTTTACCACTCAAAACTGTTTTAACTCCTCTCACAGTACCTGATTCACTTTACTGTCCACTCTCTGTGCAAGTTTGGGGCATTTAGTCTGCTTTTGCTTTCTTTTATTTCCTCTAATTGCACTTCTACCAGCTCTCTAGATATTCACCTCCTTGTTTCTATCCCTATGTATCTGGAAAAATCAGATGAAGTTTCCACACCATCTTCCAAGCAGAGGAAGTAATACAGGAACTTCTATTTGTGTTTGTCTGACTGCAGCAGGAAAACATACATCAAAGTCTTTAGTGAAGGCCACACTAGCATCACTTGAGATAGTGATACCTGGTTCACTGGGTGTAAGAGGCTTTGGGTGACAGCACAGTGTGATGTCACTCTATCCTTGCTTGGAGTGATTTAATTAACGTTTACTCAAATCAGTTTACTGCTGAAGGCTGTGCTAGCTGCATGCCTGCAGTGTTGCTCCTCTTGCGTGGCAATTTTTGAGGATTCTCCCTCACACTAGGATGGGAGTGGTACGAGGCAACTCCTCTTTTAATCCAGGAGATGTGAAATCACAATACTCAAGCACAGCAAAGTATTCTTTAAATAATACCATGGACAGATATGTACCCACAATAAACAGATTGCCTTTGAATAGTCTGTCCATTTGAGTAGCACTGTAAGGGGAAAAGAAGCTGCATTTTTAAATCAAAATTGTGTTATTTAAACAAGTTCTGGTTTTCTGTGTATTGCTTTTATCTGAAGATTGCAGGCATTTGTGATTATCTGTCTTTTTATGTTTATGCAGCTGTTTTGATTCTGATAGGTCACAGAAGTTTGCCACATGGCAGTAATGGCAGCCACCTCATCCAGAATGTTACAAAAGAATGGAGAGACAGGGAGTGCTATAATAAATTGACACACTTAGAAAAATGCTGTAAAGCCATTTCAGTCAATTTTTAAGTGTGTGTCATGACAGCCTGTGCCCAATGAGTTGTGGGATTTTCAAGTTATCTGTCTGTGCAAGATGAAGGGCTGAGCTGGCTGTGCTAGGATTAAACCTGTGTTTTCTGTGGCAGTAGGTATTCCTTGGCCTCTGCAGCAGCTTGAGGGTTAAGGGGCTGGAAAAGGCAACACTGACTATCTTCCAGCTCTCCAGGTCTTAAAACCATCAATACCCAAAGTTATTGTGATGTTCAGCCTGTGTCTGCTGAGTGAGTCTGCACAGTTTGGGCACCACTCCAGCTGCAGCTGTTCTTTAAAGTAGAAAAAAAAAAGGTGCTTGGAAGTTGTTTGTTTTGTTTTGTTTTTAAAAATTACCATTTTCTCAGCTTTGAGAATAGTTTGGTGTTGTGTCCCTTCCCCCTACCCCTTCCTCCAACAACAGTTTCACTTTAGCTTGTGTCCCACTGCTCATACTCTCACTGCAGCCTTAAAGGAGCACAGACCAAACCTCAGCAAATTTCAGCGAGGCCACAGAGTCGTTGGAAAGGTTCCCACTGCCTTCTTCAGTGAGCTCTAAAAGGCAGACTGCAGCACTTCCAGTGCTGCTGTAAATAATGTCTAGAAGGGGCCGGATAAGGAAGAGGGGGTACACACAGCCTCACTTCCAGCACGGCTTTAATTTCCTTTGTCTCTTTCAAGAGAAACAAGGGAGCTAATTTCATGTAACTTGGCACATCACCGGATTGTTGGGCCTTTAGGGGTCTGTTTGGGGCTGTCTCTCCCACCCCCAGGATTTCAGGCTCCAGGTTTTACTTGGACGAGCGAGAGAGGCCTCTCGAGTGCCTGGAGGGGGGAGCGCAAAGTGTTAACTGCAGAAGCAGCATTGGAAACAAGGGCAATTTTCTGGCTTTGATCTGTCACTTGGCAGTTCCAGGAGACAGGCTTGTCTGGGGCTATCTCTGCAGCAGAGTTTGGAGGTGGCTGAGAAGGCACTGCTCAGCCTGGGGGATCACAGTGCACCAGAGAGCAAAGGAGCACGATGTCCTCTGAAGCAGGAGCTGCAGAATATAAATGCAGTGCTGCTCTCCGCTGGGAAGCCAACAGGGAGGATGAGCTTCCCTGTTTTCCCTCTTTCTGTGGATTTTTCAACAGGTTAAATTGCATTTGGTTGTTAAGGATTGTGAGTATTGAGAGACAAATGCTGCATCTCCAGCTCGAAGGAAGGCAGTGTTGTTAGGGTGGGGTTAGCAGCCAGATGAAGTGGAAGATGTTAAGTTATTGATAACTTACTCTATCATTCCCTTAATTCAACAGAAGGTGACAGGGAGATGAATTAAATATAGAAAATAGACATGAAAGAACTCAAAGAATGTCTGTATTCTTGTTCAACACTAAGGTACAGAATGCATGAGTTCATGCAAATCAGACTTCATTTATTTTCTCTTTTGCTTCTTTAGTTAAATATGAAATGAGAATGAGAGCTTTTTTTCCAGCATCCTATACCTAGTAAATTCATTTTGGGAATGGAGGAAATAGAGTGAATATGATTCTGGACAATGACATCGCCAATGATCCAAAAATATTTGCACTGGGTGACCTGAATAGTCTCTTGAATATAAATGAACCACAAGGGAAAATTTCTATTAAGAGGAAATGCAGTAGCTAAAAGGGTGATATAACTGAATTGGAAATATGCAGAAGGATTAAAGCTTGCTGAGTTGTACACAGGACTAAGTGAATTGACACACATGGAGAAAATAATTTCAATAATTAACAGATTTTTGTTCTTTGGGAAATTTTCTGGGAAGCAGTTTTCATACTATACACAGTAAGTTACTACTGTAGTATAGAATAATGGAATATATCCATGTGGTAAACAGGTGACTGTATTGTTATTCTAGACAGCAAAAAACATAGAGATTTGAAACAAAATGAAACTTAGAACATTAAAATGGGTATGTTACAATGTATTTCCATCTATGGGACATCTTCAAAATGACAGATTGCTCACTGGGTTATCACACAGCACTTTGTCCTTCAGGTTGGCCCTTGTTTGCCAATGAGGGACTAAAACACATGCAGGGCAGAAAATACTGCTGAGGTCATGCAGAAAGGAATTTCTTGGTTATCTTTCCTTTGCTAGCCCTCTATGCTGTCCCTTTACACAATAATCCTGATGACACAGGGCCAAGCAAAAGCAGGAGCTGGTGATCCTGTTGGGACCTAGGTGGTTGTGGCCATTCCTGCTCTTCCCCTGCAATCTAATATCTGCCTGAGCCATGAGCACTCCTCTCAGTCAGTCAGCCTGGGCCATCATGAAGGCTTACAGGGATGCAGTTTAAAAGACAGGAAGCTGGACCAGGTGGATTGGTAAGGGCTTGTCTCTCTTCTCACAGTTTCAGGTTTCTTATATTGTTAGTGCTTAGTACTTACTGTCAGGTTGAGTTTAACTGGTTAGGATTAATGTGCATGGAAGGTTACAGCTCTGTTTTTACAGCCTTACAGCTTTCCAAGGCACCTCTCTGCCACTGAATGTTTTCATGCATGGTCTACAGTGTCACTCACTTGTTCATTAGCCCCTTTGAGTTCTTCATTGAAGCCAAGTGATTGAATCTTTCTAACTTAGTGGGGCAAGGAGTAGATGTTATTTCCCTTTGTACCATGACACAGTATTTGCTTTCAGTAAATAATAATAGTGACAACTTGATCATTAATGGGCTGTTAGGTGTGCCTTGCAAGACCAAAGCTGTACAAATTATGTTTAGTACATATGCCTAATCTTCCTGTGTGGCACCTGAACTTTATTAACCAACATGTAATCTCTGGTGTTGCAGCACCTGTGAGCAAGACAGTCCCTTGCTGAATGTTTTAAACAGTAAGAGTTTCAATACCAGCAATTCAGGTAAAGCATCCTTTCTGATAGCATTAAATATAAAAGATTGCCCTGAGACAGTTGTGGCCTACCTGTTTTGCATGGCTTGGAGGATTAGCAAAGTCTTTATTTGAATTGATAGTGATTAAAAAATGTTCCTTGACAAAACAACTGTTATTTGCATGATTAAGAAAACCACAAACTGGGGAGTGGTGGACAGCAGCCAAACAAAAGCTGTTCAGCTCCAGCTCTGCAGTTAGTGACAAAACACTGATAGACAATATTTAACTTTTAGTCACTGCATGCAGGACTGTGGAAGAATGAAGAAAGACTCTGATCCAGCATTGCCCATTACAGTGGTGTGGAGAGAGGGTGCTTTGCTGGTTGGAGTGTCCTTGGTAGTACAGGGACTCTTCTTTTCTGATGGAAGAAAGTGTGTGTGCCTGGAAATGTTTATGATTAGTTTTATGGTCTGTTTGCTTTAGTAAAACCTGAGGAATTGATCCTAAAAGTGCTAAAGAATGCAGGTAGAACGTTGTGCTAATGGTCTTGTAGGATATGGCAACAGTGCTCTGCTGTATAATGCTTTTGCCCTTCCTCCAAATAGTACCTGAAATCACTGCCTGTTGTGAATAGATAATTGTATCATTTGTTACCTCCCAACAACAGTCGCTTGGGCTACAGGAGGCTGAGTAGGGTGTTTATAGCAGGGAGTTTGATTTTTTTTGCTCTTGTCATCTATGCTGGGATTTGGATTTAATGCAAGAAGCACATTTGGCACTGACAGTGGGGCTGTAAGGCACTGTGGCTCTGGGGAGTTCTTTGCACAGTTTTGTCCTGGGTAGTGTCCCACAGAGATGAGTTTTACTGTCATAGCCAAAGGAAAGTGTGAACCTGTTAAAGGAACACAGTAAGTGATTGCAGCTCTCAAATGGCAAAGAGGATGTTCTTGAGCAATTCTGTTCCTGTGTTGGAGAGCATCAGGAATGGTCAACAAATGGCCTGGACCTGTGGTGCCAATGCCTGCTGTATGTCAGCCTTGAATAATGGGAATTGAAATTCAAATCACTTGAGTTATAAATTAATTATAAACTGTACTACTGGAAGCAGAGTAGGAAACACTTTTCTTTATGTGAAAGGTGGATCAAATGCTGGTTGCTTGCAGCATAGCAGGAGTCCAGGTGAATGCCTGGAAGTTCAAAAATACTATACAGAAGATGCTGTGTCACTTTGAGTGTTGAAGCCCTGCTGAAGATTCCTGCAGCTTTGCTCAAGATTTAAGCTCCAATAAGGGGTGAAGCTTCAAATGTGCATATCTGTGCTCCAGCAGTTTGGTGTTTGGGGCTTTGGATCCCCTTCTGACATGTGCAGCCCTTTTTTGAATTTTGAGCACTGTGGCTAGATGGGCTTCTTGGGATGACACAGATGCAATTTATGAATAATTGATGGCACTTCAAAAATTCTGATTGTTCTGTCTGGGGAAGTGGACTAACTACAGTTTGCTCCATTTAAAAGCACAAAGATGTTTTTATGGTAAAACCCCAAACTGTATTTCCATATTCCTGTGCTCTGCTCTCTCACATCTCTCGCTCCCTGTCAATAAACAAGATCTTTCAGTAATTTGCTCAGTAAAAGAGTGATTCCACATTGTTTTCTATAGAGGTTTCTGTTGAAGTGGGCTGGCTGTAAAGAAGCAGCAACTCTTTTACATTCAGAACCACACCATTTTCCCTATCAACATGGAGCATTTGACTCATGTGCCCTAGACAATAACTCCTCACTCCCACTATGTGCTCATATGCTGAGTTGAGATCTAAACCTGACCTGCAGTTCTGGGATGCAAACTCATGATCAAAATCCCTGGATGCAGGAGGTCAGTGTTCCAGCATCCTTAGTCTCTGGGGTGAGAGTCCACTATTTAAGGAGTAGTATTGAGAATTCAAAACAGGTTAATGCTTTCTAAGGTCTAGTGAAGTTACAAAAACACAATACAAAAGAGCCTGTCTGCCTTAAATAAAAGCTGATTGTAGAGCTCAATCTTGTTTCTATTAAAGTCAATAAGGGGATCTAAGCTGCTTCTAAATTTCACCCAGTCCAAGTCAGAGGCTTTTATAAGGGAAGAAAAAAACTTCATGTGAAAAATTGAGATGCTTGTTTTCCAGCAAAAGCTGTAATACCATTCTTGCAGTAATGTGATGCAAGGGTACTCTTCAGGGAGCCTATTTCATAAACAATACAAAAATAGTGGTTCTGGCTACAGTCTTCTCTCCCACACAGCACCTTGGATTGTACTGAGCCTTATGAAGCAGAAGGCAAACCTTCCATAGGACTTTGCATTCCCCATGGTTGAGGGACTGGGTTTTCATTGCAGTTAACAGTGGAGGGGGTAACTAATAGATTAAGCCAGATCTGGGGGCTGTGAATGTGTAGCAAAGTTCTGTGTGATTTAATTTTCTTAATTTGTTACTCTCAGAATGTGCACAATCTGGAGGTGATTTGGTTGTAAAGCCTGCAAATAGACTCACCTCCTCCTGCAATTATCAGAAAGTCTTGTGATCTGTCAGCATGCATAAACTGGGTATTTGTATGTACACAGGTATCCACCAAGCATAAAACTTTCAAGAATTTTGGCTCCATTTATTAGAAACTATTTGTTTCATTATTCTTGCTCTGAGTTTCTTGTTTGTTATTCCCTGCTTTCCCTGCTGGAAACTGTGTTGGTGAAGTCACCTAGTGAAGGAGAAGTGTCTGCTAGCAGTTGGTCTTCAGGGGGAGATAGTGATGAGGAGGCTGGGATTTCAGATTTCTGCAGAAACCTACCTCTGAAACCCATTTCTGACAGTGCCTCCCTGCCCCATAGCAGCACCCTTGGGTGCAGTGAACTCCACTCTTCCAGACCACCCTGACTTGTGAGTAATTTTCTTGTTCTCCTTATCTACCGAGGGATTTGTTCAGTGCTGAGGAGCATCTATTGGATATATACCCTAGAGAGTTGTTAGCCATATGGCTTCTCCACTAATTTTCATGGTGGCCTTCTGTTAGACCTCTGTATGTTGCTGTAGAAAAAATTAGTGCCCTCTGAGCTTTAATTCAGGGATCATAAAGACCTAATGTCAATTTCCATAAAGGAGAGATCAGCAAATGATTTCTGGCTGCATTTTGCCTTTTGTTTTTTTTTGCAGTATATGAAGACGGGGAAGTTTATGAGTTTATTGTTATTTCAAATTACTTGGTTAGTTCTGCATAATGTTTTTCTTTAGTATTTCACAATGTTTTTGAAAATTTTCAGAGACAGAAATGAATATCAGGGTACGACCAAGTAAAGAAAGTGCTTGTTCCCAAGTTCCTTTCTATAGAAATTATTGAAGTATTTTTTGGGAATGAATTCTGAATGTGTTAATTTGCTGATCATCTTCACTAAGAACCAGAGCTTAACAGAGAAGTGTCAAGTGCAGTAATCCCAAGACAACAAGGAGAGGTGGAGAACTCAGCCAGTGCTGTTTTCCTCTGCTCTGTTCCCCTTGTTGTGGAAGGGCTCTCATCTTTACTTGTCTGACCACTAGTCCTAGTAAATCCAGAGGGACTGTGTACTCATGTCCCACGGTTCCTCTGTGCACACATGCACAGTAATATTCCTGCCCTAGGTGCCTCTTAAAATGTTAGGTGTTACCTTTAGAAGATTATTTCCCTCCCACATAGTCTCAGCTTTACCAAGGTTGGATCTCCTTCAAAGAGAGCAGTCTTTACAATCCTAACAGGCTTTCATCCACGTGGCTTCTTGCTTTCCCCCTCCTCCTCCTGCTTTAGCTTTCTCTTGTTCACCTCTCTGCTCTGCAGCTTGCTGGGACACTTTGCTACCTTGGGAGCTCAAGACCAAGGATTCTTTCAAGCTTTCTGTCCTAGCATGTAGCTGAATGCATTCAAAGACTCCCAGATGTGACTGGCTGTGAGTGTGTTGCATGAGATGAGCTGAGGGCAGTACCTAAGACACTTTCAACTCTCTCATATTTTTTCTCATCCCTACTGGCCAAGGAAACCATATATCCTTTTCCTGGTGAGTAAGAAAAGAGCTCAAAGACTTGCCCTGTGATTTCCTTTCTACCATTAAACAGATCCATCTCTATACCTCTAATAGAATTTACTTTTGCAGTTAGTCAACTCTCTTGATTGTGCTCTTTGCTGATCTGGTGGCTATTTTTGTTGCCTCTGTGGAGAGCTGCTCTCAGCACACCCAGAGCCAATGCTCCTGACAGGCAGCACAATCCTGGAGTGCCTTGGCAGGCTGCCTGCGTCTGTCCTGCAGGCCCTGGGGGGACTCTCACACGTTTTGCCGCTTACTTTTCCTCTTTCCTAGAGATCTAACGCAATTTTGCAAGTAGTCACTTGGAGCCATATTTCCCTTTGCCCTGGAATATTTTTTTATTTATTTTTAGTAAACGTTTGTCAGTATTTCTAACATTGTGCCTCCAGCAACGTGGCCTGGACTGAAGCCACGCAGCAGTCTGACAACCTGTTAGGCGAGTCTCCTATCAATTAGGCTGCAGCTGTCATTGCATCTATTCTCAGCCTCCTTGGTACGTGTTTGCAAATAACAGGGGCTGCTGTTTTGCAGCTCTTGATTTTTTTTTTTTTCTCCACAGCCAGTCAAGAACATTTTGTCCCTAGAATTCCTCCTGTCTCCTTTGTTTTGGCTTTCTAATCATCCTCGTTTTATTTTCCTAAGAATATATGCTTATCGAGGATATTATTATAAGTAAATTGTGCTCACTCTCTTTTATATAATGCACAAAACAAGGAAAATGTCCCCCAAAGATACAAAAAAAAAATTAATATCTTACTCAAGGCTATGCCTTGATCTTTTAAACGTTTTCAGTCTTTCTCCAAAGCATCCAGACTGCTCTTACCTGTGGGGAGCTGCCATTTTGAAAGCCCATATTGCATGGAACCTCTCCATAGGGGCTGCCTTGTTTCTGCTGATGTCTGAACTTTGAGGTGATGGTGTGCTTTATTATCAGGTTTGCCTCAGCTGGAAATAGAGTGCCCAGCAATGTACAATCTGTTAGAATTTCCTCTTATACCTTCTGCAATTTACAGTTTTCTTTTCTCCTCTAAAATATAATGAAGATGGCTCTGTAATTTTTTTCCAGATGTTACACTCTGCATGCTGGTACTTGATGCTAATTTTTCATCCAGCAATCTATGGAGTACAGCCCAGTTTATATTAGATAGAGGAGCCATGCTTGGGCATTTAATTTCTTTTGTTTTGCTTCCATGGAAATGGGAAATCAGAATTAGGCTGTTCAAGCAAGGCAAACACACTCAGGACATTTCATCCTTGGGTTGATTGAAAGACACATTTTCATGTAATTTCTTTCATAAGCCCAGCTCCATCTTTGCACAAACCCAGTAGAAACTGTTCCTCCTTCCTCTCAATCCATAGGTCCTAACAACAGATCTCCAGCCAGCTTGCAGCTCTGGAGGCAGAACCAGCCCATCATAGGCTGATTGAAACACTTGAGTTCAGATCAGCTCACGCTGAGTTGGCCCAAACCCCCCCTGCCTGCCTGGTGTGAAGCTAAGGACAGAACAGGGCTTTTTATCTATCTCCATGAAATAGCACACAGTAATGCAAGAACCTTCCCCTGATGTTTGCTCTGCAAGAATATCCACAAGGAGCCCCCTTAGTGCTGTGGCTGAGCTGGCATTCAGAGCCACCTTGAAGCTCTTGTGTATGAAATTATCCCAAAGCAGCTGGGTGCCCTGTGAAGCCTGTAGGCACTGTGCCTATGCAGCCCTGCCTGGCAGTGCTGCACCCAGGACAGGAAGGCTTCACCAGGGTCCCAGCTGCTTTGGTGTTAGTGCATCAAGGCATGGAGCAGCTGGCTTCTTGGAGGGAGCCTGCAGAGCTCTGGGAAGCCACTCAGTACACGAGGAAGAGAGGCTTCTCTGGGAAAAAGCAGGGAAGCCAGAACACACAGAAGGCCTAGGCAGGGCACTGCTGGATTGTCTAATTGGCACCTCAGAAAGACCTGAGAGCTTTTCTTCCTAGGAAAGGTGGCTCTAAATCCCTTAGGAAGCTTCTGTTTAGACTAGGATCTAGGCTCTCAATTCAGGTGCTTCATGAAATACTTGTTGGAGATAGACCCTGATGAGAAGTGCAGACCTTTGGGCAATCTCCGGCTGAGACATTTTAGGTTTCTCAAGTACTTATTTAATGAAGAATGCATTTCACACATATATAGCATTCTCATTGTTTCTGCTCAGCCACTGAGCTTTCAACTCTTTGAAAGTGTAAGCATAGTTAGAACAAGCTGACATCCTGCAGACAAAGCTTAGTTGGCAAGAAGATGTAGTTTATGCAGTATTTATGTTCTCCTGGTAAACAAAGACAAGTAAAATGCTTTACTTGTTAACAGCAATTCAAAGGGAGAGCGAATGATGGCACTTGCTGTAATCATGTTCAATGTACTGAAGGTGTCTGTGTTTTTCAACTTTATTCTAAGCTCTTGTTTATAATTTGCTTCTTCTGTTTTAATACTGTGTGACTGTTTCTGGGAATGCAGCGTACGACTTTGTTTCCAGCCTGTATTTAAGGAGAAGGGTTCTCTCTGGATTTTACAGTGATAATATTAAGTGCAGCAGGAACATTGGTTAAATAAGCAGGAGAGGCCAGAGCTGACTAGTTTGGTGTTCATTTCGTTGTCAGCTGCCATTGGAATAGTGTTCAGATTAACGTGATTACTCTTTGCAGTGGCTGCAAGTTGAGAGACCAACTGTGCACTTGTATCAAAGTCATTAGAATGATTTTAGTCCAGGTTTCTTACCAGAATTATTTATATAAAATGCAGTTGTAATTCTATACTGGCCATTTACACGTGAGAATTTCTATTTCAGGAAGCTTTGGAAATAGCCAGGATCTTCAACTGCACCCTTTCCAAAAGATACAAGATCCTTTTAACATTTAATGATGACTGAGAATGTGCTTAAAAATAACTTAGAAGCACAAAGTACATTAGTGTGGTCCCCACCAGTTACAGGACTGGACTAACAGTTAAATTTTGGATTCTGTTTGCTTTTCTTGTCCTTTCTTGCTTCATGACCTGAGGTGAATTACCTGGTTTCCCTTGACAAATGAGCTTAATACTTATCTATTGTCTGTATTTACGTTATTACATTTAGGAGGTGATAGGATCTGAATGCATCTTCTCTAAGGAAAGAACTGTAAAACTCTGTGGTTGTCAGGTAGTATAAAATATATCCTTCTACTTGACTGCACACGGTATTATCTGCTGTATAATTTGCTGGGTATCAAGTCCATTTCACATGCATAAGGTGCCTGGTTAATGATGGTATAAGTTCTTTTGGGAGGGATTTTGCTTACATATAGATTTGTAAAATAGTCAAAGTAATAGCAAGATAATCTTGACTGTATCATTTATGCTTTGTTAAAATTTATATAATATAGGCAATCAATTAGTCTGATTCTCTTGCATGCTGCTAAATGGAACATGAAAAGCTCATAATGGGCAGCAGTAAATAGACATTTGTATGTACACAGGTACCCTGTACAGTGAAAGGGGCATGCAGGAGACAAGGCACTGAACAAAACAGCCCTGTGTAAAATCAGGCTTTCATTTAAAGGAAGAAAAATGTTGCTGAAAGCTGCAAGATTATTAGCATTACTATGTATGAGCAGTAGTCAAAAAGGGTGTTACAAGAGCAAGAGAGACATTATTCAAGTGTCTAAGAAGATGGACCATCATCAGCAGCAGAGAGAGAAAAGGCTTCTAAAGGAATAGCATAGCATTTCAAACATTAAATTATAAGGGGACTGAGGCTTTAAAAGGTATGTTGGAGTTTCTGCATTATTTATAATTTGAGATTGCCTTTCCCCCTAGATGCTTAAGTTTTGTTCCATTCATACAGAGCAGAAAAGTCCTTGTAGTTCTCAGCCTCTGGACACTGAACCAGCTCTAAGTTTTAGGCTATAATTTACTCTAAGGAGGCATTGATTACCTGCAGTGGTGCACTGGGCTGAAGCTGCTTCTTGGAAAGGTTGGGAACTGAGAAAAATTTCGCTGCCATTACTCTGGAGCTTGGGAATGGTGGGCTTGAAATTCCATCTTATTTTTTATTTTTATTGCATCCATACCTATGAGCTCCAGGCACTGACAGGATTTCACAGTGCTGGGTGCTGTCCTTTCACCAACACAATTTAAAGTCTTGTGGACACCTTTTTTGAACCTAGTGCACAGCTGCACTGACAGTGCAATCACTCAGAGAGTAAGCAGAAGCTTACACTAGGAAAAAAAACCTGCAAAAATATACCTTGTATCAGTTTCCTGAGCAAAAGAAGCTGTATTTGCAAAAATAATGTTTTTTTTTCCCCCCTTTTGCTCGTATTATATCTGTGTCTACATTAGGGCTTTTGCTGGCATAACTGAAAAAAAAAATCACACTGCTAGCTGTCAGGGATATGCTGACAATTTTTTTAAATAGATGATGGATCAGTGTGTGTTTCTGTATGTGGGGAAAGGGGAGGGGTGAACCCAATTTAAAATAGAGGTTTCTAAAATTGGTTTGCACAGATACCCTTTCAATGGCAAGTACTACTACCCTTGCCAATAACTTCCTGCTTCCTGGCCCTCCTGTCCTCCTCACCCAGGCTCAGGCTCCAGCCCTGTATTTCCCTTCCCTCGCACCTTGTCTGCTCCACACCCTGCTGTGCCCAGCTGGAGACTCTTGCCTGCTGTCCTCAGTTCTCCTGCCTGGTTTCTGCCCTGGCATCCTCCCCCCCTGTGCCTCTGCCTTCACTGCAGGCTCCAGCCCAACCCCTCTGCCAGCTGGAGCTGCCCTTCCTCCCTGCAGTGGGAGTTCCTTGCTGTCCTCCCAAGGCCTCGGCTGAGTTTGAGGGTCAGGCTTTGCATACAAACAGAAGTGCTCCATACACACTGTGCCATTGCAAAATGCTTAATTTCCTTCAGCCAAACTGCATATTAAGTCAGAGAGCAGAAGAATTTCCATTTCTAACATGAAGACAGAGAATTTCTAGAACATCCAGAGAATATCTGGAGGAGCTGTGGTAAGGTCCTAGGACTAGAGGCATGAATGTTGGTTCTGTTGCTGCTTCTCCTGACCAGACAATGACTATGTTTATGTTGTTCCTTCACTCGGGTTGGTTGGTCCAAATGACATAGAAAGGACAAAAGTTACTGCTTTGTTGCCTCAGATTCTCTATGTAATAAAATGAGACTTCACAGTCATGGGGTAGGAACCCTTATTTGACCAAACTAAGGTGAGATCCTATGACGGTGGAGTCTGAAAGTGCAAGGAGTAGGGATTAGTTCTTCCTCAGGTGATTAACATTTGTGAAGATAAGTTGCTAAATAGGCTTCAGATGGTGAGAGAGTGAGGGGTGAAAGGCAAGCATGCTCCTGAGCAGACAGCAGCCTGGGCAAACCTTGAACCACTCACACGTCAGTATTTATATCCAGCACATCAGAGCCCTTACCCATGATTATTGCAGATAATTCATAGGTTATGCACCTGGAAATGAAGCATATGTAATAATGTTTTTAAAAAGAGCAGTGAGAGGACTTGTTTTAGTTTTTTTTTTTCTGAATATGAAAGTTTAAGCATTTAAATAGCTTTTGAGTAAGTAACCCAAGCCCATTGGTATCAATTATTTGTTCAGAGTTTAAACTGACATTTCATAAGTATGTTAATTGATACCCCACTAACTTGCTATAGGTATCTTCCTAAGTGCCAATTATCTGCCTCAACATTCCCCACAATTTAAGTTTGTTAGTAAGAAGCTAATTATACTAGTTTATTGCTGATGGAATTACATGAAGAGTAGATTTCACTCTTACATACTTATTAGACCTCAGTAAGTGATCCTTAGCAGTCTGTTGCTATTCAATTAACAAGTAATAACTTACTTAATGAATCTAATTGAAATGCTTATTTCAGTCAGGCACCTCATATAAAGCGCTTTACTTTGAGCACTTTCCTGAGTGCTAGTTGTGTTTATTTAACAAGAACTAAATGGGGCCACTGAGGAGGACTCAAGACTGTGATGAGAATTGAACCAGTGTAAGTAAATTCCTGCCAAACATGGCCAGAAGTATCTGTCAGGTGATTTCTGTTTTACTGAAATATCACAAGAATAAACCAAGACTTCTGTGTCTCTGAGGATTAAAATCCGTGGAGAGGATTCTGCAGCATGAAATTCTCCGCACACATCCTCCTGCAGTGGATGTAAACATGCTGGCTGCTCTGCTGGGAGCTGCATAGCCCAGCTCTGCTGCTCTGCATGGACGCTGTCATTGAGTTTTGTTCCAGCTCAACTCTCCTAAAAACTCACTCCTTTTCCCTGGGAGCCTGCACGTTTGGCTTGAGGTTGATAGAAGCATGACGATGGCAACAATTAATGATCTAAAGCTGTTGGTATAATTACAGCCCCAAAGAAGACACAATGAAGGGTTTTGAACTGTTCTTGTTCTTCAGTGAGACTGACACTAAATCATGGTGAATTTCATCTTAGCTCACAAGCATGACCTGCACTGAACTGTCTTGAGTGACCACTCCCAGGGTGAGCAAAACCCAGCTCCTGTGCAGAGACAGGTCCTGAGCAGAAGCACCAGTGGGGTGTGTGCAGGGTATTGGGCTGCACACCCCGTGCCTGGTGGGCTGATGGGTGGGAGTCTCCTTCATGGGAAGGGCAGAATTCAACTGGGATTTTACAGTCCAGGAAAGGATAACCTGCTGTGCTCATTTATCACATGGGAAGAGCCAACAATGGTTGGCTTCTGAAACTATTTTTTGTTTTAGGATTAAAAGTGTGCTTTCTTCTGTAATGAGGATTTAACAGACAAGACTTGTATTTGTGGATAAATGCCAGGAAATCTTCCCAAGCAGTGCTAACAAATTATGCCATTTGGCAATATTAGTGTATGGGCAGTAACCTTTTCTCAAGAATTTTTAGCAGATAGATTTAATGTCAAAAAACCCCATAAAAGCTGAAATATATTCTCCAGTATATCAGATTTGTTACCAACCTTTTAATGTATGCCTTCTACTCATTGAATTGAAAGACCTTATTGATCTCTTTGCAGCTGAACTGATTATTGGGGTAAGAGAAAGACTTCCTGAAAGAAGCCAAGAGAAATTATTCATTTAACATATTCTCATTTTAGTAAACTTCCATTTAACCTCCAGGGTTAATTAAAAAAAAAAATGCTGGTTGGCCGGCANGTTTGAGGGTCAGGCTTTGCATACAAACAGAAGTGCTCCATACACACTGTGCCATTGCAAAATGCTTAATTTCCTTCAGCCAAACTGCATATTAAGTCAGAGAGCAGAAGAATTTCCATTTCTAACATGAAGACAGAGAATTTCTAGAACATCCAGAGAATATCTGGAGGAGCTGTGGTAAGGTCCTAGGACTAGAGGCATGAATGTTGGTTCTGTTGCTGCTTCTCCTGACCAGACAATGACTATGTTTATGTTGTTCCTTCACTCGGGTTGGTTGGTCCAAATGACATAGAAAGGACAAAAGTTACTGCTTTGTTGCCTCAGATTCTCTATGTAATAAAATGAGACTTCACAGTCATGGGGTAGGAACCCTTATTTGACCAAACTAAGGTGAGATCCTATGACGGTGGAGTCTGAAAGTGCAAGGAGTAGGGATTAGTTCTTCCTCAGGTGATTAACATTTGTGAAGATAAGTTGCTAAATAGGCTTCAGATGGTGAGAGAGTGAGGGGTGAAAGGCAAGCATGCTCCTGAGCAGACAGCAGCCTGGGCAAACCTTGAACCACTCACACGTCAGTATTTATATCCAGCACATCAGAGCCCTTACCCATGATTATTGCAGATAATTCATAGGTTATGCACCTGGAAATGAAGCATATGTAATAATGTTTTTAAAAAGAGCAGTGAGAGGACTTGTTTTAGTTTTTTTTTTTCTGAATATGAAAGTTTAAGCATTTAAATAGCTTTTGAGTAAGTAACCCAAGCCCATTGGTATCAATTATTTGTTCAGAGTTTAAACTGACATTTCATAAGTATGTTAATTGATACCCCACTAACTTGCTATAGGTATCTTCCTAAGTGCCAATTATCTGCCTCAACATTCCCCACAATTTAAGTTTGTTAGTAAGAAGCTAATTATACTAGTTTATTGCTGATGGAATTACATGAAGAGTAGATTTCACTCTTACATACTTATTAGACCTCAGTAAGTGATCCTTAGCAGTCTGTTGCTATTCAATTAACAAGTAATAACTTACTTAATGAATCTAATTGAAATGCTTATTTCAGTCAGGCACCTCATATAAAGCGCTTTACTTTGAGCACTTTCCTGAGTGCTAGTTGTGTTTATTTAACAAGAACTAAATGGGGCCACTGAGGAGGACTCAAGACTGTGATGAGAATTGAACCAGTGTAAGTAAATTCCTGCCAAACACGGCCAGAAGTATCTGTCAGGTGATTTCTGTTTTACTGAAATATCACAAGAATAAACCAAGACTTCTGTGTCTCTGAGGATTAAAATCCGTGGAGAGGATTCTGCAGCATGAAATTCTCCGAACACATCCTCCTGCAGTGGATGTAAACATGCTGGCTGCTCTGCTGGGAGCTGCATAGCCCAGCTCTGCTGCTCTGCATGGATGCTGTCATTGAGTTTTGTTCCAGCTCAACTCTCCTAAAAACTCACTCCTTTTCCCTGGGAGCCTGCACGTTTGGCTTGAGGTTGATAGACGCATGACGATGGCAACATTTAATGATCTAAAGCTATTGGTATAATTACAGCCCAAAAGAAGACACAACTGAAGGGTTTTGTACTGTTCCTTGTTCTTCAGTGAGACTGACTCTAAATCATGGTGAATTTAATCTTAGCTCACAAGCATGACCTGCACTGAACT
The DNA here is from genome assembly GCA_013397245.1 of Thryothorus ludovicianus. NCBI lineage: Eukaryota > Metazoa > Chordata > Aves > Passeriformes > Certhiidae > Thryothorus > Thryothorus ludovicianus. Next base: position 411,876 of record VZTB01016734.1, on the reverse strand, counting down.
GTCTTGAGTGACCACTCCTGGGGTGAGCAAAACCCAGCTCCTGTGCAGAGACAGGTCCTGAGCAGAAGCACCAGTGGGGTGTGTGCAGGGTATTGGGCTGCACACCCCGTGCCTGGTGGGCTGATGGGTGGGAGTCTCCTTCATGGGAAGGGCAGAATTCAACTGGGATTTTACAGTCCAGGAAAGGATAACCTGCTGTGCTCATTTATCACATGGGAAGAGCCAACAATGGTTGGCTTCTGAAACTATTTTTTGTTTTAGGATTAAAAGTGTGCTTTCTTCTGTAATGAGGATTTAACAGACAAGACTTGTATTTGTGGATAAATGCCAGGAAATCTTCCCAAGCAGTGCTAACAAATTATGCCATTTGGCAATATTAGTGTATGGGCAGTAACCTTTTCTCAAGAATTTTTAGCAGATAGATTTAATGTCAAAAAACCCCATAAAAGCTGAAATATATTCTCCAGTATATCAGATTTGTTACCAACCTTTTAATGTATGCCTTCTACTCATTGAATTGAAAGACCTTATTGATCTCTTTGCAGCTGAACTGATTATTGGGGTAAGAGAAAGACTTCCTGAAAGAAGCCAAGAGAAATTATTCATTTAACATATTCTCATTTTAGTAAACTTCCATTTAACCTCCAGGGTTAATTAAAAAAAAAAATGCTGGTTGGCCGGCATAAATTTATTAAATCAGACAGAAACTGATTTCAGGCTAGTACATTTAATGTCAACGTTTGTAATAATCTTAGGGGAAAAAAGAATTCACATAGACTTATTAGTATTCCAGAATTGCTTTATTTTAAAACAACAGCCATAACAGCAGAACAACCCAGCGAGGAAAGTAGCCCCTAAAATGGAAATGGATTCTGTAGCCTCGAATAGCAGAGAAATTCTTAAAAAAGGTATCAGGGACTTTGTAGATCTGTGGTTATTGGTTGACATTCTGTTGTCATCAAGAGGCATTGGCTAGTAGATGCCTGTAGGGCTGGGATTAGGGGATTTGGTGTGTTGTCCAGTGATGCCATGGGCCTTCCCCACATCTATGGAGTGAATGTTACACATCAGAGCTGGCGTCTCTGTTAATGTCTGAACAGAGAGCAAGGATTAAATAGGCCTAACAGCTGAGGGGATTTCCAAAGGCATGAGTGGCATTTGGACATGTATCCTCTGCTGGTTTCTGTTAGTTTTCCAAACTTGCTTTCAGACCCCTGGTTTGGGTCTGTTGCCCAACTGTTCTCTCTGACCCTGTTATGGACAAGCTACTTATGGGTGTTTGATGGAGATTTGGGGAAATTTTTCAGAGAGACAAATGTCAATACCTGAGTTACACTGATGAGATGGAGGAGCCTGTGCTTGATAGGAAGGACTTAATAGGGAACCATCCTGGAGAAGGTTTTGCCTTGTTATTCATGCTGTGACAAGCTTGGAGATGAGACTTGGTGGCATAACAAAGGTGCAATCTGCCATTTTGAAGCTGGGCTCCTCTGATCCTGACTTCACTTTGCATCTGAAGCAGAGGGGAGAAGGGCTGGAGTATCTTACAAAGCAAAGGTTCAGGAGAGAAGCCTTCATTGGAAGGACTTTATGAAAAAACAAATGACTACTAAAATACTAAAGTGCAGCTTCATGACAGGTTAGTTATTGTTCTGTGCAGAACAAGTTAAACTATCTTTTAGAGAACACAAGGAGTGTAAAAGGTCCAGTACTGGATTTAGATAGAAACTGCTGACATTGTTAGCTGGGTGGCATTTGTGCAAGATTTTATTAGAAGCCAACATCGTAAAGCTGTCCATTCTGTCAACCAGTTTCAGGGCAAACATTTTCTCCTCCCTCCTGCCATCAAATTGAGATGACAGGTTTCTAAATGGTTTTCATCTGAAATGTGACAAAAAGTATATTTCTGACAACTGATCTTGCTTTGTGTCCTATGTGATATTTTGTCCCTCCTGGTCTAGAATACCTTTTGTAGTTAGAGTCTTTTGAGGCCTATCCCCTCCCTCAGAGTATGGGGAGCAATTCTACCTGGACTTTTGTTCTTGTGGGAGAGCAAATCCAGTCTTTAACCAAGTACTGCAGTTTAACTGAAGCGGCAGGAAGCAGCAAAGAATGTTTGTAATATGGAACATATCATGTATAGTAAAATGTCATTTTCAAGTACTTTCTGAACTCTCGTCCCAGTAATGAAGCAGCTCTGAAATATCACATGACTTTCTCAGTGTGTTGCACTCTGTATAACCTTGCCTTTGATCGTGATGTCACTTCAGATGAAAGACTGGCGCGGAGAGCGCTGCGCTGTGCGTTAGGATCGGCAGATATCCTCTGGGATCTGAACAGAGAGGGACTCTTTGAGATGTGCACTCTATGCTTGTCAAAGAGAAGTAAGTGCTGCAATAAAAAGAATAGTTGGGTATCTAAACTCCCCTCCGTTTGGATAGAAAGAAGACTTCACCTGTCTGCAAGAAGACTCTCCTAATCTGAAAGTTCTTCTAGAAAGGGTTTTGAGGATGAATAAGAATTTTTATTGTCATTCAGTCCAGGGTCCTAGCTCAGGTCAGTGATCTCCTGAATGTTTGAGTAGCTCCAAGTGGCCCTGCTTAAGCAGGAGGGCTTGAAACAGATGATCTCCAGAGGTCCCATCCAACCTCAATCATTCTATGATTTAGTGATTTTGATATTTAGGTGTGTCTGACTTCAGTGTTACCAGTAGAAGTGAAACAAACTCAAGACACTTTCTGCTTCTGTTAGCACTGGGAGTGACCTCCCAGCAGTCTCAATGAGCTCTCTGGGTACTTTCACCTGGCTTTTCTCTTGTGCCTGGGAGCTCAGCATTTGGCACCTTATGTCCCAGTTGAGTCCAATATATGATGGGATTTGCCAGTGGATTTAAAGCAGGCTTGCAGCCACACACACTTGGTCCAGGGATGGCAAGAGGTCAAAATGTCAGCTGGCCCAAACAAGCCTGTTCTGTTCCCACAGCAGTACCTGCTGGAAAACTCTCCAAAGACCAGAAAAAGCAGGTAATTCTCAGCAAGGCATTTTTCTTACCCTGAAGCCTTGATCCCCTTTTCAAACACTTATGGCCAGAGATGATGTTGGGGGCTGCATCCTGTTACAGCAAATGCTTTCCTACAGATGTGCATTCCATTTTGCTTTGGCCTTGCTCATGCCTCCTCAGCATTTGCTTTCTGGGGACATCTGAGTGATTGAGGGCCAAGGCCTGGCCCCATGCAGCTCTGCCATCTCCCTCGATGGAGTCAGTATTTCACCTGTGCTAGCAGTGACAGAGACTGAATGTTAGAGCTGCATGCACAAGCTTTCACAGAAATCAATTCTCAAATGCTGCATTAATATTGGAAGTACTCCTCTCTCACCTAATTGTTGGCCAGGCACAATAACCTGTGACTAATGGCCATTCATAGTTATACAGCACAGCCTGATCATAAAAATTTGCCATTAGTCTCTAACAACAAAAAAAAATCTCAGGCTGTTAATTGACCAACATGTATTCCTGAGGAAATCAGAGTAATCACATGGATATTCAGTGCACAGAAAAGGAAGGTGCAGCTAGCTTGTGCATTGCTTTTATGATTAATCTGCTCTGATCTGCTTTTGATTATTTTTTCCTCATGTGAGGCCAGTATTGTAAATCAAAGATTTGAAAAATAACCCTGTACTTGAAGTGACCCACATTAAAACCCAGTTGCCACCTTTCTTCTCTTACCAGGCAGCCGTCTATTTCTGTGCAGAAACAGACATATGTTAGAGGCTGTCAGTACTGCTGCAGGAGCAAACCAGTGAGCTCATGGACTGCCTCTGCCAATGGCTAAGGTCAGCTACTGGAAAAAATTACAACACAGCTATTACAGCCAGGTATGATCCTGCAGAAGGGCCTTCACTGAGAACTGGTATTCTTTGCTCATTTTTGTGCAGTTCAGTGAGACTCTGCCCTGGAAAACAGCTTCTCATTCTCAAAACAAGGACAGCAAGATGCAGGTTGGTTTAGGGGTTGGGATTTATTTTTTTGGCCATTAAGTTTCTCTGTCATAAAATTCCTTTTATGTTGACAAATGGGAATCATTCCTGAAAATGGTCAGGACAGCTTGTCTATGTGGTAGATTTTCTCCTCCTCTCCTCCTCTTAAAGCTTTACAGGAGCTTGAGCAACACTTCCTGGCTGATGTGAAGGATAGAGGCACCAGTCTGGTAGGGAGGATGCAGTGTCACCATTGCAGTCTAAGGAATTCTCAACTCTTACCTAAACATGGGGACCCTGTGGCACCTCTGCTCTGGTCAGCAGCCTTTGCTGTAGGACACAGGCTGGGATCTAGTTACAGTTTTAATGAGAAGAGCTCAGAAAAGTTATGAGTGACTGTAGGAGAAAAGCAAGTGAGGAGACCATAAATCAGGCCCTCAGATGAATTCAGAATGCACTAATAAAATCAGAGCTTCCAATAAATTTCATTTCAGGCAGAGTAGAAACCGTTTCTCAGTTGAGAGTTTGGGACAGATTATAATTTCAGATGTGTGTCAGGCCAATGCAATATGCTTATGAAAATGTTTGCAAGCAGGCAGCAATGGCTGGACCAGAGTCAGGCCCTCACACCAGCTGAGCTTTAGTAGGTTGAATAAAAAGGCGAGAATCTCTACTTCACTGAGCAAAGCTGAATCTAATTAAATATTTAATGTGGGTTTTTTTCCTCCCAAATCCTTTGCTTTCTTGCTCTTTCATACTGCGATATGATGACATTTGAACAACAAATGCAGTCTTGGTACGCTGGTCTCCTGGTAGTGCTTTTTATATGAAAAGCTTGCACATCCCAGCTGAAGTCCAGATGCTGCATTTATGAGGAATTTTGTCGTGATCAATTTTTAAAAAATATTTTTCCTTGCCATGGAATTAATAGGCACCTGGGGAAATACCAATCAACCCTTCCCTACTCCTGCAAATACTAACCTTTCCCAGATGGGAAGGTATTTCTCTTTCCCTTTATTTACCTGCAAGGTGTCCTTGCTTGTGCTCAGAATCACAGAGAGAGAAGGAAGCATTAAGAAGAAAATGCTATGGACCACACCAACTGCAATAAACCCACTGCATTCTGAGGAGCCATTTACTGCATAAACCCTGCATAATCTTCCCAGGGTCACAGAGTGAGTCATTAGCAAGACAGCACTAAGACAGAGGCATCCTGATTTTTCTAACTACTGTGATTACTTTAAGACCCCAATTTAAAAGGCCATAGGTTTCTTCTGGCAGTGCAGTCATAGAGATAACTACTCATGGCTTTACAAATTGGTTTTCTTGCAATCATCTCACTAACACAGGCCTGCAGCCCTTTGGTATTTTGTCTGTGTTCTGCATTTTCTTTCTACAAGACTCAAAGCAAGCCAGAGCTGAGCAGGAGCCTCTCCTCTGCCCTCCCATGTCCACAGCTTCCCTGCCCCACATCCCACGGGGCTGGGACCTCCCCTTGCTGGGGTGACCCTGGCCACATTAAACACCCTTCGTGTGCTCCTTTATCTCCTCTGGCTTCAGATTGTTCTTCAAGAGGGACCTCAGGATGTGTAAAACCAACTGGCTGACCCAGGAAAGCATTGGAGGAGAAAAACTTGTTTTCTTGCTAAGCTTTTCCTTATTGCTGAAGTTCCCTTTCAGAACGGGGCTTCTGAGGGTGGCTGCTTTGGCATCATCACTGGATACAAGCCATCTCTGTCAGTAAAGGAAGAGTTTTTTGGTACTTATTTTTCTAACAAATTCTTCATATTTATTTGCATGGACTTCTGTGGCATTTGCATGAACCATGCAGCCCAACAGAGCATGTTGGGAGGTGATGGTCTGGCTACACCCACCCAACCACCACATCACTGGTTAAGGGAAGGCTGGTTCAATACAGACAAACCATGGAACTCTAGAAAATGGTCCCTTGACACATTTTAGATAAAATACAGACATTTTCTGAACAAAAAATATCCCAGGATTTGTGCTGCAGATGCACATTTAACACATCACTAAAAAGCTCTTTGTAATTTTCTCATGATGACCTTTAATGCCTGACTGAAGATGACTCAGGTAGGCACAGCCCCTCCCCAGAGGGAAAGCCTTTCGCCACACTGGCTGACACTGGTGTCAAAGGCACAGCTAATTTTAAAGTGGGAAGGCAGCATGTTATGAGAGCTGTATGTGTTTGATGCTGCTTCTTATATGTGAAGACATCCAATGAAAAAAACCCCATACTAATAAAAAAAATAGAAATTTTCTTTGGTACTAGGAAAACATATATTGAGCCATTATAGCTTTGGAACTTTTTAAGCATCATATTTCTTTTTCCTTCAGAATTGTTTTTTTTTTTGTAAGATACAACTAGGTGCCATTGTACTGCTATAACACACACAGCAATTCAAATGATTAATACCTTGACTCCATAATCTTGTAAAAAATCGTTTTTATCCACCATCTAAAATCAACTTTTAATTAAAAGAATGTTATATTTGTTTCCTGATACTAAATTACCCTGATTATTTTAAAATTGTGTAGGATGTTGGCACACACTAAATAGACAGCACCTATTTTTCTATTGGGCTTTAACTGTCTGCCTGAAATGTGAGTTTCAATTATTAAGCATTAATAAGTATTTAGGAATGTCCTGCTATGTGAGTCGGCAATTAATTTGCCCAGGAATTAGCTCTGTCTTCTGTAATCTGCATTGTAGAAGGAACACACTACCTTCTCTCAAAACTGTGCTGTATTTGCACAAAATTGGTGTTTGACCTTAATAAGAAAGGTTTGCAGGAACTAGAGCCCAGCTGGAACCTGGATGGAGCTCCAGGGATCAGCGCCTGGTGCCGTGTGGGCAGCCCTGACTGTACCAAGCTCTGCCACCGTGTGCTGGTTACTCTGAGCTTCTGCATTTACCTCAGGAGGCTGAAAGTCACCGACAGACGCTGCCTGCCCCAGGGGGACACAGCTCAGCATGCCTGAAGAGGCCACACGGGACCCTGGTGAGTGTCACCCCACCTGCCAGTCCCACAGGGGCTCTGTGCCCTCCTCACCCAGCTGCTGAAGGCAAGCAGAGAGTTTCTCCTAGGGCAATCCCACAACACATCTGCACTAATAATGAAATTACACACTCAGTACATGGGAATATTTTATTTTGACTTTACATGCGGTGTTAAAAACCCAAAGAACGTATTATTTACACATCCACAATACAAGTTTACAAGATATCTATACATGTTAAAGTACTCTATAGTAATAGAGCAGCTTCATTTAAGGGTTACTTTTTTTATGCCGTACCATTAAAAAAGATACAATCTGCGTTTACCTTTGCACAAATGGATAAAGCATCTTTTATTATTAAATTAACAGAATAAGGACTAGGTTGAATGTTAGAAATTTCAACATAAATACTGAGAGAACTCACATTACCATCTACAAGGCAGCACAATGTTACAGGAGGTTATCAGGGTTCACATACATTTATCTTCCGGGTCACACAAGTCTGTATTAATATTTGTAAAGTGAATTCGGATCAGTTTGTGTCTTCTGACAACTGAGTACGTTTTAATAGTTATTAATCTGTAGTGTTTTAGTTGCAAGACAGAAGTGTTTAGGAAGAAAGATCATTGATTTTTGGATCCAGAGGTCTCAGGAAATAAATGTCCCTTACAGCCTTACTAGAAAAAAAATGACTACTTCTATCCTTTATTCTTTGTTCTGTAACAGAGATCCAGTTTTTAGTGACTAACCTTTTCTCCCTTTGAACACATAACATAAATCTCCACCGTCTCTGAAACCCATTGCAGTTATTTGTCTCACTAATTCATGAATATTCCTCTGCCATGGTTATTTCTATAGTTATGTTCAATAAACAATGTGGTAGTGTGTAGTTTGCAAGTTAAAATAGCCATCTGTGTTGAACATCAGCTGCAAGTGGATACTGTAAACCCTGCTAAATAGCTTACACAACTTTAGCAGGTGTTCCATTACCCTAGAAACCTCATTTGATTTCACATTATAACTATTTGATCCTTCAGAGAGCTGGAGTGGAATGTTTATCATGGTAAGGTGATTTAATGCTGCTGTCTTATTGGATTGTAGGCTGCCTTTAGTTACCATTAATTATTCTTGCGTTTTATCTTTTTTTTTTTTTTTTTTGTGCTGTTGAGAGGTTTTTC
>VZTB01016734.1:390136-403677 GCA_013397245.1 Thryothorus ludovicianus | reverse complement strand
TTGGGTGCTGTTGAGAGGTTTTACAACTGGCACTCGGGAGATATGTGCTATAGTGAGAACACTTGACAGATTTAATTTTTTTTTTAGTACTTTTATCATTTGCATGAATAAGGCACAAAATGCACAGATTCAGGTAAACTCACACATAATATTTACAGAATATTGTCATTACCTGCATGACTTTGGAAAAAAAACAAACCTTACTTTACACAACAAAAACAAATTGATTGCACTACTGTTGAGTTTTCACAGACTGCTTCTGCCAGGCCAATTAATGTTTCTCCTTTTTTTATTGACAAGAGTCTATCAGTGTGTAGGGCGTTATTAAATGCAACAAAAACGTGACCTTCTCCAGTTACACAGGCATTTGCCAAGTGAACTGACTATTAGCTGCCCTCGGCGAGAAGTACAGGGGCTCAAGTTCACAGTGGCCAGGTATTGGATGGAGGCACTGTGGAAACACAGCAAAACTCCCCCGTTCCAGCCCAAAACACTAGATTTGAAATGCACAGCTCTGAATCAATAGCAGCATAACAGAGTTATGAAGAATTCCACATGTCTGCACTCTTTGACTGGGTGACTCTCATCCAGGCATTCCCCTCAGAAGGCTGTCAGAGATGCGCAGTTCATCCGTAGCTGGCTCCGAGCTGAGCCCAGCGGGCTGCAGAAGGCAGAGTCATCTGTTTGTTCAGTCATGCTCAATGTAAACAATTCCATAGCATAAAAGATGCAATGGGAATCTAAGTACATCCTAGTGTGTACAGTACACACACACATCCACGCACACGCACAGCTTTATCTGTGGCAAAACCAAAATGCCACACACATGGAGAGAAAAAAATAATGCTACAGTTGGGCCAGAGACTTAATTCCAGCAAATTGATTATTAACCCAGCTATTCATTGAGACATTACCATTTTCTGACATTTGTGCAAGAGGCAAGGTGAATGCATACATAGTAAAATGTTCACATTTAATGGGAATGACCACACTTAATGGCAGTCTAAAATGGAACCCATTTTTCAAGTATTTGCTTACTGATTTTTCCCCAACAACTGTTGTTTAGCTATTTAGAACAGTAACGTAGCCCCCACCCCATTGTGCTACATGTCTCCTTAGCTCCAAACAAAAGAAATGTAATGACCAGCACTTTCCTTTGTTTTTTTTTGTTTTTCTTTTTTTGTTGTGTTTGCTTGTAGCAAGCACACGAAGTCTTGCTACAGCTACATGTGGCAAGACACAGATGTTGCTCAAGTAAAGACAGTTTCTTTGGCCACTTCATTCTCCTTAATAACAAGCAAGTCTCTGCCTTATGTGTCTACCACAACATCATTTCACAACCTGTACAGGTCAATGCCACACTCCTTTTAGCACAGACATGTCCTAGTAGCTGTATTTGTTCAGTGGTCTGACTGACGTCGTCTGAGGGACGAATGAGGGTTTTGGTGGCACGTCGGGTTTTAGGGAGGGTGTCCTCTTTATTCCTGTACGAGGCAGGGTGCCATTGCTCGTGTAGCTGCTTTGCCTGGACAGGGAAGGCTGGAGGTGAACGCTGACAGGCGTCCCTTGCATGTAGTCCATCTTTGTGCCTGCTGTGGCAGCCATGTACCCGCCACGATTAATACTTGGCTGTCTGGATAACAAAACACCATTTGGTGAGTTCAAGTTTTTAGGAAGGGCAGATATTGAGTGCCTCTGTGAAGAATTTTTGTGATAACCCCTCTGCCTTTCCAAAGAGGTCATTGGTACTGCAGGAGTGGTGGGAACGTCCACTCGTTTTGTGGGACTGTTTCTTGGCAGAGTCGATGGAGGAGAGTACAAAGACGCCTCCCTGTTGGGAACCTTAGGTGGGATCTCAGACATATTGCCCATTGGATCCAGCATTAAAGTCTGGTGGGCCACTTGAATATCTCCCATAATTGCTTTGGGATTATTAGTAGTTTCATTTAAGTGTTTCAGAAAATCATTCAGGGTGTTCCTGGAATCAACAGATCTCCTGTGGTCTCTTTTGCTGGATGATTTTGTAAGAGGATGATCAATATGTTGCATCTTTTTGTCTGCCTTGTGCGCATTAGAATTTGAGAAAGATGTGTTGTAGTCGTGGGTAGCATTGGGAAGAACAATAGCACTGGGAATGTGTCCATGACTTAGAGGAGAGTGGGGTGGAGGACTTGAAGGAAAAAACTGAGGGCTTTTTAGTGGGGTTTCCTTTCGGGAAGCGTTGAGGTTACCATGTGCTTTGTCCGACTGACTTTTCATAGCCTGCAGAGTCTTTTGTTGAAGAACTGGTGTAGATTCAGGAGTTGGAAGTGCAGCTAATTCTGGAGGCTGTCCCCTGTGATCCATTATCATGGACTTGGTGTCACCGTTTGGAGGCAGCTCCTTTCTGCTGGTCAGCAGGTTTGTGTACAGTTTGGGCGAATCAATGTTCTGCTGGTACTCCTTGACAGGACTGTCAAACAGCCCGTTCAGTTTGGCAAAGCTCCCGCTGGAGTCAGTGCAGGACTGAGCCGATTCCGCATCTTTGTGTATTTTCCTGGATTTCCGCACAAATATATCCCGGTAACAGTAAACGGCCACTCCCGCAATAAAGGCTCCCAGGACAAAAGCAGCAAAGACACAAGTGATTAGGACATTCATATGAACCATTTGGTTGGACTCTCCTGATTGTACTTCCCACCTCACACCTGCAAAAGACAGGCAGGAGATCATGAATCCACAGGTATTTCATACTGACACATTTCAGAAGGCGGCACCTTTCCTCATGGAAGTGCCTGTTAAGTGTTTTGAAGTGCTCTGGCTGTGGTGTTGGTGTAACTCTGTAGGATCCTGCAATCTACTCCATTGGTGAATGCAAATAATTTTATAAAAATTATAAAAAGTCTGTGTGTGCACTGACAAGGCTAAATGAAGACTGTCCATTTTCACTGATGAAATGAGGAATGCTTGTAGCTTCTCTCCTTATATTATGTTTTGTTTAGCCTGTCCCCAAATTTCCTTTAAGGCTCACAAATAGGGGCCTTATGTTATTAACATTAATGATTTCTGCTGGAAAATTGAGGTTAGAAGGTCCTACTGGGCCAGACAGCAATTAATAACTCATGGATGGATTTCTCTCTCACTTTCCTGCCCAACTCATAAATCAGTATCAAAGGAGAGACAGGATTATGCAAATGTTGTGTAAAAATGTATAACATATATACTGCACTGTTACAGCCACACTAATGGAATACAGTACAAAACTTGTAAACCACTCCCAGGCTGCTAGTCCTGGAGTGGCACTTCTGCACTCATGTCCAAGTTTGAAGATAATGTGATTCTGCTAGAGCACTGATTTTTATTTTTTTACCAATAACATAAATACTTGCATAACATTATAAAAACAACTTAGGTTAAGTTATTAGAGAATGTTAAAATTTAGAAACTTTTAGCTTATACCAAGAAACTGAATATTTGATTAATTTTTTATTTGGGTATTAACAAGCTCCCTTTGATTTTTTAGATTTTTTAAAGCAACCACAGACATCTTGCAGCTAAGACAATGTTAGTTTTTAATGAAAGTAATTCTGTTGCTATCCCAAAAGATGTTAAAATGAAAGAGCAAGAGGGAAGGAACAGAGCCACTTTTTGTTAGAGGCAAGGCCTTTGAATATTGTTAATGTTCAGGGTTACAGGTTTTAATGGCACTGTGCAAAAGCAGAAGAAGAAACAAGAGTAAAGTTCACTAATAGCTATGACACAAAATGTGATTCAGAACCAAGAGCAGATGATAATAAAAACTTAAAGCAAAACAGAAAATAACTGCAACAAATTAAAATGACAAATGCACGGCCATAATGGCTGATAGGAAACCTGATATGTTTTGGTGAATGGTAATAAAACAGAAATGGTTTTTGGCTGGTGAGATTTTTCAGTACATACAGAATTGTGCAAACATGTCTGTCACCTTGCTGTACTATGCACTGAGAGAGACTTGTGTTAAATTTTGGTTATGGGATTGGAAGCTTCTCGATTCTGTGGTTGACTGCAATAGTCCTACTGAATTAAAGTCTCAGTTGCCAAAAAAGCCTAATCAAAGGTTCACTTAGCTGAAAGAATGGCTAGAGAAAGGTGAACTATGGGCAGAATAGGTTTCTTATTATGGTCAGCTTAAAACCGCTGCATGTCTCAGTATGTCCTGAGATCATCTCTAAACTGAGGCTCATATCCAGAGGATAAAAATTCAGCACTTTCTTACTCTGACCCTAATTCTTCAACAACATGTTCCAGGCAAGCAGAGGTTGGGATATGCCCCATTTAATACAGGAATCTCTCATGGAGCTCTGCTTTGTGTTCTGTTTTGCCACCACCCCCAACCCAAATGAAAAAAACCCAAAATATAAGCAACCATTGATGAGGACTAACAGCCTAAGCCAAACTAGAGTACTGAAAACAATAAACAGAGGTGCAGATAGGTCTTGAAGGTAATTTTTTTTAATGTATCCAGAACTGCCATTGATTTCAATGGGAGTTTTGGACCATTCCAAGATTAAAAGGCTGAGCTAATTGTCTCTGTTTCCCATTATAAGCTCCAAGGAGCACTTTGTCCGTGGGATAAGTAGGTATGAAAAACATGATTGCACTGTCTGCATATTCACAGGAAATGGATGTAAAATAGAGCCCAACAATTATGGCTGTTACATTTAACTTAAGCCTTAGACAATGCTGAGACTATCAGGTTTCCATTCAGCTGCAATGTATTCCCTGGTAAGGCCTTACCCTTTGGGACACCTGATAATGGATCAGAATAATCAGAAGTGTTTGGGTCATCTTGAACTACAAATTTCCGAGAGCCAGTCACTTTAGGTTTCCAGGAACCAATCACTTTAGGTGATATAACTGGGATACTTGCCATTGTGGTAATGGAAGCTGAGGAGAACTCCATGTCTGTGGTGGCAAACAGATTTTTATTAATGTGTTTCATGGCAAATCTAAGCTATAGCTGGACACATTATTTTATGGGAGTTACATGTCAGAGCAAAATGTGACCCCCCCCATACACTCTGCAGAAGTACAGATGGCTGATTAAAATCAATTACTTCAAAACTGGAAGTATGAAAATTGTACATTTACACTTCACCAGCTGCTAGCCAAAAAGCCAGAGAAGTCAACCGTGAAAGCAGTGCAAAAGTTAAAGTAAGCAACTGTGGGGGTGAAAAGCACAACTTAATCTACTTAATTGCTATATTCTTCACCAGAGACAACATACTTGGCTGCCTTTTAAACATCTCCAAAAGAAAAGAAGTTACTTGGAACGATACACACTCATGACAGGTTATGCCTGAGAAACCAGATCAGCTCCATTACTGCTATTATGGTATACCAGGAACTGCTGAATGAGCCATTTCTGCAGGTGGGGATAAAAGGAATGTTTTTAACCCCTATTCTGTAATGGTTCCTAAGGAACAATCCTGCAGAGAGTCTGGCTCCTCTGTAATGTGTTTGCTGAACAGACCCACCACAGCCTACGTGAAAATTCATGGAGAAGGAAACTCATCAAATTGGGTTTATAGTTCAGTCTCATTTGCACTCTTGAGTATTTTGTGTGCACTATCCCAGTAGGTTTAGGCAGGAAGGTCTATGGCTCAAGATCAGATTTGAGAAATGTACTTCAAAAGCACACTCATTCAGGATTTGAAAATAAGGTTCAATTGTATCTGTGTCATAAAATATCACTTTGAAAATTCAGTTGATAAACACTCATAAAGCCAGGCAGCATTTCTGTGTGACAGTTTTGTTTTGTTTCCTTAAGTGAGTCTCTAACTTGCATTGTGGGTAAATAGATTTGGAAAATATTTGTCTGAAACATTATTTCTTGTCAAGTTACAAAAGAGAAAATGTCAGAAACCAAACCACAAATAATGTTCTTGTTGCACTTTTACAAATTTAACATACAAGCAGATTACTGTCCTATTTGTCAATCAGAAATGTGCCCTTGGTTTGAAAGCAAAGACCCAAGTTCCAAAAGCAAAGACTGGAAAATAAGGGCTGAGTCTTGCTCCTGTTGAAGTCAACACAGGTTCTGCTCTTGAGTTCAACAGAGGAGCACTGGGTGTCCCTGAACACCAGAGGCTGGTGGTGAACAGATTATTGGAAAAATCACTGGAGGAGAAAAGGATGCAAAAGTTCATCTGACAGCAATGCACAACATTTTTTCTAAGCCACTTTTGTCTACACAATTTCTCATTCAGCTACACAGTTTGTGATGTTAAATTCTTTTCCATTAGCATAAACTTCTTAAAGCATTTCAAAAATAAAGAAATACACATTTTAAAAAATGTGTATTTGTGCAAAAAGCTTGCTGGGAAAGAAGGAAAAGAGAAAAGGAGAGGCAAGGAGGAAGATGATGAAGTTCTGCCATTCATCTACTAGAGATGACCAAGAGGGGCATTCACAAATGCATGGCTGGGGATCAAGAGTAAAGCTTAGTGGACTTCGTGCAGTGAAGATGTCATCTATGTTAATCAGGCTCTTTAATAAAAGATGTCTCAATAAATAATGAGCTGTTAACATGCGGCTACACAGGGTGAAGTGCTGAGTGAGAAGAGTCTGACTATCTTTACCATCAGTGGGAACATGAGTAAAAGCACAAAAATGGAGGATTGCCAACTGTGCAAAAGGAAGGAAAAAAAGGGCTGAAAATGCTGAACTGAAGGAAAGTAAAGGTCATTAATTCAAAAAAATTAAAAAAAACTAACCAGATGTTGGGTCGCCAAATATTTTGTAATCTGGTGTAGCTGTAGTAGGCAAAATTTCTAAAAGAATTAAAGGAACAAGTAATCAGTAAAAAGTAACAAAAAGAAAGCAAAAGATCTCAAACCTGAGTAATGGAAAATAAAAACTAAAGTATCACTGGTTACAAAAAATAAATTCTTCAATACTTTGCTGTAGACCCCAAATAGCTGTAAACCGGTGAAGGAAAGAGAAAAACTCTGCCACCCAGGACTAAAAGGCTCAGCTTTGTGAACATTCACAGTAACACCAGGTGATGTGTTCATCTTGTTACTGAAAAGCTCATCAGAAATTTAACATCCACAGTGAGGTGTGGCCACAGACTATGGTGAGGCATTCCAAAGGAGCAGCAGTGACTGTGCCTTACCGTGGCAGTCCCCAAGCTGGGCCGTGTTGCCGTATTCGACATCTTGTACGTATCCTTCAGTGCTGTGGTTGTATGAAACAAACAAAGAGAACCTGCAATTAACAGTATTAGTAAGGATACAAATGGAGATTTTTTTATTTTTATTTTTTTTCTGGAAGCAGCAGATGGAAACGTACACAACAGCCAATGTATGGCCCAAAGGAGTGTACAAAATGTACAGGATAGTCTGGCTTTAAAACTATCTGTGTGCTTATGCCAGGAAATAGAAGAAAAACAAACCCTTTTTTTTTAGCAACTACATCATGTCTTCTCCATTGGGCATGCTCTTGGGTTTAGATACAACCATCCAATTATACCAGTTAAAGTTTGCACTGGCCTGCTACAAAGGCCTCTTTTTAAGATACAGCTGCTAGTGCATCATATATTACAGACTTGATTTGTGCAAAATGCCTTTGGTATGCATATATAACAGCCCAGCTCCAGTGTGGAGGCACAACCTTGCTCTTCCCACTGTGAATCCTGTGCTTTCATATTTGCAATTGCCTGTGCCCTGACCATGAGCATGCCTGGGAGGGGATCCTGTGTCCTATCCTTTTGGAGCATGCTGCAATTGCTTGCCTTACTGCTTCCAACTGCTCTTCCTACAGGTCTGCCTGTCCTCCCACACATGTAAAACTCCCACTGAAAGCAAGTCTTCACCCAGAGGTTGCAGAATTAGACCAGACTTAGCATTCTGTTCTCTTATATTTACAGTGCACTGAAAAAAAATCTTTAAGAAAATAGAGATTTAGTAGCTGTGTGCAAGGGAAGAAGCACAGGGCATGAGCTCTTGGGGTGTCTAAGGCATATTTGGAGATGCTGGGCTAAGTTGAAAAGCAGTACTTACAGCATGCCTGGTGTCACTCTTCCACACGCCTCATGGTCTAACCAGCCACAGTACGGGTCCCGTGAAGCAATACACGCCCTTGCAAGAGAAAAACCCCAAAAAGTCATGCATTTTTTACTCCCTTCCTAAGAAATGGTGCCCTTGCTTTAAGGGGGAGCTCAGGAACGGAGCCGTACTTTTTACAGGAGCCGTGACGCTCACAGCGACTGAGGGGAATTCTCACGACGCAGCTGGAGAACGCCACGAACAGAGCATGGTGGTCTCTGTCCAGCTGGAGGGAAAGGACTCTTCTGTCCTCCTCACTTTCTGCACTGCACCTGGGCAGAAAAACAAGGGCAGGCCACTGCTTTAGTGACTGCAGTACTTTGTGCTGTAAACATTTTATTTATTGTCTGTGTGTAGCTACTGAACAGAAACTTTTCACACACATAAATGGAACCTACTACTCTTTGCTGAGACATTGCCAAACAAACCTCTGAGGTATCAGATGCTGCCTACTGGCTCCTGCTAACAGCTAAATGAGAAGTTTCCTGAATGATGTAGGAAAAAAAAAAAAAATCCAAATCCATTTTCTTGGTTCTCTCAGTCAGCATAAATATTGTGAGAGAGCAGAAGAGGAGTCCTGTATTGGATGGCTATAGAGTCTAATTGGAATGCTTCCACTCCCAAATTCTTTGTGCCAAAAAATAAACAAGTTTAAAATGATAGTGTATAGGTTATACACTATCAGCCACTCTTGAGCAACCCTCAAGATAAGCACAGATCATTTCTTTTTAACATCACCAAATACTTCTGACGTTTCAGAAGTATTTGTGGGAGAATTAGACTGTGTCACTGACGTCACTGGAGTGAATTTAGTTGTTCATTCAACCCATGCAAAATGGCAAGTGACCAAATACTTTCAGGTTATTCAACATGAGGAACACGATGAAATGACAAACAAGTGGTGATGTTGGTGATAATGAGCTGGTTTACCATAATCTTTTTTAGCTAGCTACCAAGGATTAGATGAAGAGCTTAGATGTTCTGGTAATACTTACTTTGCCTGATTATATGCATCAATCTGTTCCAGTAATATGCTGTCATTCAAAGAAAAAGGCCTGGTCTTTGCCAAGATTTTAAGTACTACTCCTGCTTCGGAGCCAACAAATATGACTGTGTAGTTCTGGTAGGGTCCAGCAGCGTGGTCTACAGCAATTGCTGTCAATCTGTATCTAGCAAGACCAGAAGGCACATCATTAACAGCAAGTTTTCTTGTTTTTCTTTTCACAGGTGTTACTTTTGAACTGTCATACCTGACACGTGTTTTGGTAAACCAGGGCTCTTCAGTGACTGAGGGAACAGCTGAGTCCATCAAAGGATGAGATTTGATGAAGGAGAGCGTTTCGTCTGGGAAATCAATGGAGGTTTTGTAAGCCTCTGCTAGGCCGTGTTTTGCACAGCAGCCAGGTCTGAAATGAGAACAATATTGTTTTCCTCTTGATATTTTAGTTAATGAGAGAAGGCAGCCGGTTAATGAGCATCCTTATGGCTGAAGTGTCAAGCTCTGTTTTGGGTTTTGCCCAACAAGGCACTAAAGAGTGCAGCTGATTTAAGGTAGCTCTTTACAGAGACAATGTTATGACATCATGAATAAGAACCTTTTACCTTGGCTTTGGTACTTTGTCTTCAGGTACAGCTGTCCAAACAGAGTCAGGAGTCTTTTGTTCTTTAAATCTCCCTTTGAAGACTTTCTCAATGTCATCCATGCTGAAAGCACACACTGCTGAACCAGGGATGCTGTAAAATTTGAAAACCAGTTTCAAGA
The DNA here is from genome assembly GCA_013397245.1 of Thryothorus ludovicianus. Taxonomy (NCBI): domain Eukaryota; kingdom Metazoa; phylum Chordata; class Aves; order Passeriformes; family Certhiidae; genus Thryothorus; species Thryothorus ludovicianus. The sequence continues at coordinate 393,846 of VZTB01016734.1, read as the reverse complement.
GCTCAGATTACAATGGCACCAATCTCAGTGTAAGAGAGAACCCGAGATCTGCCTTTGATGAAAGGCTGCTCATCTCTTACCTGTTGAGCTGTGTGGTGAATACTCCCACAACAGTGGGCACTCCATTGATTTCTATTATGTCTGTGATAGACTGCAGAACATCAAAGTAGAAGAATGAATCCCCAGGAACGGAGCAGTTGAGCCGAGCTTTCAGAAAGGATGTCCAGTGCTTCTCCAGGACCCTTTGGGAGCCCCCCATGTCATTTTTGCAGATGCGTGCCACACGGGAATACACAGCCTGTGAAAGGCAAAAAGAAGGAAAAAGGGAGAGAGACTTGAGAGATGCAAGGGAAACAGTGCTTGTTTCTGAGCTCTTAATAAGACACCAAGATAATGTTGTTAACAGGAAGCTGCCATTTATCTGCACAAAGATGAAAGCAAATGGTGTTCAGCTCATAGTGAACAGGCATCTTAATGTTTCACCAAGCAAATGCATCTCCACAGCTTGCTCCCACCCTTTCCACCTTCAAAATCATATTGTTAGTGAGATTTAAAGACTTTAATTAACCATGTGTAAGGGATTTAATAATTTATTGTAGAATATCCTTCCATGGCGAGGCATGAGTATTATACTCTGTACTGGCATGACTGAATTATTCAATATCCAGGGACATTAGAGAAACTTCTTTGAAATCTCCCTTTGTGTTGTTTTCTTTTGTTTCTTTAATAAGCATGAAAACACCCTCAGCTTTTCCAGTACTTGGCACAAGAGTTAAGGCAACAGCAGCACTAAGGCAACAGCACACTGGAAGACACCTGTAGAGAGCTCACTAACAGCGAGGCCCGGAGAACAGAACCAGCTTCTTGGTTGAAGAATGCACTGCTCTAGTTCTCTTTTTCTCCCCTCCCTGTAAATTATAACCGTGGTAAAACTGTGCAAGCTTTGTCCTAGTTCCTCCTCTGTGTTATGAACTGTGCTCGCTCCTGATGCTGTTTTAGGATGAGCTCTTTCTGCTATGACTCAACGCTGACGGTGACGATACCGACCTTGCCTAAAGTGTTGTGCTCTACAGCAATTTCTCGGAAGAAGAAATAGACGTAATTCCCATATTCTATGGCATGGAGGAAGTGTGGTTCTGTAAGAAAGAGCAAGGAGAAGTTAAAGAACTGCTCAATGGGCACATGACAGTGACACTGTGAGACTTGGCAGCTCTTCCCCAGGTCCACACCTGTGAGCTCACCAATGTGAGCTCCCGTCTTCCAGATACTTTAGGATGCTCAAATAAAGGTGCAGTGGAATTTACGTGAACTTGAAATCGTTAGCATTGGCTAATGGACTGTAAAAAGGCCCCACAGAAATCGTATTTCAACTAAGGGATTTTGTTACTGCCAATTCATTTATTGAAGCATTTAACAAAAATTATGTCTGTTTTTTTTTTGCATTATGCAGCTTTTTAATATTCTGAAAGGCTCACACATGCTGACATTGTAGCATATGTGTAAACCAGGCTGGCTGTGAATAACCTGACCTTCTGTGCCACCGAAATTACATTTGCCATGTGTATGGGAAAATACTCCTCAAATTACCTTTTATCCATTTGGAGTCATACTTTATTGTTCTTAAGGCAGATCCATCCCCCATGCTGCGATAAATAACAGCATCACTTGCCAGGAAATCTGCTACTGTTGCCGAATACAATTTTCCATCTAAAATGGAAGTTGAAAACATGGTATTAAGAGGCCTTTAATAATCTAGAGAATTCTGACTAGCCTGTATTTTTCCCCATTTCTTTACTGTCACACTTCCCCAGACTGCTGTAACCTATTTATTAACAGGTCAGCTTCTAATCCTTTGGAGGCCCTTTAAAAAATTTAAGAGTGGGGGCACCATGACACCTTTAGCTTTCCTGTGCTTGCTTTAAAAGCTCTCTGTCTCCTTTGGTATCATTAATCATTTAGACTCATTACAAGTAAAAGTTCTTACCAGCAAAGAGGGCGACATTGGTTTGTCTGGCATCAAATGGGCATCTTGCCAAACCACTAATTTCCTCCCCATCATACTCTAATGTATTCAACTAGAAAAGAAAAACAAATGGGTGATAGTGTCATTTCTATTTTGTGCACTGGCACAAAAGCAAAACATTGTCTTTCCACAAAACTTAATTCAGCACATTGGCTTCTGTCTGTTTTTATTTCACCTTGAAGCACTCTCCAGGTACACTGGATGTATTTGCTATGGCAGAACCAGTGCAAGCAAAGGCAGTAACAGATTAATGACACCTTGAGTGCTCTTACCCGATAGTATCTGCACATAGGGTTAAATGCATTTGTTCCACAGACAAACACCATCTCATCATTTCTTGGAACAAAGACTTTAATGAAGTTATGGCATTCATCCTGAAAAGAGAGTAAGATGTATTAATCACAAACTCCATGTATACAATAAATACTAGTGTCATTTTTCTGTAATGTGCTAAACTTACTTTATGTTTGCCTTTCATAGCACAGTTCTCTCTGTCCTGCTGCTTTGATCTCCATGTTAATTTCTGTTAAAGCAGACCAGAAAGGAACATTTGAATTCCTTTCCACAGCAAATTCCTTAAAAACCCATTAAAACCAAAGAAAACACCTCTCTCTTTCCAGCAGGCATCTACTCACCCTGCTTGGGATAACTTCTGATTTTGGAACTTCATTTAAATTTACAGTGTAAACCTGGTCCCTGTTTGCAGAGTAAAAAGACAGCAGTAAATTCATTAGTTCTTTATTTGATAAGCTAAATCTATTTTCAGAATGTTATGTTACACCAGTAACTTCTATAAAATGCTTATGGATTTTCTGTGTTTAGTGTAAATGGGAGAAGTTTGTTCATGGGTAATATGGGGTGACTTTGATTTTTATTGGTGTGGTCCTGAGATAGCACCTGCAGTGTCCAGCTGTCCATCCCTGTCTGCCCATTCTGCTGAGGACTAACCTGGACTGTAAATATGCAAGTGTGTTATCCTCCCTTCCTACAGCCCTGACGTGTCAGTCCAAGTTTAAAATGATCAGGAGAGGTTTTTATCAGGCAGGGCAGTAATATAAAAGAGGGAAAAGAGCATTTGATCATTGGTTTAAGCTTAACTACAGTAACTGCAGCCTTCAAATCCAATTTTTATGCACTGGCCATAGATATGGTATATTTCTCTGGGAAATTCTGCCTGAATTCTAATTTTTATCATATTCTGCACATTTTTCTAAATGAATTTTACACATAAATGCAAAACCAGAAGAGAAAAGAATTTTAATCTAATGAACTGAGTGAAGGAATATTACCTGCCAGTGATATAAAGTGTGTCTCGAATTTTCAACATTAGTTGGAAGTCCAGTCTGTGCTGAGATTCATTGCCTGAAGGGCGTCCTCTAAATACTGGATATTGCCTTGAATCTGCAAGTAAAAATGGGCTACACCATCACTCAGGATTATAGAGCTAAAGAATCAATATATGGCATTGATTAGCTGTATATACTAGGTGTAGAAGGGTTTAAACTAAATTCCTTGAGTAATGTCTTGAATATAAATGAGGAAAAGATGGCTAATGTCAGCAAATGTTCTTTTTCCTGGAGTTATTGCTGTATTTCTGATCGCTTTTTTTAAGAAAATGATTAAGTGTTCTATTAGAGATACAAAGCCAGTAAACACATTTCAATTCGAAAGGAATCAGATTTTTTTT
>VZTB01016734.1:373737-390054 GCA_013397245.1 Thryothorus ludovicianus | reverse complement strand
AAACAGCATCACAACATCAGAACTTTTTCCCTGGTGTTACTTACACTGGTTGTCCACAATGTTGATGGGGACCTCGTCCTCGGGGAAGCTGACGGCCCGGCAGCGGGACAGGCTCAGCAGCGTCACCAAGGCACAGAGCAGCCTCATGGCTGGGGACAGGGGACAGCACTGCTCCACTACCTGCACGACAGACACACAGACACACAGACACAGCGTGAGGCTGCAGCTCACGGACACCGGCACCGCTTCCTGAGAGGGGCTGGGATTTGAGCACGGGCAGCAGGGGACAGCGATGGGAAACTGCTGCGTGACACAGCCCTGCTCCAGGCTGCTTCAAACATATTGATGTTTGCTAATTTTTGGGGATTTACAGGCACTTCCAGAGAAGCTGATGACTGTCAGCCCATTTAATTCACAGAATCAGAAATAGAACATACAGGCTGCTGACCTGGAAAGAAAAATTGTCAAACTTGAGATTAGAATTTTAATTAAACTGCAATCTCTTTCCATCCCCTCAATCACCGAATGTCATCCAACACAACCCCTCTTCCCATAAAGTACCTAAATCTCATCGCAAAATGTCACGACACTCACAATTGTCTGAACATCCATGCTGTGTTTTAATGTCCTTGCCTGTTTCCAGGCTGTGCCACCACAGTACTCAGTCCAGCATGCCCATTGTCACAGACCTGATCCCCCAGGAGCAGGCACCTGACGCTTTGCCTTGTGCAGTGACTCACACATGAGCAAAGGAAATGCAAAATGCTGTCCCTGCAGTGTGACAGCGTTGTCACACACTTCACAAGAGTGGCAAGAGACCCAAATGAAGATGCAATGTTGAACCTCCTTCCCAAGATGCCACTTTCCCCCTCATTCTATTTCCTACTGTCGAAGGCTTCAGAGGCTTTCACCTGGGGGTTGTGTGGGTGTGCTCTGTAGCTCAGACAGCCCAGATCACGACAGCATCACAACATTACACAACAAAGCTTTTAAGAAGGGAAGGGAAACATAACTTCTTCAATTAAACCACAGGCGTATCTTAGTGAGCAGAATGTAACCGCTCAAGTTGCAATTTGGGTAGGATACAAGAAAACACATCTCAAAGCGAAATGTGATCCTTAATGACTGCAAGTGGACTGGGCAGGGGTCATATTTCTCATTAGAAACCTGGCAAATGTAGTATTATTCTCTTCTCCAACCTTTTGGAGGCATTCATTCAGCCCCAGCTCACAGGTCAGAGCTCTGAGTCATCAGCTCAGTGCCTTGCAGTTCCTGAAATTGGTTATTAAACGTTTTGTCTAAACAGGAAAAAAAATAAAGATACCTTTCCATTATAATGTTTCAAGATTTTCAGTGAGAAGAACATGTTGCCAACACAAAGTGCCAGACCTGATCCAGTAAAGCACAAAAGTATTAATCATTTAATAATTTGAAAAGCAATTAAAAAACCCCTTCATAACAACACTTAACCTTTCAGTAATGCTTATGGGGGACGAAAATGCTGTATTTGTTAATTGATACCATGGCTGGCTAGGGGCAGGGCTTCTTCCTTCCAGAGGCTGCTGAGCTGTCAGTTCAGGATGGACTGTGAGGAGACCAGCTGAAAGGCTGGAAACATTTGGGGATGGGGGTGGGGGTGTTGTCTGGATGCCTGCCCATTACAGACTGACCTGGAAAGAAGCATTTTCCACTGTTAATGATATTTCTGTATCTCAGTCCACCAGTCCAGAACGAATGGGCTGTGCTCTTAGTCAAGATTGATGAGTGCAGTGGTTAATAAACACTAATGATTCCTGGCACTTTCCCTCTGCTCTTCCTTGTCCTGACATGGCCTCTTCAGCGGAAGCATCTTGCGTTAAATTACTAATGAGCAAACTTAAAACAAACTGGAATTAATAAAGTTAGTCAAATTAGTTCTTTCTTGTGAAAGCACCATTAGAGCAAAGTCCTGCAGCACTGTGGCTCCCAGACACAATAACAAATCATTAATGCTTACACAATCTTTTTTTTTTTTTTTGGGCTTTTTGTAAGGAAAAGCAAGCTCCAAATATCCAGCCCACTCCTTTCCCAGTGAAAGAGGAGGCACATAAACTGCATGCTGAGTTGGTGCACAGTAACATCGAAAAGGTGCTGAGTAAAAGTGCTCCCTGAAGCCTTGTTTTCCTGGAGAACAAATGAATACAAATTGCCAAAGAGCAAGAAGCTCTCCCAGCCATGTAGGCTGCGGCCACCATAGAAGATGAGGCTGCTTGTGGCCCACACCATGACACAAAAAGACCCTGGCCTGGTTCCAAATTGCACACAACTTGCAAACTGCACAAGTTCCACCTGTACCAAGCAGGGGCATTTAACAGGAAGTTCCTTTTTCCTTCCAGTGTTCCATCTGGGAAGAATTGACTGGGGTGACAATTACAAAACTTCTGTGTAACGTTTTTAGGTCACAATTGTCAAAGAGCAACTTGTTTTTAGGTCATGATTATCATGGCCAATATGCAGCAAACTGTCACAAAAGCAAACAGGAAACAACTGAAATGCCAGGTAAACAAACTATCAGTTCTCTCAAACGGATTTAAATTTCTGGCAGGGTATCAAATTCCCTTAAAGAATGTGAAATTTTGTAAATGTAAGTTTTGTAAATGTAAATCCAGAGGATCTGCTTCCCCAGAGGCTGCATCCAGAGCAGAAACAAACTTACATTTATGTCTTCCCCAAAAACCCTCAAACATCTCAGGATACTCCATATGAACCCTGAGAACACACAGGGCAGGAGTAGTTATGTTCAGCAATCTTTTCTAACTAAAAATCATCTCTCATAAATCTCTACCAATGAAAATACCAATGTGAAGCACAGACCTTTGTCATGACAAGACAGAAAAGCAGACAGAGAGCTGCACTGGATCAGCAAACCACAGGTAATCACTTCTCACCAGCCAGGCAACAAGTACAGATTTCTTTATTATTTTGCTTGTAGAATTATTAAAAGAATATTAACAGCAGCTCTGCTTTCCAGCTACACATGAAAAGAAATGCACCTGCTTCAAGAGGGTCTTAAATGCAGCTTTTATCTGGTTGGACACAGGCTTGAGATCAGAACCACTGAAGAGAGAATAAACTGGGAAGAACAGCTGTTTCCTGGATAATCAGAAAAATGGGCTCCATCTAGCCCTTGGAGCAGGGGTTTATGACAGCCAGGTGTAGCCTTCTGGTAGACACAGATAGAACGGTGTGAAAGACGTAATTCCTGCCACATTCAAACCTTTCAGTGGAGGCCACTACTGGGGACTACAAATAACAATGCTGAAATATCTGTTAGGCCTGCAATAGCTCATTACGAAATGCTGGCAATGTCTGCCTTCAAGGAAATGCAGAAAACATTCATACTCTGGGTTTGATTATTTTCCCCTGCCAGGGTTCAGCCCAGTCTTTGATTAATTTCTCTTATAAATTGCATTCCTAGCATTTCTGCTAGAAAATAATCCATGGCAAGTGCAATGTTTGGAAATTACCATATTGCTATCCTTGTTTTGCAGCTGGGGAATTAAGGCACAGATCAAGGCTGAATTTGTGAGCAAGGCCAACCACCAAAAAAGCCTTTTCAAAGGTTCTGAGCTGCTTGGGGTCAGATGTGCTCCTTCCCTGCAGCACAGGCACACTGACCAGTGTCCCTCAGGTGAAAAGCTGGTTACAGATCAGAGCTCCTCTGGCTGCCTGGCCTATGCCATAACGAGTTGTGTCTGCAAGGAGAAAGAACTAGAGGTGTAAATGTTAACTGGTGGCAAAAATCCACCTTGTTAAGGAGGCGAGCAACCTGCCTGACACAGGCCTCAGGGAGACGCTGCTGGTCAGAAGGGAGGCAGGCAGCTGTCCCAAGTAATAAACTGGCTCTTGGTGGCTGCCACCTTTCAATCTCAGATAGAAATCCCATCCTTCAATTCCTGATTGGGGGAATCCAGAGAAGCAGGATATAATTCCTGTTAAAATATGAGCCTGCCTTCAAACAATCACACATGAAGGGGAACAGGCTGGTGTTTCTTGCCCATTAATCTATTCCAGCCTTTGACAACGTGCTGGTGACGCTCCATCAATCATCTTTCCGTGCACTGCCACGTAAAAGAGAAGGGGGAAGGGAAAGGGCATTCAGCCAGCTGGGGAGAAGCAACATATAAAATGGCTTCAAACCAGACTGATGCAATATTTTCTACTTACTGAAAAAAAAAATTCTTAAAAATCTCCTTAACACTATAAATGCTTCTCAAAATGCTAAGCACAGACAGGAGTGCAGCAAATCCAGGCTCAAGTTCAAGACAGGTCAGAACAAAAGATACATCCTAAAAGTTAGCTCCCTTGTGGAGAGTTTGGCAGGGGATGGAGGAAATGGTTGCAATAATAAAAGCTGAGTAAATGACTCCATCACCTTCCTCCTCCCCCAGATTCAGGCTGTTAGGTGAGACAAGGATCCCCTCTGTGCTTGGAAGTACAAGTTGGCCATAACGTTGAGGGGGGGCAGGCAGAATTGATTAGCAACAGGATGAGCCTAGTCAATTTATGTTGATGTGGTTTCCCACAATCCCAGATGACTGGACTTGGATAAATCAGGAAATCCCTGCTGTCCTCTGTTTCCTCCTGCATGCAAATGACTCCCTGAGGGCACCAATTAGTGCAAAGGCACTGACTGGTGACTTTCTCAGACGGTACCTTCTGAAATTTTGAGCATGAAACCACTCTAATAATAAGTTAAGCCAAAACAAAAAATCTCTCACTGCTGCTTGTTCACAGATGTTCAACAAGTTTTTCAGGGCCTACAGCTGAGACTTTAGTTCCTGACGCAGAGCAAAGCTGATCTTGTGCAAAACTCAGCAGCTTCCACTGAGCCCCTGCTGAGGGGCTCAAGGCACCCTTGGACAGTGGCTTCAGGGCACTGAGCCCTTGGCCAAAGCTGTGCCTTGAAGCTCCTCAACCAGAAGAACACTCAAGCAACAAAGATCTGTTGGCTAGGCTAGAGCAATTCACAGATTCCACCTACATCCAAATAAAGGCTGAATGGGAACTTGTGTCTAGCACCTCTCCCCATGGTTTTTTTTTTTTTTTGGATGCAAAGGACTAGCACAGAAAGGTTAAAAATCGTTTACTGCAGCCTCAGGGATTATCTTTTGGTGAGCAAATCACTTATGGTCTACTAAGAGCAGTTAAAAACACTACCTGAAAAGGGTATGGTTCAAATTCTGGGCTTCATGAAGTTAAAAGCCTGCTGGCAGTGACTCTGCTTTCGGGGGCTAAGGATTTGCACCTGAGTTTACTTGCTGATGGTAACTGCTGCCAGGTGGGAGAAGTTCAACTTCTTGAGCCAGCTGCAAAGAGAACACAGCTCGCCAGTGAGTGCAGAATACAGAAAGGGAGGGTGTTGGGTGTTGCTCAACCTCGGTCTGTCAACCAGGTCAATCCTTTCAGAAGACAAAACATCCAGAAGAAAATATATGAAGGTGGTACAGGCTGCCTTCAGGGACACCCTAGACTTGTACACTAGACAATGTACACATTGGCAACCACAGATGCACCAGAATATTCACCCAGAATAGCACCTAATCCCTGCACTGACTGGAATAAAATAACTCCAGAGCAGAGCCACACACGGAGAGAACCAGGCAAAAATGTGTTTTGGTAATCAAAATGTGAAAATGGAGCCTTTTTGAACCATCTGAGTAAAGATATAAGACCAGCATGGCCCAGGGTCTGATGCTTCGAACTCCTGAGGGGGAGCCAACAATTCTTTTTCCTATCTCTATTTTTTGGTCTTGGTCTTTTTTTTTTCTAGGTCTTACTGTGTGAAATGTGCATGATGAGTCATTTGCTTACAAGCCAGAAAGTATTCCACATGGAATGCAACATTTGCCTTAAAAATCTGTATCAGTATTTATGATATGAAAAGCTGGGGATTAGATTCTCATTTTAGGTCACATCTATACACAGGTTTTGCAATGATGCAATTGCATTATAGTCCCCAAAACAGGGATGCAACAGCCAGCATCAATGCAAGTGTGATTTTCTTTATAATTCTCTTTAATGTCATTCCAGTATGTGTTTCTTCTAATGAAGGCTGACTTCAATAAAGTTCCTGAAGGCAATGCCTGACACAGAGGTTTACTGTACATTCAAATCTCAGAGATTCTCTATGATGTGATAAATCCATGCTGTGGAATTTGGTGACAGATTGTTTCAGCTAATTATCAAATAACACAGGAAAATATCTGTGGCTATAATGAAAGATAGGTACTTAATTCTTGTAGTCCCATGAGGTATGATTTTGTATGAATGAATAGGTAACAAAAATTCTTTCTGTCCTATAAACGTACATCCAAATGTAAACTCGCAGTATGTAGCCATCCTTACTTTTTATAATAACTTTAAAGTCTGCAGCTCTGAAGAAGAAATTTAGGATATTTAGAGCCGAGATATTAATTGAGCATGAAAGTGCAAATAACAGGTCTGTTATTTTAAGATAATACTTGACTTCTTTTAAGGATTCTGCATTAACACCTCTTGATCTACGCCTAAGTAAAAAAAGATAGTTTAATATTAAAGTGATGAAACCCTACCAGTGAGTATCACAGCTTTCATCTTAATTGGCTTATGGCACTGCCAGCTACACTTCAGTTGTTTGCAGGCTTTGAACGTTGCAGCAAGCGCACCCCTCTCGCTCTAGAATGAGCTGACAGAACTTGCAAAATGGATGGGGTGACTTTTAATGATGCAAGTGTTTAGTGGTTGATTAGAAGCACTTTGAGGGCTAAATTCTCCTGTGATCAGAAATTTACTTGAACACCAGATAGTTTCAGCAGGAAAGGAAATGAAATGCTGAGCAAACTAAGCGATTGCCTCAATTATGGTTATTTTAAGTTAATTTTTGAGACTGAACATTAACCACCTTCCCTTATAAGGGTGATATGAAAGTCCTGCACCTGAAACCAACCTTTGATTTCAGCTCACATCTACGGTCAAATGTGCTCTGTTTTACAAAGCTCCTGCAGGACATGCTCTCCTTGCAAGTTTGCCAGGGCTGGGCTATCAGTGATGGAGTGCAAGGTGCTTTAACTTAAGCATTCCTCTGGATTCACCATTTCAGCAGACTTACATTTCATTAATTCAAAATGCTCATGCCCAGCTGGGACTGCCTAGGATATACTAAATTTATTTGTGGAAGTGTCCGTGGACTGATGCAGAGAATGTCAGTACAGTGACCTTTGTTCCATAGTCTGGGCACTGATCCTCCATTAATTCCTGGCCATGGGCAGCTCTGGTAGCAGGAACTCCCACCCCTGCCCTGACCCCAGCCCCAGGAAAGCAAAGCCACCCTGCTGGGGAGAGCAGCTGTGGCTCACCAGGGTGAACTCCTGAGCACCTCCAGCTCCAGTTGTGTCAAGAGGTGTCTGATGCTCTTGACTAATGTGTTTTAGACCAAAATACTTATATGCTGAAAACTGGAGAGAACTCTTAAACCATAAAGGCAAAGACCTAATTGCCTCCTGAAGTACATACAGGCTTGGATGTAGGTTCAGTAACACCTAAACTTCCCCCTGAAACAAAAGCCTAAAACCTAGACCCAAAGTATCACTTTTCCTCCCTTTAGGGGGGTTGGCTACAAATGTGGGTGAGTGCTGTAAGTGAAGGAAGTCAGTGTTCTTCCTGGAAGCCTGCAGAACATGATTTACATAGCAAAACTGCCACTCATTTCAGCGTGATTAAGCATCATCTGATAAGGTAACTCTGAGACAGGTATAAACCAGTACTTGCAGGTGAGGACATAATGAAGGTCTCAGGCACAACTTGCACAAGTCCAGCCGACGCCACAGCCAAGGGAGGTGCTGGCAGCACCCCGGGCCTGCTGTCTGCCAGCCCTTCAGAAAGTCTAAGCAGCCTTCCTTCCCCCTGAGCAGGGCTGCAGCCCTGATCCTGAGATAAGTGCTGCCCATTTGAGTCCTGGCTGGGGCCCAGGAGGTCAGGGTTTGCCTCCTGGATGAAGTGAATGGGATGTTTTGAAATGGAAGCAAGGTCTGGGGGAAGGAATATGCCCCCACAAACAGGGCAGATGGAGAAAAAAGGGATTTGTACTGTGGAAAGGGCACATCTGCTGTTCAACAGGCTGTGCCTCAGACAATGTTGCTGTCAACCTCACTCCAGAAAGCATCACTTCTTTCCACCCACTGCTCTCCCCTGCTACAAACAACCCTCCAGCATCTCATCACGGCGCCTTGCTGGAGCATTGCTGGCTTGAGTTGCTGCTGCTGGGGAAAAGGCTGCTGCATGTCACTGCTCTCACTTGAGAGAGAAAGTAAATGGCTGCAGAAAATGCAAAGGGAGAGAGGAGAGGACTGGCAAGAAGCACGTGAGAGATCTTAAACACTGTGCTGGTGTTCTCTGTGTGCCTTTCTCAGGGCTGGAATGGTCAGCCAGCCCTGCCTGCAGGAATACTCAGAGCCTTCAGAGATGGGGAGCAATGTGTTTTTGACTAGCCTTGGTTTTTCTGCAAGGGCACATCTGGTAGCTGGCCACCCAGCTCCCTATGTGTATATCCACAGCATGTGCTCTGTCCCTTTCCTGGGCACCAGCAATTACACTTACAAAACACAGGCATGAAAAGCTGGAAAGTTAACAATTACTATTATCGTGTTACGATTAAAGATTAACTACCCCAGTAAAAGGATGTGTTATGAAATGTCTTTCCCAGGCTGACAGCAAATAGAGAGTTTTGTTTCTTGGTTTTAGTTTTGTTTTTCTCTAATCTCAAAGTCTTCTCAGGATTTGGAGTAATTGTTTGAACTGCTGCTTTTGTTTACCATAATGCCAAAATGTTGTCACTTGCCACGTGACTGCTCATACTTTCATTTGAGATGTCGTGCAGAAACACATGGAAATCTTGTGAAGGCAAACCAATTTTAGAACATGTTCCCAGCAATTGTTTTGTAGCACTGCCCTACAGTATGAAGTCTCTTCCATTTCTTAAATTGCCTAATCAAATGCAGACTCTGTTCTAGTCACGCTAAATTTTCACATAATGGCAGAAAAATACTTCTTTCTAGCCTAGCACTGAACAGTTGGATCACATTATCACATTTGCTGCCTTTGTAGTCTCCAAGTGTGTATTTGTAAAAGTATGTATATACATATTCACAGGGCAGAGGGGGGAGCAGCAGTGCTCGTGCAGCGAGACCCTGGGGATGGGGAGAGGGACAGGGACATGCCTTGAGAGGTACCTGTGCCGAGGGTCTTTTGGAAGGACCTGGCTTACCAGAAATGCAGAATAGTGGTGAAAAAAATATATTTATTTAGAAATCAGATGTATTAGCACAGCACTTAATCTGCAGTTTGTTGAAGTTATTAAATTCACATAAATGCAGTAAAGGCAAACTACACCTATCTGTTCCAGTTTGGGACTGGAGACAGGACTGGTTTCTGGCTCTCTGTGCTCTGGGCCCCGAGCTTGGGCACATCCCTGTGTTGATTTGGGGGACTCTGCACCACAGAACTGCCCACTTTCCACGGGGCAAACACAACCTGCAGAGCCCATCCATGGCACTATTTGCAACTGGATGCAGCCATGCTCAGCACCACGTCTCCCCCCTCTCTCTTTTACTGGGGCTCCATCACCTCATGACAACATTCACTCTGCAAGGCAGGGAAAACTTTGCATCACAATACTTTGGCATTTTGACTAGTGAGCCACAGAGAAGTCACAGATCAGACCTTTCAGAGTAAAATTTAAAAAAAAATATTCAAATCAGTAACATATGGACTGCAAGTGCTTGAATCAAGGTCAGAAGGAAATCTATGCCAACTCAGGGAACAAGACTTAGGGTTTAAAGCTTTCTATTACAGCCAGTCCCATTCTCTCTACTACACCGGCCTCCCCAAATCCCTGATACAATTACAATGTTTCCTTAAATCCTTGGGTTGTTTCTAGCAATATTGGCCAGTGTAACAACATGACAAAATAACCATACCTACCCCCCACACTATTTACGTCTGCAGGTCTATTTTTCTTCCCCATCTGCAGCAAACATTTAGGTTTGTGCTGGCACAGCTTGCTGCTGAAGACCACTGTTTAGCTATGAGCTGTGCTTGTGATGTTTTTGGTGAGGATGAAAACCTGATGCTTTAGAGAGAGGAAAAGCCATAATCCACTCTCAGAGTAAAACCTGTATAGTGGTATGCAAGACAAAAAAAAATAAATTCTATCTATACCCTTGCAGGAAATCAGATTAATCCCCAAAGCATGAGATTTGATTATTTTTGTCTGAGGTTATCATCAAGGGAAAAACCTACATAATGCTAAAAATATCCACACAGCACTTACTTTATGAAGAAAATATGATTTACTGAGCAAAACCAAATTACTGGCTTTTCGGTGTTAATCTTTGATAAACACGTGCTGGGTTAAAGAAACTGTCACAGAGAGAAGTTTGCAAATTGAAAGAAACCATTCAACTCTGCAAGATTATTTCCCCTCTCCCTTATTACTCCTTTCATGAGACACCTGGGGACATTGTTCACACACTGTTGACAGCTTTCCCACTCCTGCTTTTCCTCTGTTATCCGTTCCCTTCTCTCTGGCACTCGTCCCCAGGTGGCAATACACAGAAGAGCTATATTTGCAAGGGGTGCCAAGGCTGGCTCTTGGACAGCCTTCCGAGAGGCAGAGGGTCCTCTCCTGCCTTGCAGGTTGGTTGGTTCAAGTTGTTTCCACAGGGCACTGCCCCACCAGGCAGTGCTCTGGCACCTCACTCCTGAGAGCTGCATTGCTCAGGGGCACACACACTGCCCACACAGCCCCTTCTGGCTTGAGCTACCATCACACCAACAGGTAGGGCCACGCTTCCTCACGCTGGGCTACATTCAAGAGCCATCTAAAATTTCAATACTGCAGCCTTAACTACACGCAGAGGTTTTTGTAGATTAAACATGCATTTTTCTTCTCTGTGGTCTCCCAGAACACGATGGTTACACAGTCCGGTGGGACATGAAGGGGTTCACACAACATGGGCAGGGGGGACCTAAATGGAGGCAGAGCATAAACAAGGGCTTGACAGAGAAGCGTGAAGACTTTCTTTTGACCCCAAAGTGCATCTGTCACGATAGACAGACACAGAAATAGCAGCAACACTTTGTGCTGGTGCTGCAGTGCCTGCCCACCACCAGCGCCCGTACACACGCCTGGGAAGAGAGGCAGCAGCACTTGAGGGAAATGCCTTTTGTTTCACACCTCAATAAAGCTCTAAGGAGGGCTCTACCCAGCATAGGTGTGAGCTGGTACTTTACTGCTGCTTGAGAAAGCAGAGTCCCAGCTGCCATGACCATTTGGTGAAATAAAGATGAAGTATGTAGCTCACATTAAGAAATTGCTGCAGTAATAGCTGAGCTGAGTGACCAGCTGATCAGCTCTCATCTCTTCTGATGTTTCACTCCCACCGCTGGTGGGCAGCCAGTCTGTGATGCTGGTCCCCACCACTCACTCGTTACCTTTCTAGATGAGCAACTCTGTGTTTGCCTCCCTGCTGTCCCTCACACACTTGAAGAGCCCCCTAGCACGAATTTGCCAATTAACTCCTCATTCTCAACCAGGCCCTCTTCAAAGCTCCCCTTTGCCTCTGATGCCAAAGCGTGTGTGCCCCTGTCCCTGACACACACAGCTCAGCTATGTTTAGGTGGCTTGTGCCCCAGCACAGCTGCTGATTATGCAGGTCAACACGGCTCTCCTGCTTCCAGAGGCCACTGCCTGACTGTGCCCATCTGCCATCTCTTCTTTTAAACCATCCACTGTGTGAACAGGATCCTCCCTTTCACTCTGTGCTTTACCAGTGCCTACCCAATTAGAAAACTGGGCTGCAATTTGGCTCTTACGTGTAACGGCTAAAAAAATTAAAAAAAAAAGTAACAACACCAACAAACCTTTTTTGCACGAAGAGTCTCTGTGTGCAAATACGACCTCTGTTATGTTACCAAGGTCAGGCAGACCAAGGCCAATCTGCTGTGTGAGAATATAAATCAAAGCTGTCCAGGGACTGATTTTGTTTACAAGGTTTGTAACCATTCTGGATAGAACGAATATCACTCGCCTGCCTGAGCTCCTTGCTCCTCCTCTTCCAACACCACTTGTTTGCTCCTCCACTCCCACCAAGCCCCTCCTTTCCCACTAATACCTCTTGACCTCCTTTGCTCTTGAAAGCAAAAGTTTTCTCCTAGCAAGAAAGCAGTGGCTCACACATGACAGCCACGCTAGGCCAATTTATTTAAATTATGGAAAAATCTTAACAAGTAAAATTAACGTAGTCAAAAGTACGTTCACCTGCTGGTTACCTGCCATTCAAAGCATACATCAGAATGAAACCAACAAATCCTGCAACAATTTCTTTCCTATTGCATTCATAGATCCGTAAAACAAACCAAGGAAAGCATCTGTAGCAAGTATTAGAGTCTGGGCACAGATCCTGTGAAATCACATGGTTTCCGTTGTGGAACTAAAAAGGCTTCTACAAGAATGTGTGAAATACACAGCCGAAATTCTCCATTTCTTTCTGTGCTCCTTGGCAGTTTGTGTGGCTAAGTTAAAGCAGCAAGTTCTGTTTCTTTACCCGGTGCTTCCCAAGCACACCCCGATCTGCACACTGGATCCAGCCAGCAAGCTCCCTCTCGAGTATGGACAGAGTTAATGTCATCCCACTCCAAACAACAGGTTGCTGTCTCCAAACCGGAGCCTTGAAAAGCAGCAGTCCAGCGGTTGCCTCACTCCTCCCAGCTATTTTGAAGCCCTTCCTTCTGCAGGTGTGCACACCAAGCTGCAGCAGGGCTGGGCAGGGGTGCCAGAATGAAAGAAACTTCACGTTCTGGATGTTAACTTTAGTTACCATAGCCAGACAATGCTGCCAGTGGCGTGGAAGAAAAAATTGCTGTAGCCAGCTGTGCTGTTCACAGTCGGGTGGTTTCTGTGTAGCTCCAAATGGTTATGGAGCCAGTAGCCTGTTGTGGCCAAGGACAGGATGATGGATGGTCTACACACACTGTCCAAGCAGGGAGAATGGCAGAAGTTCACTTCAGGGTTGTTAAAATGCTAATCTGGGTTAGTTAACAAAAGCCGAATGGAAAAGAAAAGTTAGGGAAATAAATACTACTCATATGTTGTATATATGCACTACAGATTTGATCTCTGTGGTTAACACAAGCATTTTTGACTTTGGAAGTGGGACAATTCAACAGTCTTCCTGTCTGAATAAACCAAATCAACTTCTGATATTAGCTGTACTGTAATTACTGTCAAGCCACAACGAGGGGAAGCAGGCTATGGCAGACAACACACAGAGCTCCACAAACAGCATCGACAGGGCAGTAATGCTATTCTCACTGCACACCTCTTCCATGTGACATGGGAACAAATCAGAACCCACTTTCTTTTGAACTCAAGGCTGGCAGCTATTCACAGAACAAGTAACAGCTTAATAAAATGGCTTAGATGGATTTTAACAGTAACTGCAGTAGCTTATCGGATGCATAAGAAGGGATCATCTGTTCGAGCAGCAGTTTTGACGAAAGCAACATTTGAACTGTTTTAATTACATACAGAGTTGCTAAGACTGAAAATAACTTGTACTATTCAATGCCAGTAATGTGCCTTTTTCTATCTTTTCTTAATTACTCGTGGAGCAAATTGTTACTTTATCAAGTGGAGAGGTATCTGATTTTATCAATCTGGAATTAGAGGTATGTTTAACATATGAGTATGTAATCAACCATCATCTCCTCTGTTCAGTAAGCAAACACACAGTCTAAGCCTTGAAAAATATCAGAGACTGCTACATAAGTAAGCTCCACATAAGCTTATACAGGCACAGAAGCTTTTAAAGTAACTGTTTCCTTTGTCTTACAAAGAAAGACAAGAACTGAAACAATCGCAGTCGTATCACTTCTCTACATCTGATGAAAACTGACCGTATTCACCTTCGATCTCCACTTGACTTCAGATTTCAAATTGCTTTTTATTTTTCAGAAGGACAAACACACATAGCATTTCAACACTTCCATGCAGGTTCTGTACATCTACTGGGCTACGCCTGACTTCAGGGGATACTGAGTGTTAAGTGCACTAATGTTTTTAAAAGAATTTAAACCCCATAAAAATCCAGAACTGAAATCTGAATGTGATCAACTGTAGTAAGACCAGAAGATATATTATTACAAATGCCTAACATACACTTTGAACTGAACTTCCACAGTGGACTTTTCCTTCACACGCCTCTCATGACAAGGACCGACCAGATCAAAGATCAACTTAAGAATGCTTAATTATAGATGCAATTCACTCCATCTAAATGTGTGCTCTTCATAAATAGACAGCAAAGTTATGGCGGCTCCAAGGGCTAAAGTATCTGCTCTGACAGCCAGCCCAGCCTGGCCATTCCCAGAAATGTTCAGATGGTCCAGCTCAAAGGGCGCGAGAGGCTGGGGGGAAAATCCCGCAGCCATACAGCTGGTTTGTGGAGCTTTGACAGGGCCATCACTGTATTCCTGGCACACACTCCTGCATCACACAAAGCACATTTAGAAAATGATGTTATCTCTGTTGCATCTCACCATAAAGGAGAACAGGTAGTGACAGACTGCAGGATATGGGGGAGGAAGGTTCACTGTAACTAAAGGTGCAGATGAAAGTGAGAAGCTGGTTAAATAAACCAATGTAAAGCCTCTAGGTTATACTTTTTTGGCTGCCTTTCTGAAAACAAATCTGAGCTACATAATTCAGAATCCTAGTAAATTCTTACTACAAACTTTTTCTTCCTGATTTAAAAAAACTATGAGCTTTGTATTAGTTAACACAAAAACTACTGAAGTTCATAATTACATAAAGAAATCAGAGCACTAAGCTGGCAATTTGTTTTTATCTAAGTCAGAGTAAATATTTATACAATATCTGCCAACATAAAAAAAACATGCCCCTCACTTACTACATTAAACATGATTCCATACAGCTTAATTTACTGAAAGGATCTGCAAGTAGACTTTAGAGGCACAGAATTTTATAGCGTGAATAAAGCAGGAAAAACGTCTATTCTCTTTTGCCACAAAAGTAATTGCAAAGCTTTACAATGAGCTTCCTGTTGGACTTGGAAAAAGGAGAGAACCTCAGAAAATTCTCTGTGAAAGTACTTGTATGTGAGAGCAACAGACCAGCAGTAAATGCCTCTAAGACAGTAGGAAGCTGTTTCTTCAAATAATATTTAGGGAACATTAACAAGACCACCAACTTGAAGCACAAAGGTATCCCGATAAAGATGCATGCTTTTTTTTCCCCCGAAGGAAATAACCAGGGGGAAAAAATGCCACACATTTACAGAGCACTGAACAGTATTCTGGAAGAAGTTTGCTGTAATTCCTGCACATTATTTGTGAAGCGTGTGTGTGTGTGTGTACATGGATAAGCTACAATACCATCTGTACAGCAAGTGCCACATATGCAAGCATTATGAACCATCATTGCTGCTGCTATGCTCAAAAGTAAATGTATTCTAAGCCACACACACACAAATACAAATGACTTTACACACTGAGGACTGAATTTCGCTCAAATTACTCACAGGCTAATGCCTGTGATACAGACATAATCTTGACCAGAAGTAAGAAACAACTGAGAGATTGGCAGAAACCCACTAATTTAAGACTAGCTATATTCATGCTAACAAGTGGGATATCCACCGGAACTACAATTTTTTCAACACATCAATCTAAAGCAGTTAATCGCATTTTTCAACTCACAAGACAAAACACAACAACCATAAGAAAACCCCTCCACAACCACCCCCAAAGCCCTTTAAAACACAGACGTAATAGCCACCTAGATATATCTGTGTGACCTTTCATTTCCATTCATCCTTATAAATAATAAAGAAGGTTTTAAACCCTTTCTAATTACTCCTTGAAAGCAGCTGTATCGGTTTCTGCAGGGATGAAACGCCCCCTCCCCCGCAGAAAAAAAANCCCCCCCCCCCCCGGAGAAAAAAAAAAAAAAGTTTCGCCGCTCTGCACCTGAGCATTGTTTTCGGCAGGAGGGCGGGCGCGGAGCTGCCCCCGCCGAGGCACGGGGATAATTCAGAACGGACTCCAGTATTTGTTTCCATCCATTATTGATGGGGAGGTGGAAACGCGGCTCCCTCTGCCTCCCAGCGCCCGGCTGCTGCCGGGGAGCCCGTAAATCACGGCTCGCCAGGCTGCCCGCCCCGCCGGCAGCGCCGAGCCCCGGGCCGGGCCGGCTCAGCCCCCGACGCGGCGCCAGCCCCA
>VZTB01016734.1:356809-373309 GCA_013397245.1 Thryothorus ludovicianus | reverse complement strand
CCCCTCCCGCCCCGCGGCCGCCGAGGTAAACAGCTGGGGCGAAGCCATCGAGAATTTGTTTTGTTCATCGCCGACACCACCTTCGCTTCTTAAGACAGAAATTTTCATTTCTGTTTGGGAAGAAAAAGTCGTTGCGAGCAATGCAATTTTGCAGGCTAATGAGACTCGATTTTGCAGACGAGTACTTCGCGTGTGGTGCTGGGGGGGATGTCCTTGAAATGACATCTTTTTAAATGCCTGTCCAAAATCCCCTCAGATATTCCAGAAACAAAGAGTTTAATCCCAGAAATGAAGTCCAGGAAATAGCTGTCACTAATTCATTTTTCTTCACATGAAAGATAAATTAATTAAGGCTTAAAGTACCATGGAGTATTTTGGATGCCCCTGCAAGGGAAAAAAAGAAAGGATTACTTGCCAAACTGTTTCATCTGTGTTTGTTTTATGGGAAATAAGAAAAATTCCAAGTAAAAGTAATTTAGAGAATTTTGCTGGGGAATATATCCTTCATTCATGCGCAGTTCCCAAATTCCTGCCCTTTAGCTGAGCGCTGTCTCCGCAGCAAAGCCTTGGGCTGGTTTCTTCCCACAGCACTCCTACCCCTCTGGAAGACGAGCACTCGATACTCCCAAGCAGTATTTTGGGCTGATCTGGCAGGTTTGTACGCACGCACCACTCGCAGTGGGAGCGTTGCCTCTTGAGAACTGATTCATCTAAGTAAGGGCGCCAGGATTTGGCCCATAGTAAATTCCCTTTAGAGATGGTGCCAACAAAATCTCCCAGCCATGGGAATAGGACGTTTTTGGCAACTCAGTCCCCCTTGGCTGTCTCTCTCTGATGTTTCCTAGTGGTGACAGGCTAAAGGCAAGATCATTATGGGCTTCCTCACAGTGAACACAGCACAGCTATGTGGCATCCTAGGAGCTGCTGCCTGGTTAAAGGTGTAAGGACATTATTTTCTCTTTCTCGTGAACAGCCCTAATCTGAAAAGCATCAAAATTTCCACAGTGCCTGAAAATGCTGCGATAGAGACTACTCACTTGGTTAGGAATTGAATCGCAGCCTCAGGAGAGAAAAAAGCTGAAAGTGTTTCCAAAAGAAGTATTTGTTCCACAGAATGGCTCTGTGCCCTTTGCACTGGAAGGGAGACACTCGGAGCAGACCCGCTGTGGTGGGAATTTATGGTGGGTACGCACGGGTGCCTAGGTGCAGGCTACCCACACCAGGGCATTAAAAACGTGGGATTTGCTCCTTGGCTTTTGAAACTCCTGATGGTAGCCAGCCAGGAAAACTGCAGTACTGGTAGAGCCACTCATATTTTCGTTTAATACACCCCTTTTGTGACTGCCATGTAGAAATGACTCCTCGATGTTGCTCGGTTGTCCCTGCCGTGGGGGATGCCCAGCCCTTGGCGCTGCTCGGGCTGTGGCTGCGTGCTCTCCTCTGCTCTGAGAAGGGCAGCCTGTGGGAAGAGACCTTTCTTCCCTGCTATATCTCCCAGCCACAAGCTGACTCAAGGTTTCCATATATCAGGATGAAAGATGAATATGGTTTAAATCTCCTTCTGCTTCAATTAGGCAGGTGACACAATGTTGAGAATCAGATCGCATTCCCATCGGGCAAAGGCTTTCAGCTAGAAGTACAGCATTTTAGGGGATTTTGGTACAGCCAAGACTAATATCTTGTGTCTACACTTAAATATGGTAGTTTATTATCATTTCAAAATTTGCTGCATGGCTAGAAACCACTTTATGTAAGGATTTAAAGTATGTGCATTTACAATATGTGTGCAGTCAGAGAATTACACAGCCACAGGTCCTTAAACACAAATATATGCAGGCTCCTATTGATATGATAAACTATCAGTAACATGTGCTGCAAAGCTTCTTAAATCCTCATTGACACAACAGACCACTATTGTGTCAATAGTGTGCAGATTAATGGGGTATTGTCAGGCTATTTTAGGCCTTAACTTTCATTTATCCTAAAACTTGTTCTTCATTGTAACTCTTAACCTTTGGATTCTGCCAACACATTTCTTGTCACAAATATACTAATGGAATTAAAAGAAACCTGGCTTTTAAATGTTAATTACCCCTAGAATGATTGATTTGCAAAAGAAACACATCAGCAGAATCTGAAAGTACAGAGGCAGAGTAAAATGGACTGAGCCAGGAATGCCTGAGGACCAGCTTTGGCTTCAATGTCCCATACTCTGTGTCCCAGGTGGTAACGGGAGCACTCGCCCACCTTGTCTCATGGGTAGGGTGTATGGGTTATTCCTACAAAGGACTTTTCATCCTTTAAGTGCTTGAGCAACACTTGTTCATGAATTTGAAAATATAAGCAAAGTATTAAAAATTTACATACTGGTAACAGAACTACCCTCTGTTAGAACAATATATTGAGATTTTTGTTCATTAAAATATGGACAATATTAATTGTTTTTAAACCAGACATTTCATTCTGCTTGAATGCCTCCACTGGGTTGGTAACCAGAGCTGAACTGATTTCAGCAAGTAGGTGTGTTGGTTGACACCACCACCTCAGCCACGTGGTGATTTGGTAAGGAAGTGCCAGTGCACACAGTGCAGGGCAGTTTGCACGTTTGGGAAACCACCTTCAGATCATGGTAGCTCAGGAAAAGTTAGCTCAAATGGCACATCCCTAGGGAATACCAAGTACTGATGGAAATGGAATTGATGGTTTACCCCTGGCTGAGCCAGAGCTCAATCACTGACTCAGCATGCAAACACAATGGTTTCTGAATGAAATATCTAACTTATATTTTGAGGACATATTCATTTAAGCTGTGTCATTTCCAATAAAAACAGCAAATGTCATTTACAGAGGGATGGTCAAATCACAGCAGTGCCAAGAAATGATGATGTTATACACGAAGAGTCATTTTGTTTTAGCTAATTATTTTTTTCCACCCTTCTCCTTTTTGCCCGTGCATACAGATGTCTGCCTACTGCAAGGCATTGCACAGAGGAACAGGTAGGTAATTTAGTATGGATTGATACATAATTCCTGATGAAGTAGACATGCAGTTTTTATATCCACTGTCCTTAAATCTAAATTGTAAAGTGCGATGTTATGACTTACCTTGACTGTAATTAAGTTTGATAGTAAAAGAGAATAGAATTTATTTATTATGGGTGCATAAAATTAGTTGGACAATTTAAGGTGCTATTCAATGAGCGATGCTCCCATAGAAAGGGTAAACATTTGTCTGCCTGATAATAGTAGTTCATATTAACAACCTAGAAAAGTTATTTTCATACAGCTCTGGTTTTATGTGTCTCCTTCTCTTCTAAATATCTTGGGAGCCATTGCACAGGGCAGGGCAGGCATGTATAATACATGAATAAATGTAGGACAATTTCCAAGAAAAACAGGCTTTTTATCTCTATTGATTGGTGAAGAATTCTCTCCTTTGGACTTTTAAGAACATAAATGTAGAAAATAGGAAGACCAAGCTGTAATGCTTCACAGCTCATGACCAGAACAGGGTTAAAGCCACATAAGCTGAAACTGATAGCTCATTAGGATGCCAGCCTGCACATGCAGAATTCCATGTTTCCCAGTGCTCACCTCTGGTAGAGGAATGCTGACCATTCCTGGCTTTAGCACCCTGTCTCCATGAGCCCTTTCTGTAGGTATTGTCCTTCTTTAGCCACTCATTCTTTCCCATTCCTCATGGTTTAGATCCCAAGAAGATGGGTCTTTAATCTACCTGGAGTGCACTTAAATCATATCCTTGTTCAATCACCCAAAACCTTGCTGCCGGGGAATATTGGTGGAAATCCCAGTGTTTGGCTGGCAGAGCAATAAAGATGAGCCAACCATTTTTCTTCTTTGAGTCCTGAGCATGTAACGGTATCAATGCAAGTCAGAAGTGAGACATTTCAGAACATCCTTGCTCATGATTTACACCAATTGGCTAAAAATAGCAAATTGCTAAAATAACAAGCCTGTGCTGTGTTGATACAGACAAATAATTGTTTATAAGTCAAGTATTATTTAAAGAGGTCTAAGTTTAAGAAAAGATGTCATAAATTTATCCCTGTAAATAGTATCCAAGGTATCACATGAGTGCAGTTCTTCATAATGCTGAAAAGAGAGAAGATAATTTTCTCATATTTTCCAAATGATGGGGGACCCCTCTTTTCACCCTTGACAGCTGTCAGAAAATTATAGGAGGTGCTTTTAAGCAATTACCATTTTGTAAAATATAGGGAGGAGAGAAAACAATTCCAACATTTTTTTATAGCATCTTCTTGGGTGCTGTATTGAGAGTTGTGTTTAAAGTATTTCTGACTGTCAAAGATTCACTTTAACGTAGTATCATTAAGGTTAGAAAATACCTTTAAGATCATTGAGTCCAACCATCAGCAACATCGTTGTTCTCTTTTTCATATATTTCTAATCTGCCTCTTCATTTAGAAGGATGTGCAGAAATCTCAGGCTGTATCCTTGTCACTTGAAGGTGTAGTGATAATTTTTTTGCCAACACTGATGCTGGGCTGTGGACCCCAACTTGGCAGCTTTGTCCTGTCTCTGTAAAGGACCAGCATGTGCATTTGCTTTAGTTTCTGTGATTTAGCTTTCTGGCTGGTGTAAGAAATGGGTCCACACTGTTATTCATGACCACCCACCATCATCTGACATCACTTTGCCTTGAGAAGCCCACAGAACTATCTCTATATTGAATATTTAAGTGATAAATCTAATAGCTACTCTCAGGCAAAGGTCTGGCTGAAATTCAATATCTTGGCTCTCCAATTCTGCATCTATACTCTGGGGAGGCAGAGGAGATGTGCCCGTAATGAATAAAAATAATTGGAAAACAAATAATTTTTTTAAAGCTTTGTCAGTACACTGCATGGGTCAGCCAGCAGGGATCCTGCAGGATCCTGTGCAGATGAACCTGAGACAGTGGAAAGCCAGAAATTCCTCCTCTGCTGAGGCTGTGGGGCTGGTAGAGAGAACTCCATGTCAGCAAAGACAGAAGAGACACAGACACAATGTTTGCAATGTGTTGTCCTGTGTATTTTACAATTTGAAATGTGCCCAGAGTGAAATCTGGATGAAATGTGCTTGGAGTGAAATCTGGATGACTGTATGTCAAAGCCAATAAAAGGGATTCAAGCAATAAACACAACTGGGCACAGTCCTGTAAAACTGGTCTTTCCTGCATGTAAGCTCTTTTCAAAACCAACTCTTTCAGGCCAGGGGTTCTGGCCATGGCACTTTCATGCAAAAATCGCTGCAACAGTAAAACATAATTAATTCCTGGTCCTTGCAAAAGAATCATCTTGTAAAATAATCCCAGTGAGGGAAGCTGTACAGGGCAGAGAGCTGGCAACACCAAAGCTAAGCTGAAGGCATTGACGTGGTGCCCTTTGGGTCCAGGCATAGAGCAGTAGGTGTTGCTCACTCCCCTCAGCACTTTAAATGTCTGCAGGAATGATTGAAAGCAAAAGAACCTCAGTTTTCTGTACAATTATTAACTTTTCAGTTTGGTGCATTACAGCACCCATCTTTTGATGGAGAATTAATTCAAAACATCTAAGGTAATATCATCAAAATACTGTAATTATATTTAATGGCACACTTCCAAGATTAATAGGGGATCTTCCTCACAGCCTACAATTTTAATTTCCGAAATTTCATTTGTCATACTGCTACTCAGTACAGATTCACCATCACAGTGTTTACCTACACTTTTCCTCACTAGTAGTAAAATGTGCTGCCTTTTCCAGGCATAGACAGATGAAAAGATGTATTAGTACCAAATCTATGTTCATGGCATATAATCATAAAATGACAAGGCACATAATATTACTTATTTATATATTATGTATGGCAAATTCTGTTGCATAAAATCACTTTTCAGTCCCATTTTAGGGGATTACCTAATCCTGTAATTGATTCTGTGTGATGAGTCCCTGTTGTCCTATGGAAACCCATTGACCTTCAGAACAAGAACAGGCCTGAAAACATTCCATTATTTCACTGGTTTTTTATGTGTAAATTACAAGGTAATGTAGGATGAGAGCAGATGATTTTATCTGTCTATTTACTTCACCGGGCTCAGAATTCTAATTGTTTTATGACTTGACCAAGAAGAACTACTCCCTATCAGTAAGAATGACCAAAGACGTGATTGATGTTTTCTTTAAGGCAAATCAAATATTCCCACAGAAATGTAGCCAATCATACACAGCCAGGAACAGCTCAGAGCTACAGTAAAGCTACTCTCTACTGTAACTGTCACATCTCAAAACTTGCAGAGGGATGGAGCAATTGCTCACTGGTTATAAATACCAGCAGATTAGTTTATCTATAGATCTGTATCATGTTACTCATTCCAGAGTCCATAAAATCCAACATGAATCAGCTTGACTTTGTACACAAACAATCACATCCTACACAAAGGTGAGTCCACAGGTAGCAGCTGATGACATTTCATAGTCATGGAGGTTTTGGTTTTACAGAAAACAAGTAATAGGACAGGTGTGCATGTGCACACAGACACACAGAGACACGCATAAACCTTGCTCCTTCACTGTCCCACCAAATATAACTCCATGGATTAAGGCCTTAAATAAGTCTCTAAGAATGTAATTTAGTACTGTCTGAATCCCCCCTGGGCAAGCCTGAGGTAGCTCCTTGGGCTGTCACAGCCAAGCAGCTGTCCAGCCTAACACTGACTCAGGAGCCAAAACCCTGCCTCGTTTGGGTGACAGTGAAACAGTTGTAAAGGATCAGACAGACATTATCCATGGGTGATGTAGGGAGGGTGCTTAGAAAATAGTTAATGCCAGTAATTACTAAGAATAGAAAGATAAACAAACTGCTTGCAAATTTGTATCTGAATGAATTCTGAAATAAAGCCTTACCACATGGCATTCCTATCCAGCAAGAGGGTAGACTCTTATCCTAGGTTAGAAGAAAGATGACCAAACTCTTTACTTTTACCTCTGTGACACACACAATAAAGTCCATGGCCCACGCACAATCAGTAATGACAGGAGCTGCTGCCTTTGGCGTATTACCTTGAGTTTCTCTTTAGTGTGTGCCCCTTGACATCTCAGTATCTGACTTCAGCCTAGGATATTTTGTTTTTGAGACATAGGTGATTACCTTTAATTAGTCTTTCGACACTTATGGCCTTATCTAACATGACTGCTTGTTTGAAAAAAATGACTTCGAGCTTTGATGTACCTCAGTGTTCCTTCTTGTGTGCTGGCTGAAGGCTGGAAAATCCTTTCTATTGAGTAGCTGTAACAGAATCATCTACAAAATATTTCCTTTCCTCTGTTCTGTGCTTTGCACATTAGTACAGAAGAAAAACTTTCACTTATGGAAGGTGAGCACACACAATTATTATTCTCTATATATCATATATATTCTTTTTATATGTTCTCTAGTCTACTATTCTCTACAGTAAGGGGCAGAAGTGCATGCAGATTGTTTGATCCTTTGGAATTACTGTTGCTCCTTCCCCTCATCAACATTTGAAATGTACACCATGTCTGGAAGCCACTGATCCAGGGACATAACCTACTGCTTTCCTTTGGAGAATGCAAGATGACACATTTTCACCTTTGAGGTGACAGTAGGTGACAATGAGATAGGTGGCCCATTTCAGCCCCACATTGTCTCACTGATCACAGTATGCCAGCTGCTTGTATGACTGTGCATGTCAGCCACTAATCTTGAGTGATGCAAAGCTTCACAGAGTCTGGGGAAATGCCATTGTCTGTGACAACTCATGCAGGAAACAGTCATGCAAAGGAGCTGTCAAGGGAGGAGGCTTGGTCTAGGAGAGGGGGGTGTGTGAGGTCAAAAGTGTAGAAAGCACTTTGGATCCAAGGCAATATAAATTAGCCATGGCACCTATTCTATCCCACAAAATCTCCTATTTGCATCACATACTGGAAGAATTAACAGTGCAAAAACATACAACAAAGCAACACCCAGTAAACAATCAAGTTATAACTAAATACTCTGGATGGTGATTGACTTGGAAAAACAGGCTCAGGTAGGAATGCCCACACTATTGTCTGACATAGCTGGAAAAAAGAGTAAGCTGTGACATCTCCATTCTTGGCAAATCACAGAGACTGCTGCAGGCACTCTGTTCCCTCTGCTGCTTGGGGTGATGCAGTCATAGCTGCTGTCATTGTTAGCTACAGATCTCCTCTCTTCTGTGTCTTTGTGGGGAAGACGAGGGCATGAAAAGTGGCTCTCTACTTGGGAAGCAATGGAAGAAAGAGTATTTGTGGTTCCAGTCAAAGTTTTCCAGCTCCTTTTATAGATTTGACTTTTTAAAAAAGTAGTTGCATAATAGGGTGCGAGGATTTTAGCAGCCATGTTATAGCAAATAAATCACTTTATAATAAAGTCTCTACTGTCCAATGGCCAAAGATAACTACAAGTTATTCTCGTCTTTCTTATCAAAAGCTGTTTCAGACTCGGATATTTTATCTGAGTACTTCAGATGCTGCCTGAATAGCTTCCCACATTCAGAGGAATCTCAGTGATTGTTTATTTTGTGCATGTGTACTTTGCATGCTGGCAGAGAATGCCCAGCTGGTAATTTCTCTCCCTGCCACTATTACCCCTGTATGTGCACCAGGCCAAGAGCTCAGCACCAAACCAGAGAGGGATGGAAAGGACTCCACCTGTCGTGTAGCCAGACCATAGAGAAACACTCTCCATATGTGGAGACCAGCTGCATAAGGCACAGGCTTAGCAGGCTCCCTGCCACCTGGCCAGCCCCCTGCACTGCCCCAGGCCCAGTGCTCTGCCAGGGAAGAAGGGAGTGGAGTGGGGGAGGCAGTAAAGGGGGAGCAGGGAGAAAGCAGACTCTCCACTGCTCAGCCAGCTGACTGGGGATTTGGAGAGCAGATCAGGGCCGTGGTCAGCCTTGGACTCCCATCACATCACATTGCCAAGACTCAAGCTCAGATGAGCTTTGGACATGTCAGAAGAGGCCATATGACTCCTTATTACAGACCCAAGCGAGGAGCTCTCTGCAAGGTGGATCATCTATCAGTCCTGCCCATCAGTAATGTCATGGCACTGATGTCAGGCTGACAATTTAGATTCAAAATCCTTCCTAGAAGGATCAGGATAGCACGTGTACATGTGTTCCTGGGGTTGCTGGCCATCTGGGCTGCTCTTAAAGCCATGTGGTTTTACACCCTGCCCACGTTTCAGGCATCCTGTATCCAGAATGGCACTCAGGAGAACTGCATGTGTTAACTTGCTCTCTGAGCTACACCCCTTCATGAACTTTTGACAGTGACTAAGTCTGTGTTTTCCCTAGGATCTTCAAAAACCCTTCAAAGAGACCTGATGACAGAAAGCCTGCTGATTTTTTGTTGGGACTGGGTTAAGATCCCTCTTTTCTCTCAGGTGCCAAAAGAAAAAAAAGTGAACTATACTTTTCAAATGTCATCCTGGAGAGCCAACCCTCAAACTCTTCCTCACATATAAAATGTCCTGGCAGGATTACCATATAATATCCATTGCAGCAGTGGAAAATATCAAAGGATCGTGGCTTAAAATTAAACAAAGCAGCACCCTTTCTTGTCTCAAAAGCAATACACTGTTCCTCTTCCTCTTTTTCCCTTCTCACCTGCAAATTGCCATGCAGTTTGGTAAAGTGGGATTAAGTACCCACAATAAACACTCCCATGTGAGGCCAGCAAGAGCAAATGGAAGTAATCACTTCACTTTTTAGCCCAAACCTTCTGTTACTGTAGCAAATGAGATTTTTTTTTTTTGCAGCTGACTAGCAGAAACTGATTTAGGCCCTTTGCACTTGCTGCCAGCAAGTGTTCCCGCTCCAAAAATAGCCTATTGAAGAAAGAAGTGTCAGTTGCTGTCTTCAACAGGCTGCTTTCTAAACCCATTGTTAGAAGACACCTACTTCAAATGAAACCTGGCATGTCACCATGCTGTGGGCAAAGTGCCATTCCAGCAGATGGGCAGGGGGTAGGCAGTGCCAGCAATCCAGTCTGTATATCAACCTTGAGTAACAAGGTTGTATTCCCATCTGAGGGTGTCAAAGCCTGGAGCTGTGCTCTACCTCAACCTGTGTCCTTACACACGTTGCTGCTTACACTCATCTATGCAGTATTTGAAAGGTTTCTGTTTGATTTGCAGCCCGTCCTGCTCTGTTCCTCTGGCACCAGGTTTAAGTTTGGGATGGGTGAGCCTGGCCTGCCATGTTCTGCAATGAAGATGTGGGCAGCACCGTGTGGGCAGTGCTTGGCTTTCAGAGCTTTTCTCCCCACTGTGGCATTTAGTAGAAAATATGTGGGGAAAACACCTCAGGGTGCTGTACTTGAGGCAAAAACTTCCAGAAACACCTCAACAGCTGTGCAAGTGAGAAATCTCACTGAGGGTACCTCTGAGTGGAGCTGCAGGAGTCCAGCAGAGGTTAATCTCCATGCTCAAGTCCCCCCACACTTCAACATGTGCCCTAGTGTCAGGTGGTAAGGGCAGTCCTGCAGACTCATTCTGTTCTAGGGTCACAAATGCCCACTCTCAAGTGCCTCACAAGAGCACCAGGCTTTGATGAACTGGGATTCATCTGCCACAGCCTCGTGAGATTAATCTGACAATGCAGTCTCTACCTCTCAATATGTCTTGTACAAAAAAAGCCTCATCTTTCCAGTGAAAGGCCAGCTGTGTGTGGAGACTTTATCTAGGTTCTTCTATATTACCTGTTTGTGTTATATGTTTTACAGTGTCTCAAATTAATGCATGTAAACTCTATCTGCATCTTTTCAAAATCCCATCTTATATGTCCCATGAAACTATTAGTTTAGCTATCATTAGGTATTAAAATTTAAAAGGGTCACTAAATGCATACTGCTAGAAGGGAACAACATTAGTTACACATTACCAGAACAAAACTAAATTAAGAAACAGCTCATTTCCTTTGTACCATCAATATTTTACTCAGCCATAGCCTGGGTGCTTGTACTCACAAAAAGGAATTAATCATTCATGTGCTAATGTACATCCATTTTTTTAAATCATCACTTAAGTAATCATTTTTGTGTGTGCTCAGATGTGTGATGCCTGCTTATGAAAGTGTAGGAAAAATCAATACAAATTAAATAAAATTTAAAAGGTAGATATCAGTGAAACAGATGCAAAAGAGTGCTCCATGCAGTAAAATTGTAATCAAATTGCTGTAAAATTCTGTTAGTGAGTCATAATTTGAAAAAGACACCAGTCTAATGCTAAACTTATTTATATGCCATGCTACCTTCTTTGTTTTGGTGCAAGCATACACAATACAGTTCATCACAGATTTTGTCTTAAAACATGCATAAAACTGCAACAACAAAATCTTTATTGCCGTTTAATTGGGTACTGCCATTTCCCAAGAGTTTATTTACCGAGAATCACACTGTTCCTATTGTAACATCAGCTGTGTCTGCACGTCTGGGAGGTTCCCAAAACCCTTCTCAAAGTGAGGTGCAGGAATTCTCATGGGGAGGCTCCCACCTGGGGCAGGCACAGGGATCCCTGCCTGGTGTCCCCAGGTGTGGGAAATGAAGCACTGAATGGCTCAGCAAAACCAAAATTCTCTTCCCCTGCAAAGTGTCACACAGCCTCCAACATGTACCCAGCACAGATCACAATAATCAAATTTTCATTTCCCCAGCTCCCTGGAAAGGACTAACTGTATCTCCTGGGCTGGATTTGCTGCTGCCTTGGGCTTGTCATTTACACCCATGGAAAGTGCTCCAAATCAAGAGCCTTGCTTTGCTCAGATATCAATTACAGCCACTTTACTCAGCCATAAATGTCTGTCTAAGGTGAAAAGTAGCAAAGAACAGCAGTTAGTGCTGGCTACATATAAAAAGAGTTAAGATGATCCTACCAGACTGGAGCCCACAGTCCCATGGAAATTAAATTATTTCTTGCTAAAGGTATGAGTGCTTCTTTTGGAGTACCCCTATCAGTGAAAGAATAGCTGTTAGATCCCTGCAAGAACAATGAATTTCACAGAAGAGCAGCACAGATCTTGAAGTAGAATTTGGTGTAGCAGTGCTGTAGGTTTTTTCTTCTATTGCTTCAGTAATTTTATGGTTATGTATTCTGATGACAATTTAAAGAATCCCTGTGTTTATGAGGAAATAACACAACCTGCAAAATAAATTCCAAGGCCAAGTTGTCTATTAATATATGGCATGGTTTCTTGTGAATGAATAGAAATGAGCTGGAACAATGCTCAGGAAAAAGCAAGAGAATGTGTACTTTGACTTCAAGATGTGAAGATTCCTGTGTTCCTTTTTCACCTAAGACCTGACAGTCTGTGAAATAGAGAAAATGATCCAACAGGCAATACTTCTATTTTGCAGAAAATTCTGAGAAACTAAGTAGTGGATTCCCACTTATCTCTTCACCAAAAGCCATGCTTTTGGGTATTTATTTTGAAAAAAGGACTTTTTCTCTTTCCCTTCTTGCTAGATCCAAATCTTTTCCAGATGAAGCTTTTGTGATAACCACTGTGTCCCTCTGAACTGTTTCTCCCTCACCAAGACATCATATTTGCAGCCATCCCATCTGCAAATGTCAGTGAGTACATGGCAGAAAAAGAGCACAACAATGTGATTAGCTTACTGAGAATGGATAACAGGAGCAGCATGAACTGACCACGATTCTGAGATGGATCATGAATGGCTGTATTTCAGACTGCAGGGAACTGAGAATTTAACTTTTCTTTTCGAGACGTACCAGGTGAAGCTGGGTTTGGCCAGGAGCTCCCTGAGAAGCCAGCAGGAGCTCAGTACACCTGCTGAACAGGCACCAAACCAAACACACAACTTACATCCTGCCAGTGCAAAACAACCTGTTACTACAGTCCAGTACACAGATAGGGGTCCATAACCTTGGAGAACTGGATTGGCCCTTTAAATTTTATTATTATTTATTATTTTATCATTATTTTATTAATTAATTATGTTATTATTTATTATATTTATTTTATTTCAACCCAATTAAGGGACAAGGCATCATGAGCAGTGTATAGGCAAAAAAGAGTTGCCAGATGAAGCATCCATCAGATCTGAAAGCCACTGCCAGTTAAACATTCAGGACAAGCACTTTTGGAATTACACAAACAATTAAATAAATATGGAATTTAAATTTCTCATTTTTATCAAATTCAACTGTTGACAAGACCTCAGCCAGAGGGAGGAAGGGGAGTGAGAGGACAATGAACTTCTCAACCTCAAGGTGTGCCACCTGGATGGGAGGAGGAAGGGCCCTTTCCTAGAGGACATACATTGGGCTGCACTGGAGGTGACACAGATTCTCTGCATGGAGCTACCTGACTGCTTGACACTGAAGTTGCTGATAAGAATGTAAAGTTCGACCTATAATAATTCTTTTTTCTGGGTGTCTAACGAACTGTTTTTTTTTTCCCAGTTCAGAAGTTGCAGGTGCACTGGGGATCATTTGAGAGAGATTCAGCTGTGAGCCTCCACCACTGCCTGTGCAGAAGAGAGTCCCTGCAGAGAAACCAGAGTGGGAGTTTGCACAGGTGTAGAGAATTGCCCAAAATCTATGTATGTGCCTCCACTATCTCAAAACACGTACACATGTGGCTTTTTTTTGCATTTGCTTAAATTTAGCAAAGCGTCCTGAAATGCACTTTGTATGATTTGAAAGATAAAAATGTCGCAGTCTTACTTGTGCCAGTTTATTACTAATGTGGGCAGGTGATTCATCAATGGATGAAATGAGATTTTCAAGTTGTTTTAAATGATGAGGTAGTTTTCAGAGCTCATGCAGTTTGTTACTAGATACATGATTTATTAATATATTTGTCAAATAATGTATTTGACAAGTTTTAAAAACATCCCTGGCTAATTGCTTTTATAACTCATCAATCTTAAAAGGGAGTAGCAAGATAAGATTGTATTTTACAATCTATATTTTTGAAGTCTCTCCCTTATCATAGCCCAGTGAAAGGGATGGAAATGCAAACACTGGATACATGTTTCCCCATGATTTTTCTTTGGTTTACTGTTGATTTT
The DNA here is from genome assembly GCA_013397245.1 of Thryothorus ludovicianus. Classification (NCBI taxonomy): domain Eukaryota; kingdom Metazoa; phylum Chordata; class Aves; order Passeriformes; family Certhiidae; genus Thryothorus; species Thryothorus ludovicianus. The sequence continues at coordinate 359,231 of VZTB01016734.1, read as the reverse complement.
CTTTGTTCAGGATAGACTCAACCTTGCAAGTTAAACTAGACAAGGAGATTGGTCAGTTTTAAACTTCGTAATTGATTGGTGTAAATGTGATTGCTTTCAGCACCGTGGGACCTTTTAACACCACTTTGAATTTTTTGGTTTGATTTCACTCTAAGCCATACCTAAATGCCCATCTTTATTCTTTATTCATATTCAGAAATATGATTTTCAGGATTACATTTGCCTATTAAAGGCTTGATTGAAAGACAGATTCAGGGCTCAGACACATGCTCACTTAACAAAGCAGATGCAGCAATTTCCTCAAGCTGTTTGTTACCACCTGCTTGTCACACACTGTCCCACCAAGGGGTGGATGGAGCAGGGTGTGTGAGCCTTTGGTGGCTGCCCCAGTGCGAGGTCCTGTGGCTTAGCTAAATTCCCTGGACACGTTCCCTTCCATCTGCAGATGCTAAGCCTTGACCATGCACCCAAGGACCACTGCCACAGACTGAGCAGTTTCCCTGGTTGTGATGAGATCAGCCACAAGGCTTCCCAAAACGTGCTGGGCAGCACTGAGGTTCTGCTGGGGCAGAGGAGTCTGCCAGCACCAGGGCAGGCCAGGTGCTCAGGCTGAGTGCACACATCCCCTCCCATGTGCTGAGGCTCATTTCCAGGCCCAGCTGCTTTTTACTGCCCCTCTGCCAAGCAATTGCTCCCCATAACTGCTGGCAGAACACACCACGTGCCTCTTCCCTGTGCTCTCTGGGCAAAATCAGGCAGGTGCCCTAACCACCTGCTAAACTATTTAAACCTAATGTAGTCATAAAGCCATAACAGCCTAGCAGAAAAACAGGGAGAAGTCTTGGAGACCACTCTGCTGAATAAATGTGGGGAAAGTTTCTGACGCTTGATTGGTAGCTGGGAAAAGTAAAGCAGTGATGCCTTAACCACAGTAAGGGTTTATTAACTGATATTGTGGGTTCACAATCACTTCTCTGAGACTACTGGGCAAGGGGGGGAAGAGAGAGGTGGGTTACACTCAGATGTAAATCTCTGCAAGATCAGCATGTACACACCCTTCACAAACCTGCTCCTGCAACTTGCGTATAAACCTACAAGGAGCTGCTGATTCAGGGTTTTCTTAATAACAGAAACATATATTTTGGAATTATAGTTTTGGAACATGATGCACCCTGCTAAACTCTCTTTTATTAAAAAATAAACTAGAACAACACAGAAAGCATAGCACCAGCATAGCACCATCTGGGAAGGCAGACTATTATACTGAGAGCAAGAGCATATACATTGAATAAAGTTAATTTCTGAGATGTGCCATACTCAGACACAGCCCTGCAAACACACTCCCACCAGGTTTACTGGCATGGGACAAAGACACTGCCTGATCCAGTCCTTACACATAAGGTCCTTCCATCTGCAAGAGCTGTTTTCCTACCACCCTTTCTTAGCATTTCTCAGTATTATTCAACAGTCAGCTTAATTTGATTAGTGGCATAGTATGTTTTTGTGCTTTTATATAAATTTTAAAGTTATCTTTGTCTTTAGCTGTGGTGTTGTCATGTAAATAGCTCAAAAACACCAGCCACAGCAGGAAGGGTAAACAGGGGCACTTCAGGGACTAATGAGAGTGGGAGATCTGCATATTCAGAGCAGGAGCTGCACACACAAACTGAGCCACCACCACCAATGGGAGAGCTGATTACTGTTTATTTGAGGGGAGACAAATGAGTTCTAACTGGCTAAGACACTTTTGTTATTGTGAAATGCATATTTGGCTACAGCAAATGGCTTCAAATCAGAAAAGTGACATTTTTGTGCTGGCTGTTTATAAACAGGATGTAGTTAGTGTAAGGCACTCACAGCTGCAGTAACTGCAGAATTTCAAGGCCAGACTAAAATGTATCATTCTTTATCATTATTTTTCTCATATTTGCTATACTCAAGGCCTTGCAGTTTTTAGGAAGCCAAGAAAATAACTTGTCTGGTTGGCTGGCACTTAATATTGCATGGCAGTTCATTGTTTTCAAGAGAGTTTGTATTTTCACCTGGAACTTATCACAGCATCACAGGCCCAGCTCTGTTTTTGATAGTCAATGTCAGTGTCATGAGCTTTAGTAAGTGCACAATTGAACTCAACAAAACTGAAAACTGGGGAACCCCTTCAGTACTGAGTGAATTAAGCTGAGATGAGGGTCAGAAATTCAAAGCCTGTTGCTGACTGCCTGAGATGTGGCAGGAGGGAATGGGCAAGGAGAGGGGTAGCAATAAGGAGAGGGGTAGCAATAAGGAGAGGGGTAGCAATAAGGTGATGGGGCAGCATCACAGGTACAGTTTTCTGGAAAGACAGGTGCATCTTCAATCCAGATCTCTTCCTACACTTGTGATAAAGCTGGTGAGAGTGGTCTGAGGAAACTGCCTTTTTTTT
>VZTB01016734.1:194755-356759 GCA_013397245.1 Thryothorus ludovicianus | reverse complement strand
TCTTGCATCAATGCATAACAGTAATTCTTGTTTCTTACAAGAAAAACATTGAGGAGATGAGTGGCTTCCCACAGGAGAAAAACCCCCAAAGATGTGGGACTACAGTACTGAGACCTGTAAGCAGTTGCTAGTTGTTCTCCAAACTGGTATATACAGAATTTGCTTTTGACTCCAGTAATAACTAAAGCAACTTATCTTCTGCCAGAAAAACACATTTCTTTCCAAAAGAAAACTGCAATGAATGTGCTGTCTTCATCATTCTCCAGCTTCCCCTCTGTGGACAGTATTGAAAAGGCCAGCTTTTCTCAGTTGTTTTGGTTCTTTTTTCTTCCCTGTATCTGTCAGTGACAGTACTAATACGTTTTGAAACAAAAGGACAATTTGTTACTTAAGAATTAGCACCATGACTGCTCTTTGTATGGAAATAAGGTTATTTTGCTCTGATGAAATTGCTGAGCTGAATGCACGGTTTGAAGTTCATGACCCTTTGAAATGATGATTTATGGAACTTTCTTGCAAATTACCTGCGTTTACATCATATGTAATGTATTTCTATCACTAGACCTTTGGAAAGAGTTTTCTTTTGCAAGATTCTTCTTGTTTGTTGGGAATAGTTTAGTTCCCTCAATACTGTCCCACAGGAGGGTTTAAATTTTACAGTGCACTAGAAACCTCTGAAGTTTCTGCTTTCAGGTAAATGCTTGGCTGTGTTCAGGCTCAGTCCACTTGTATGGATGTTACAGTGGAAACCCTTTTTTCTGTACTATCACCAATTTACACTTAATCTCAGCTTTGGAAAGATGGGTCATGTTATCAAGATCTGCACTGAGATGTGACACAGAAAAAAGGAAGAAAAAGATCTGCAAGAGTTAGCATAACAATTCCCCAGACTTCTAGCCCATGCCCAATGTTAAATCTGTTATATGAGAAGACAAGGAAAATGGATGTGGTATCAAAGAATTAGGGGGAGATCATGGTGCATCAAGAAGCATTTTGTTTTGGAGGATTATAATATGAAAGGCAAAAATAAATATGTGGAACAAAAAATGCTGGGGAATGAGAAGAGTGTGTTGTGGAATTCCCTCTTTGTCATTTCCACCGAATATCATTCAATGAAAGTGCTCAATATATGGCAAATATTTGAGAGACCAGTGCCAGAGCAGTATTTTGTATATTCTGTAGATGGAAGTATACTGGGAATCTGGTCAGCAGTGTAATTGTTTATATTCATTATAAACAATCTGTGTTATTTGGCAACAAAACCTGCCTCTCTGAGTTGACTTTCATTGCTGCTGAGATTGTTCTATCGGCTGGTTGTAATTTTACTTTGGGGGCATGCAAAATACACTGTATTTCTTCCAAATTATCTGTGGGAAAAACATGAACAGTACACTGAAGGCCTCTCAGTCTTGTGGGACCTCTCTTGGCCCTTTTTCAGTAGTCTTTAAGGGCCATAAGAGGATGCAGAATAGGTTTAGTTTGCATGTGTCTTGTACCACTGTTACATACATCTGCATCTTCTTCCCTGGCTTTAATGCTCAACTAATGCCCAACTACTCTCATCTTGGACAATGATAGCAGATAAAATAATGAAGAAAGTTGCTACTGAAGGTAGAATGGGGCATGGAATAGGGTGAAAAGGTCTTACTGTGAAAAGGTAAAAATGCCCTTCTTGTCTTAAAAGCTGAAAGAAATACTATGGAAGCCATTTTCTGAGTTTTCCACACGAGGCTGAGTTCCTCACAGATGTGTAAATTCTGCAAGATGGGACCTTGTGTTTGTCCAAGCTGCCTTGCACCCGAAGGACCTCCTTGTACCTCATATAAATATGTACTTGTGCTCCTACCTAGAGCAAGGGGAGCATAAAAGATTTTCTATCAGGTGTTTGGGTGGGAGATTCCCAATTATTCTCTACTATATGAGGAGGAACTACATCTTCTCTCAGTTTTTTTTTCCTCCCAGAAGAGCAGGGAGAGGGTCTGACAATGAGTTACTAAGTAAGTCCATGGTTAGGATCTTTCATCTCATGGTATCAAATCTGCTCAGGATGGGTCAAAGCAAGGACTCAAAACATGAACACGACTAGGAGCTGGTCACTTGAAAGGAGATTGATTTTCCCGTCACTCTTGAGCTGTTCCAATTTGTAGGAATAATTAAATATTATTCAGCTTAATGAGAGATGGATTCCACAATCCAGCAAGTTTGAGCATTAGCCTTTGGTGTGGATGATGCAGGTTTGAGTCTCTGCTTCAGTGACTCATCAGAGCGAACAGGCACAGCTGAATTGCTGGATGGGGATTGCTTTTGCTTGATTGACGTTTCTCTAGGAAAAAAAGAAATCCTAAACCAAACTGTTTGTTGAAAGGGGGTCGATGAGCTCTGAATGAGCACTACCACATCCCTGCTGCTTCTCTGGCCACAGACCGGATCACACTCATGCAAAAATATTGTGAGAGCATGTCCCAGCCATGTGTTTTCGAAGAGCATTTCATCAGCATGAACAGTTTTAGCTCCTCTCCCATGCTGGCAGCCTCCACTGCGGGGGAATGTGTTTGTACTCACACCTGTGCCTAGAGATCACAACTGCACAAGAACATGAAAGAATTTTTTCACGTACATTAGGTGCTTTAAAAAAATTCCTATAATCTTGTGTTTTCCAGTCTTTCTCTCCTTGTCTATTTTTGCTAAGCCTGTGCTTGTCATGCCTGCAGGCTTCAAACTGAGGAAGACTTTTATTCTGAAAGCAGCTGTTTCTGCTACAGGAGTGCCTTCACTTTGGCTGTGATCTTCCTCCAGGATGGTGAGGCTCTGCTCTCAATTTACACCCAGGCTATCCCAGCTCCACTGAGTTGACCCAAGGACACAATATAGCTCTGTGGGCTAGAGGCCGAGCTTTTGCTCTCTTTTAGCAAGTTTGACTCTCTTGTCATCCCTCCTGCTTTTGGAACATGCAGCAGGAGCTTCTCTAAATTTTAATCGGGCAATTTCATTTGTTCAGTACTTGAAGAACAGGACTTATTTACCGAAGATTTAAATTTCTCCAAAGTAGAGAGAAACTAAATAGCACTGCTCTTTAAGCATGTCTCCACATTTAGAAAAGCATTGGGTTACACTTTCCATTTGAAGCTTTTCTTCTTAAAAAAATAATTCAGACACCCCTCCTGAGACTTTCCTGGCACTGCCCCCCCGTAACCCAATCTGCTCCCGTCAGGGAGCACAGCCTGCTGCTTGCCAGGTGTGCAGGCAAGTTTGTCACATAAAAGACTTCAGGCATAACTGCTGGCAACATGAGCTCTGAAAAGGCATTCAAAGAGGGCTTTATATATACTTAAGTGTAAGAGATGTGCTATTTTGCTAACAGGATTCAGTATCTATATTTTACTGTAAATGCACGCTTTTCTCCATATGCTATGAAGGATAAATTAATTTTATTGACTTTATGGATGGCTTTGGTTTGTAGATAGATCTCTTCCCACAGGCATCCTTTGACATCTTTCCTTTACCTGACAGCTATCAGAACTAGTAGGAGACAACCACCATTTCTATCAGAATGAATTCTCTTGTTATTATAGTGTCAGGCACTCAGCATTGTCTGACCCTGCAATCTAGAGGCCCAGAGTGTCTGCAGTCCTGGGAAATACTTCTGAAAAATAGTGATAACTAAGATAATAATAATTCTCAGCACTCCTGTAAAGCTTTTAATCCACTGATCTCAACCAGATACTGGCACTTACTACTAGAGGAAAGTTAAATTTGTGGCATGAGGGATCCTATCATTTGAAGGAGGAAGCCTGCAGAACAATGTGCACTGGGCTGTTAGAAAGGACAATGGTCAATTGTTTTGGGTAACATGCTGATCTCACTGCACTTAATGGCAAAATGACTTCAGTGGAGCCATAAACACAAAAAAGCTTTGGCAAAAATATTGTCACAGTCTCTGTACTCAAAATACGCCTTTTGCAACAAAGCATTGCACACTGTAATGCAGATGTTTGCTATTTGATGCTTATTCTGTATATCAGACTAATTATTTTTTATTATTTGACTTCTTTGTTTGTCTGATTTCTTTCAAATTTGAATATGCAGAGATACAACTTTGTAAAGAAATTGAAATATTGTAAAAGTACTTTGCAAATATTGACATTATGTCAAATTGATTTACTTGTACATCAGATTTTTTGTTTACATTTTGCAGAAATTCAAGAAATGTCACTTTTTTGGCACCAGCATTCATGGCAAATAGCCTTCCAAGTGTCACTGACGAGATTTTGATGAAGAAAAAATTTACATTTGCATGTGTACACGCTAGTATTTGCTCTAGAGAAGTAGGCAACATATCCAGGTAGGATGGAGACAGCTAATCATGCACATTTCTGACAAACTAGCTAATCAATGCTTTATGACTAGCAAGTACCTTATAGCCTCACAGAGAAATTACAATCAATCCAAACTGCTAAGAACTGGGGAAAAAAAGGATCATTTTTAAAAAATAAGTTTGCATAGCAAACGCTCCTTAAGCAGCTGTGATTTGTTTATGGATTTTCTACAAACAGAAGGAAAAACTAGATTTTGTTGATAAATGACTTATTGTTAATTATTCACTAAGTCCCATTCTCCCATCTACTTTAATGAACTCTAACATACTGAATCTTAACACCCAATATAATGCAAGTAAATTTTCACCCTTAATGCAGTGTGAATGGCACAATTGCTTTATTCTTTTATTCACAAAGTGTCAGTCATTCATTTCATTCTGCATCATTCAATAGAACTAAGATGTGCAGTGAATGTGATTCCAGTCATGTCATCCTGTTAGTGCAAAGTGATTCTCAATAGCACTTGACAGCACATGCTGGATTGGCTCAGTGCATTAAAACAAACCAAATTATTCTGGTTTTATGTACATATCGGTACTTGTTGACATACCAGTAAATTGTTTTAATAGCCTGTACTTATGAAGGTGTATATCTCTGTAGTTAAATTCCAATACATTGTAAAGTATACTTTACATAGAAAATATTACTCTCTCAGGAAAACTGTAAGCACAAAGTTTAGACTCAAAAAATACAATGATGCTAACTGCTTTATCTGCTCTTTGAGCAGCCATCACAAGCTAAATGTGTGTGGCTGAATTGGGAGTGAGTGGCCTGAGAGCAGCTTTGGAGCAAGGGGAGTGCAATGTGCTGCCAGTTACAGCCCAGTTAAAGGGTGTTCTGCTTAGCTGTTTGTGGCCAGAACTGCAGCCTTGATGAAAACCAAACCAATATGTTTTTTTACACAATCAGAATTAATTTCCTTTAAGCAGTTTTTAGACCAGATTTATATCTAATGTCAAACAAAGGAGATGATGAATACTTCCCTCAGTTAATACCACCTTGATGTGAAAGGTGTGCACTGGCCTAGCAAAGCAATAAATAAATCCACAGTGATGAATACTGACAGTCTTTATCCCTTTTTTTCCTGCCTCTGCTTTCAGCTCCATGCTGCCATGCCAACTCAGATATACAGAAAATATTATGTGTTCTGTTTAGGGAGACTGGCCAGTTTCCCCTACTTTGTGGTGGTCCTTAAGGAGGAAATAATTCATCTCACTAACCTTTATGGACTTTAGTGCACAGATGACTTGCTGATGTTTTTAATTGGTTCAACAGTATGAGTTTGATGTGGTCTGCTACACTTGCTGCTTTTGTTATGAAATATCAAAACACCCAGGAAGTCTTATTCTGCTACACATCCGACCTCTCATCTGCCCACACAGCTGTTACTGGCTTGTGGTTTTCAACATTTGATCAGAGGGTTTTTTCAGTTACCAGATGAATTAAGATTCATTCATTGAGTCCAGATACTGAGGGGCAAAACACTGCTGATGCCAGACAGAGACTTTGGCCCCTGTGTATCTCACTGAGATATCTATTCTTTGCTTGACTGTGTTCATATCCACCTCTCTGTAGGAGTTGGTGTCATCTCCCAAAACAGCTGAACCTTTGCCACTTAAGCACATGATCTGACTCCTTTTGGAGCAGAGGTAATCCCAAAAGCCCTAGGAAACTGCTGTCATACATCTGAATATACTCAGCATTAGAAATAGATGAGCTACATCTACTTTGGGAGCAAAAGAAGGGAATAGGGTGATGGGGCATTCCAACAGTGGGAGTGGGTAACTCTGAGTCCCTTTATTTTAATATTGTATAGCCTTTTAGCTGGAGAACCACAGTCATGATACAAACCTGCCTCCAAGGGAGACAGACATGAAAATCTTACAGAAAGGATCTGCAGGATGAAGCAACTCAAAATTATTAATTTTAGCTGCCAGCCCATTATTCTGTTTTATTTTGCAGCATTGGTTGGGAATCGCTGTATGATCAAGGAAGAGCTATAGAGTTCAAATGGTTTGCATTTCACAAGCACTGATCAAATCTGATTTAAATAAGCAATTCAGATATCTAAATAGCATGGTTGTACACTTTGCCCTTTTCACCTGAATGTTTATTTCCTTAGCAAAACTTTCGACAACTGGAGAATTCTTAGTAAATGCATGCTTTAATTTGATTCCACCTGAACACTGAACTTTTTCTGTTATTTGAGAACGTATGGAGAGAATATCAAATCGAAGAACAGTGTGAGTGCTTGCATTACTGTTTTATTTTTAATCAAACGGTGATACAAATACTCTGAAGCTGCCAGAACACTGAAATCTGAGGATTGGAGGTGGTTTGCAAAACACCCAGAAATGAAGCCTGATTGGTTACATGTGATGGGCTCTCACCTTCAGACCTCGTGGCTGCTTTATAAGATACCCTCAAATGGCTAACGGTACATGCACAAAGTGCAATGCTTCACCCTCTGCACAGAAACTCCTCATTGGCTTCTAAAGCCCAGTCAGGCTGCAAAGATGCACTATAGCCATTAACAGCACAAAGGGAAAATGGGATTTGTTTACATTTCAATCACTGATTAAACAATACTATCTAAGATAACAATCTTAGCTGGACTAGGGAAAGGCTAGAGGGTACACAGTTCTGTATACAGAATGCAGATATCAGAAGCCCTTTTGCTTGCATCTTTCATGATGGGAATTAGATAGACAAATAATAATGATAGTGGCAGAAGTGCAGATAAATTCTCTTCTGCGAGAAAGAAGCCAGACTACACCCAGCTTCTCTCATGCTAAAAGCACAGATTATTAGGCATATGCAATTTTTGAATGTGTGAAATAAAGTGGATACATGAGCCAATGGAAATATTATATTTGCATTAGTATATTGCACTTCCTATAAAACAGTTGTGGCAGGAATATTATTAATTTTTTTTTCCTTTACAGTAACTGTTATATCTTATAACACTTTTTGAAGAATACCTTACTGATTTGGCTTTGTCCTTATTTCTGTTTATTAAAGACTGAAACTTGTTCCCACTAAAATCAGTATATTTTAATTTTGGTTTCAGTGGTATCAGTGTGTAGACCCAGCACATTCTGCTTGCAGAATACTGTATTTATCCAGTTTTTTGCAGACTAGTAAATACTATATATCTCCTCTGCATAAAACACGTGGCCAGCTAAAGGGTGCTCATCTTTGTTTAGAAATGAACACGCTTATTGGCTGAACTGTTTAAAGGGTAATAGATCCAAATATGTCAAAAATGTATTTAGCAGTATCAGAGATTTTACAAATTTCTTAGTTTCTCATGCTTTCAAATGAAAGCACACATAGTGTAACAGCAGCAATGCCAACATCAACTGCTGCATACCAAGCTGCTCCTGCTGAATAAACTGCTGGGAGAGGGAGACTGAGGGAACAGGGTTAGGCACAGGAGGAATCACATCCTCAGAACGCTTCTGGTCTGGTCACTTAGACATGGGTAAGCTCCCACTCCTGGCCCCAGAGGTAATGTCTGACTCTGCTCAACCAGCTAAGCTTCTTCAACACTCAACTCACACCTGTAACCCCCCAAGTCTGCACATTTTGCAAGGCAAGGATTTGCTTTGCCTGAGAGGAAGGAGGGAGGCATTGTCACTGCAGCTCCACTGGCAGACTGGAGCACTTCTCACAGTCAGGTTGGAACTGAAGGCTGGAGGCCATAGAGAACGTGAGCCCAGGACTGTGACATTTTAAAAATCAGGATGGAAAAAACTAAATGAATGCAAAAAAGTTTTTTTTACTTCTCCATATTTTCACATAAAAATCCACTCTGAAGTTCATTAAAGTAAATAGCTTCAATAATCATTGACTCAGGCAGTCTTTATATCCAGAGCTGAATTACAATCCACTATTAAACATTTCTGGAGTGGAACCAACTCCAAATCTCTGACCCACTGCTAATAGTCTGCCTGAAACTATTATTCCACCCTGCCCCACACAGATCATACAACAGGGAAGCTGTGAAAACAAAGCACCTGCCTCTTGCATCCTTTTCTATTATTTGCTTTTAGTGTTGGCTTATTTTGTTTGCTTTAATGTTCACTAAAGCTGTAACAAATTATTTGCATCTTAAACTTCTCTTGGCTCCCGAGTGCGGTTAAGAGAAATTAGTCACTGTTCCTATGAGAGGTGAAGAAAAAAGGTGCGACTCATCTCACCTAAATTCAGCCACAGGCATTGGACTGACCCGTGCATCTGAGGGGGTTTTACAGGAATACAGAGCCCAGTCCTGGTGGAGATGGGTGCCCTCAGCACACGTGACAAAGGGCTCTCTCCCTCCTGGAGGCTCCTTTGGGTCAGCTAGCTCAGCTGCACCTGGGAGCTCCCCAAATTTATGCCAATCAAAGTGAACCAGCTTGGCATGAAAAGTTTCAGGTGAGAGGGTGTCAGCCTCTTTCTCCTGTAGATGGAGGAATGCTACAAACGCAAAGGTACAACAGGAGACTGAACTATTACAGCTCATATTGAAATATGGCATTGCTCTTGTTAAATTACGTACAAAGCCTCACTGATGATTTTAATTTCCTTAACATCACTGTGAACTGAAGAAAGCTGTCTTATCTTTGTGGTCAGCATACATGCTGGGTTTCCTTTTTTTTTTTCATTTTCCTAATTAGTGTATTTTCACAATCTGTTAATTCCAACTCATGAATTATTTATTGTAACTCCACAAAACCAGCAATAGTTGCTTTCTACTGCACTCACTGCAAAATGGTGGATGAAGAATTTAGTGAAGAGAAGGATGTGAAAAAAGTAGTTTCTCATTTATTCCAGCTTGATCTCTTCCCAGATAGGAAATGGAGAACTGGGCACTTTTTGTGGACAGCTTTAATTGCATGTCAAGAACAATGTGGTCAATCTCTGGTGTATGCATTGTTGCTATGAAAATTTGCAACATCCATTGTTGCAAAAATGTAGGGATTATTTAAGCGTAATTATCAATCAACATAAATATGTAGATATCAGTTTCATAAATCAAAACAAAATGTATTTATGTGGAGCCACTGTTTTCAATAGCTTTAGTAACTTTTCAGAGAAAGACTATAGGGACACACACAACTGTCAGACTCCAAGTACAAAAATTACAAAATGCCTCCCAATTCAGCTGTGACCAGAAGAATGGGATGATTCTGGGAGATCTTCATCCATGGCCAGATGTTTTCACCCCATTACTGAGCAGCTTTGCAGCTTTCAGATGGCCCCAGCAAATCCCTAGGTCGCCCTCAGACTACTGGAGGATGACTTTAATTTGCATTTTAAAAGATAGGGAGGCTTGCTTTATAAGTTGTTTTTCTGCAGTCCCTCACAGTTTGTCCCAGAGATAAGACCTTCCCTGCAGATGGCATGATAGAAGAAATGGGAATTTCTTCTCTGCAACAGCCTCTGTTTGTTCACCACACAATCTTCCAAGTGCCTAGCAATTCTCTTGGCAAGTGTTAATGTAGTAAATAGACACATACACACACAGATAAGTGCATATATGTATATAGAGATATATACATGCGTGCATGGGGAGGTTTTTTTTCATTCAGTTGCTGATCAGACCTCCAGGGCAGCCTGACCTCAGATCCCTTTTTCTTCAATGAGGAGGAGAATGTCTCAGGGCTATAAACATGCATCGTACACCTGCATAATATTAGCTCAAGGGCCTGCATATTGCAGTAGGAGTTGAATGAGCACCTAAACGCGTCTGCTTTTGGCAGCAAAAAGCAGAAAGATAATTAAAGGGGTTAGTGGGCAGGACATCAGGCAAAACAACATCCCCCAGAGAGAGGGTGCCCATAAAAACACAAACCTGGCTAAGGCAAAGGCTGAGTCAATCACAGTTGAACACAACATTCAACTGACTGGATTCATCTGCTAGAAGGACATTTACATTAATTAAACAGTTTGAAAAGCATTTGTGAAGTTTGGTTATTGACAAAGTGAAAAAATCAGAACCTACTCTGTATGCCTTGTATCCTCCTAAATTAGCAACTAATGAAAACAAATTGTATTTAAAGGATTTTAATATTAATTAAGTTAATGATGACATATTCCAAGTAGTACACTTAGAATCAGTCTGTAATAGCAATCTAACAGATGTTGGCATTTTTGTTATTAATTATACATTTCATTATCATACGATGATTGTCAAACAACATTTGACAGCAAAAAATGTATAAATGATTCACACGTTTTATATTGTAAAGATGATACTGTGCTTGATTTTATAATAAGCTGGCTTTAATATGCCAGATACAAAATATTTGTTTTAGCAGCCTGGAATACAGACAGCTTCTGTGGAACACCAAAGACTGACTAATCTAATATGGGTTGAAGCTCTCAAAGAAAAACAAAACGAAACAGCTGTCACATTTGAAGGTGAAGCATGTATTTTAAGATTACCTCAAGTAGAAAAAGAAGGTAAAAAATATCAATGTATATATTTAACAAGCATCATCTGCCTCTGTCATTCATATGGTTATGAAACAAATATGCTGAGAAATACTGGTGCTAACAAGTTGCCATTCAAGCAAGATAAAATCGGGGAATTATTTATGCAATATTTGCAGTGTGAGTGCATTTTACTTGGAATTTGTTTAAAATTCACAAAGTTTCATCTTTAAAATGAAGCACTGGAGTTATCTTATTGATTTCAAATCACATTACATGTATCCTCCAGAACAAAGTCTGCTGTAGGTACAGTAAATATCTCCAAAAGAACATTTGGGAAGTCAGTGTAAATCTCCACTGCGTGTCTGAGCAGACAGATCAGAGCTCTCCAAATCAAATACTGGCACACTTATCTTTATAATCACCGAGGATTTTTTATTTTTTTTTGCTTACTGTTTTCTAGCTCAGCATAATCTTTGTTCATTGAATAAATGTTAAATACTGTAAATGACAGTTCTCTCAGGGCCATGCAACTCTCAAGACATCATTCAATCTAATACAATCAACCAGTAGTAGCATCTGAGATGTTACTGAGTCACAGTCAGCTTGATTTTTTAACAGAAAGGCTCATTTAGTAATTGTTAAACAAGTCATAAACACCCTTGCCAAACTCCATCACTTCAAAAGGCATGATTGGTAAATGAAAATGGATCCAAATTACCCTCTTTGCTTCTGCAGGGCACGAAGAGCTCGGACACAGTAATAATTCTGTCTTCCTGTGTTCCTCACGCACACTCACTGTTTCAGAATTAAGTTTTTTCAATGTTCTCTTTTCCTCCTTTGTTCAAGTTTCACAGTTAGGCTATCCTTCCCATTCTGTATTAGCACAGTTCACAAGAAGGCTACTTCAATTTCGTTTTTTAACACTTATCTGCTTAAAGTGCACATAATGCATGTCTGAAATATAGCCATTATCCAGAGCTCTGATTGTAGCAGATTACTCTGAGCTGACTCACAGGAAATTGTTTAACCCTAAAAACCTGGGATTTAGTCACAGAAGTGTTTTTTAAATTTTATCAGATTAAAATGTATCAGATTGATAGAATAAATTTATTTTCAATAACCAAGGGGCATTGTCTCACTGAAAATACTCAATTTTTAAGGGCATGGCAACAATGCTGAGGTTGCTCCTCAGCAAGTGGCCACTAAAGCCACCAGAAGTACAGAGGCTGCATCAGCTGGTCATCTGTGTCAACATCCTTTTCAATTATTACTGTGCACAGATGTTAAATACTGAATTTCTGTTTCTCACTGCTATGAATATGGTCTCTTCATGTCTCTTGTATAGACAATGGAAAGTGAACAATCTTCCACACAGTATTTTTCATGCAATAGCATGATACTGAGCCACTGGTCTTCCAAGTGCCCCAGAGGCAATTTGTTTTGTGGACCCCACTCTCTCAGCAGAAGATTTGCTTAAGGCTGAGGATAAGGAGAAAAGAATATTTACACTGACAATTTCTAAGTTGTACCATTGCCTGAACGTTCTGCTTTTGGAGGATTACTCCTAGAGGATCTATTTGGGGTTTGTTCTGCTCTGGTCTTTTTCTATTTTATTTACCATGTGCCTGTTCATTGTTTGCAAAATACACAGAGCATGGAATCTCCAAGGGTCATTTTCCATTGCTGCCCTCTGCTACATTGCCAGCAATCTGTTCTCCAGCATGTGCAGAAGCTGGGCATGATTCAAGGACATGAAGAGAAATTTCTCAGCAGTTGGTGATCATAGTTTCCTCGGGCCATGAGGCCCTGTAATAATCCTCTTGGAAACATCCTCGGCCATTCCTGTTTCTGTGTTTTCTGTGTGGGTATCACTGTTCCTTCCTGGACACTGGTGTTTGGCACATGGCATCACACCCCCAGCCTGGCCCACAGGCCCTGTTGGTGGCACACGTACAGTGATGATGTTCTGACCTAACTGCCCACAAGTAGTATTGAAATTCAGCGGAGCATATCAAGATCTACTTTCATTTCATTTGACTTTCCATCATGAGGAGCACTGAGAACCTCTTATTATAAGCAGTAACAAGGTTTCTTCTTGAATTACTGAGCCTCAGCTCTACCAGGACCTGGCAGATTTCCAGCATAACCTATAAACTGGCTGAAGCTGAGTAAACAAATTATAGTGAATTTATAGTGCACAAATTTAGACTCTCATTCTGTTTGTGATATGTCAGTGAATATTTTACAACTTGTTTTGCTTCATTCAGAATCTTTTGGCACGTAATTCTATACTTGTATGCATAAAGCCCAACAAAACCAATGGCCATTGCATTAAGATATAACTGCAAAATTGAGTCAGAAGCAAGAAATCAGGCATGTAGCCTTAAGGTCTTTCCTAGAGTGAAGTCTAGCCTGTTGTGAATCCTATTTGACTAAACCTTGAAGAAAGTGATTAGACGTTCAGTGTAACCCTGAGTATAGAAAAAAACCCTCTTATTTTTTCCTTTCCAAGCTAAAATCATATTCCTTACTGCATAAACCTAAATCCCTTTGACAAAAGGTAGGACTGAAAATCCCATTGACAAAAGCTCGGACTGGGTGAGTTCATTTCAGTGCAAAAGTTACATTCCCTAATGACAGGAGTGGCCACACTGCACAAGGCAGGGCGATGCCAGTCCCCAGTGAGCATGGTGAACCCAGAACCAGAATCCACCAGCTCTCCTTCATGCTGGAGCTGTTGAAAAATAGACCTAATGCAAGAATTACTTCAACTCTTCCCAGGCTCCTTTCTCATCCCCTCCTTTAGCAGAAGATAAAACATGAACACTTAAAAAGTTCATAACAGAAAAACAACTAAAACCACAAAGCTTGCTGTCTGCTCTTGGTTGTACAAAGCAGAAATTTTCGTACAACTTGATTTTAGTAATATTAATACCCTTAATGAATCCTTCCAAATAAACACAGACCCTTAAATATTCCTGGATTGCTACGGTATCCTTTGTGTAAAGAGACTGTCATTGGTCAAAATGATTACCCCAGGTTTCTCAATTTTACCAGTGAATCAGGGAATATTCTACTTTCTGCTCTGCTCTACCTGAATTCTACTTAAACAACAAGAATCACAGAATATACCGAGTTGGAAGGGAACCATGAGGATCACTGAATCCAACTCCTGCCCCTAAGCAGGACAGCTTGTGACAAAAGTCACTTCAAGAGTGTTGTCCAAATACTTTTTAGACTTTCTCAGGCTTGGTGTTGTGACCACTTCCCTGGCCAGCCTGTTCCAGTGCTCAACCACCCTCTGGGTGAAAAAACCTTTCCTGGTCTAACCTAAACCTCTCCTGACTCAGCTTCATGTGGTTTCTCCAGTCCTGTCACTGGTCACCAGAGAGAAGAGATTGGTAGTGCCCTTCCACTTCTCCTTGTGAGGATGTTCATCTCAAAGCCTGCACATCTTTTAAGCTGCATTTAGATGTCCCTTCAGGTCTCTTTCAAAGACAAGCACAATACTTAAATGATGCAGACTTTGTGACAATCCTTTATACAGGACAAATCTATCTTAGATAATTTGCTCTATCTTGAGCAAACTGATTTATGTGGATATCTGTGGAAAGAAAGACAGAAGACACTGGAACATTTTCAAAGAAAAATCCTTTTAAAGACAGCTGATGCAGGCTAATGCAAGTATTAAAAGCAATTATCCAAATGTTTCTGTATTTGCTTAGCTGTAAACTTAGCAGAAAGATTGGTATAAAACCCAAGTAAAGCTTTAGAAATGTTTTAATGACATATAAAGCATGAATTTTTCAAATGATCACAATCCAGATGGTGCAAAGCTTTGGAACGTGGTGGTAGTAGTTCGTCACAAGACACCACCATCCCTCCTGGCTCTGCACCATCTGCATTCAGGAGACTCAACCAGACCTCCTATCCTCACTCCCTAACCTGCTGCCAGGCATCCATGCTTATGACAAGTTGGATAAATCTATTAAATGCCTTTTTTGCTTCCTCAAAAAATTCTGTAAATACTATTACGCCTACAATAGATTAACAGGAAAAGGTCACATCATCCAGTCTGAGATGGTTGGGAATTCTAGAGGATCTTGAGTTACAGCTAAACTTGGTTAAAACTCTCATTAAGCTCGTGGCAAGCCTGGGTCCAGTTCTTGCTCCAGATACATATAATTAAATGGTTTCGTACATTTCCCTCTCTATTTCACAGACATATGCAACTGGCAGAATCAGCTGATTGCTGTTTGGAGACCTGGGAACTGTACATTTGCTGCTGATATACATTTCAGAGCTGGAGGACAGAGACAAAATGAACTGATTAGCTTTTTAGATGTGCCTTGGAAATGGACTCTGACCTGAATTCACTTTTTGCTTGAGATTATTTTACTTACCTCCCTAGCCTACCATGAACAATGAGTAAATACAGTATTTCAAACACCCTTCCCTCTAAAGGCAGATTTACAGACAAAGCTCAATTTTAAACAGAAAAGAAGTTCTTCAACAATAATGAAAACATAGTATTTGAATAAGAATTGAAAGAAATTGATACTATCCACAAGACTTTTTAAAGTTGGAAACTAAATTCACAGACTGAATATTTCCTTAAAATTAAAAGAGTCCTTTTGCTGTGTTAACATTTTTCCTTCTGTGCTGTTGCAACCACTCTCCCACTCCTTTATCTGACTGATATGGTAATAACAGGTCCTAGGGCCATATGTTCAAATACATTAGAATTCATGATGGCTTTGTTCTAGTTTCTTAGTTCTTATTAAGACTGACAATCTTCAAGGAAAATGGGCTATACTAGCACAACTTCCTTAGCATTGTAAAAGATGAACACACACAAATACAGTGCACAGGTGTTTGTGCTCAGGTCGTAAGTCTGCTCCTGTCCACACCTACTCCTGGTCATATTGGGAATTCGCCTTCAGAGGAATCTCCTGGCAAGGAAATTTACTGGCATGAGCAAGAATTTCCAGGATAAGGCCCTAGATATGTGCAGATATGAGGGAAAGCAAAACCTTGTGGGGAGATAAGAGGATCAGAGTGGCAGAACAAGCTGGCACATGCATTCTGAGAGTGAGAGATCCTAACCTGGCCTGATCCTGCCTGGCTGCAGAACAACAGTTCCAGGGATTGCCCTTGGTCACAGCCCCACGGGCAGCCTGGGGCAGACCTTACCCCCTAAAGAGTGCCTTGGCAGAGTGATACTGAAGCTAATACAGATCTTAGCAGTACCTGTGTGTTGAGTAGATGGGG
The DNA here is from genome assembly GCA_013397245.1 of Thryothorus ludovicianus. Taxonomy (NCBI): domain Eukaryota; kingdom Metazoa; phylum Chordata; class Aves; order Passeriformes; family Certhiidae; genus Thryothorus; species Thryothorus ludovicianus. Next base: position 340,689 of record VZTB01016734.1, on the reverse strand, counting down.
TTGAAAATACTTTCAGGGTACATAAAATTTACAGATACGCAGTCTCAGAGGGAACGAAACTATTCACAAAGTCAGATCATGTTATGAAACAGTTTGGCCAAGAGAGTAAATTCAGAGAAGTATAAATGTTATTCACTGACATTTTCTAGGTGAAATATTTTGACTTTTTGTTCCAAAATAACATTGCATTTTGAAACTGACAGACCCATTTGGTTTTTGGGATGAAAAAACCATAAACAACTCTCTTAGAAAATCAAGTTCTTTCTCTTAGGTCAGGCAAAATGTTTTGTGTCAGCTAAGACTGACATTTAAATATATTCTTTTCAGGCTAGACACAAGCAGAAAAATTCAGCTCTAATTTTGACACATCCTGATAAATGTATAAAACTGCACAATTGTTTCCAAATATGTACAGTATTGGGAAAAGCAGCAGTTGTTGCTTCAGCTTTCAAGCAAGGTTGTAGTTATTCAATTGGCTTACTTAAAAAGCACACACCATTCAGTTTCATTAAAAGCTCTTTCCAATTAACAAAACAGATGTGTTTAGGATTACAAAAAAACGAACCACAGACTTCCTTAGAGCTTATCTAGTCATAAATATGCCATTAGACATGCAAAGATTTTCACCTCTTCTCACATAAGACATTCCAAGGTTCTCCTGGCCAGCCTTCAGGACTCAGGATCCTGTTTTATGAAGTTAAACTACTTTAGTCTGTGTCCTTTAAGATTAACTGTTTGGGGATTTTCTTCTCACACATATTTTTAATGTTATCCAACTAGTGCAATTGTTTTAGAGCAACTGTGCTTGTGAAATGCACTTTGTAGAGCTTGAAAAAAGAAATAAGTGCTAAGGAAGGCGCCTTATTTATACACCAAGGCTGTGTATTACATTTGCATAATATGATATCAGAAGAAATAAATGGCACCAGAAATAAGTGTATGGAGGGAAGTGCTAATGAGCTGTGCAGAACAAGGAAAGACAGTATTTTTTTACAGAGGATATGGATCTACGCTTTGGGAGAAAGGAAAGTCATAGAATTTTTCTCAAATGAAAAAAACAAAGAGATACTAGACCTCATTTTCCCCCCTCCCTTCCAGAATCTGTAAAGATGTTTACAGATCTCATCCTGAATATCAATAAAACATGCATACTAAGCTGTACAGCCAGAAAACATGCACAGTGGAGCATGGCAGATTTATTGCAGAGGCAGTTTAATGTGGTTGCTGTGCTCCACTAACGTTATGTAGAACAGTGAATGTACCTGAAAAAGTCCAAGATGCAAGTGCGTTTGTAAACACTCAAGCATGAAACAAATGTATCACTTAAGAGGAATACAGAAAGAGTTAAAGAAAGAGAATCTAAAGCAGAGGAAATAAAGCCAGCTAGAATTGTCCCGTGCTGAGGACCTCCAAGAGCTGGTGATTTAAGTATGGCACGAGCACAGGCTCAGCCCTGGGTTGTCACAACATTCATATGTGATTTTTTGACCCAATCTATCACTGTGCTGTGTACAGATATTTGAGAAAGGGAGCAAGTTCATGCATCTTTTTTCTTCCCTTTGGAAGAGGACACTCCTTCCTCACAAGCATGCCTCCATTTCAGCTGGAGTCAATGGGAGTCCTACTGTTGCCATCCATAGAAGCAGAACTAGCTCTTAGCAGCTGCCATCCTTCTTCTCTGGCAGAATTAATCAGTGCTCCCCAAAGGCTTCCAGACCCTCTGATTGGTGCTGCAGCAGTAAAGCAAAGGGTCAAACAGGGCAAGGAAAGGCTGCACAGTTCACAGCAATCACACCTCTGAAGTGTCCTTATTACAAGTCTTCTATATACAAATGTAGAAAACCAAAAAAGAGTTGAATGCATGTTAAAACATCTCTTTATTAAGCCTGGCTGCTCATTGTGCTGCTCTTTGAAAAGCTAGGGAATATTTCTTAAAAAACAGCGACCACTACAACACTGATTCACTGCAAGGTTTTTCTTGGACAAACACATTCACAGAAGAAACAAAACAAAACCAAAGCCCAAACCAACAAGCTGTTCTCTCAATTTACAGCCCTTTTACAATACCTTGTATTATTGATGGGACATGGCTTCACAATTCTTTTTTTTTATATTTTATTTTTTTCTGACATTACACAGAGATGACTGCATAGTGCACAGCCAGTCTCTTCATCTGGTGGATAATTTTTATATCCTGCTCAGATGCTAGAGTATATATGGTCCCACAGTGAGTACATCCAATAGACTTTTTTCTTCAATGGGGCTATAAATACAAGTAAAGGCAAAGTACAGTACATAAGGTGCCTATATATTGTTTTAGTGAGGACTGAAAGATGCTGGGGATTTTGGTTGTGTGGATTCATTGTGTCTTACAGCCTACTGAATAAATTGATATCTTTGTTCATGGAAAGGTAAATTTCTCCATGGCCAATGTGTTCCAAAAATTTTTTTCTGAGGGATTCTCTAAGGCAACCATCTACCTGCAGTATTTTTTGTCTTGCTATTGCTACGATCAGGGGTGCAGTTAAGACAAATTTGAGATCTGCCACTTTCTTCTGGTTCCTTCTGGTGACATTTTGGAAAGAAGTTTCCTAGTACGTGTCAAGCCTGATAGTGAACTATTTTGTAACTTTCTGGCTTCAGAGTTTATAGTTGTCATTCTCATTGCTAACACTGATGGAAAGCCCATTCTGCATATCTTAGAGTGGTGCTAGGCTCAGTAAAGTCTAGTTAAAACCATGTGAAGAAAAGATTAAATTGTTCAAAACCTCTCTCAAGACGTAGTTTTGGAAACTAGGAAAAATTCTAAACAGAGAAAACCTCCTCAAATCCTGTATTTTTTTCCAAAAAAGCCAGAGACCCAGAAACACAACACTGCAGCCTTTAGCCTACCATAGCAATACTTTGGAGTCTTCTGAAAGACTAGCAGATCTTTTTGCTCACATCTTCATGACTTTTTTTACATGAAGTCAGGCAGCCTAAGTACATTATATTCTAACAGTCCAAGGTGGAATTAGAAAAGTGCCTGATATAAAGAATGCACTCTCTGTTATGAAAAATTCAGTCTAAACCCACTGAAGAGTGCTTTATTCCTGAAGTGATCCCAGTGAATTCACTACAGGCCCCGTGATGGAACTGTTACCCAGTTACACAAAACTTGTCATCCTAAATCTGCAGCGTAACCACCAAAATGGTGGCAAGGCAACAGTTTGTAATGCAGTGGAATCTGCAGGAGTAGCTGCCTGTAGGGAAGCTTTGAGCTTCCTTTCAGTCATAGCACAGAAAGGAAAAAATTGTATAGTGGAGGAAGTTGTACTCTTGTTATTAAACTTCTGAAAAATATTAATTTCCTTTTGAAGAGGCATCTGAGTATTTCCTTTCCTGATCAGAACTGAGAAGCCTTCTGGGTTTTATTTTCCACTAAGCTTAAAACCTCCACTTCAGGACTGACTCACAGACTGAGATTTGTCTTCCTCTTTAAACAATTTAGACTGTGGTGTACTGGTGAGTACTTAAAATCAACTTTAAGAAATCAGTCTGCAGAGAGAGAAAAGAGAGGTAATATGTGCACTGCAGCTGCACTGGGAAAGACCTTGGCTGCAAGGGACCCCAGGCTGCAGGGCTGACAGGCTTGGGGCTCCCTGTACACCCCCTCCACACACTGCAGATGTGCCCTCTGGCAGGCAGTGCCACCTTCTCTGCACTGCACTGCCCTTGTGGGGACAGGCACAGCCCTGAGCTGTACAGCAGGAAGCAGTCCTGCCCCTTTCTACATCCAGCTCATTTATGGCAGGGGTTGCTTTGCATTTTCATTGTTTGCCTTGCAAGGTGAGAGCCTACAATTGTGAGAATGAAGTGAAATTGGATTGTGCTTTCTGTCCTGTAATCAACAATATTTTTAATCTACTTTTTCAAGCACCAATTTTTCAGCAATCAGAAATTCTCAAAAACCACAAAACCCCCTCTTAAACAGAAATCTGGGTTTAGGCAGAAACCTCTGTCAACTCTGGCTCAGCAGTTCGTTATCCTGGTTAACTGGATCAATGGTGACAGCTGTAATTACTAGAGATGAGATTGCCTGCACTGTAATTACACCTCCATCTTCAGTGTGAGATGGACTGTGGGACACACACTGCAGATTCTCCCAATTACAAACAGGTTATGGAGAGCATGGTACTTCTGTGCTAATCATGCTTTTTATTATACGGAATAAAAAAAAATATGGCACTAGCTAAAAGAATTGTTAATCTGGAGCAGTTTTGCTGATTCAAAAGCATTAATCTACAAAGCTTTACTGCTATGTGGGTTTTCAAGATAAACACACCACAGAAACACAGAAATAGTTACTGACTATACAGGAGATTACATCTGCCAGTACTTGCTCCAATATTCGTGTGCAGAACACTAATAACGTATCAGTGTTTACTACAAAAAAATTCTCCTTTCAAAACCATGCATTAAATGTAGGAATAATTCTTTAAATTTTTAAAAAATCCAATGTAATAAGGAAACATGCTGTGCCTGTGAAAACTTGTTCAAAGAGCAATGAGTAAGAATAAGGAAATTGTATGCATTTGACCTTTGATTTAGGTTTGAAGACATCAACAATGTGAGGAAAAACGTGTGTCTGAAGGAAAGAGGATGCTGAAACACTTATTTTCGAAGCCAGTGAAACTATTAAAGACAATATTCTATTCTGCTTCATTGAACACTCAGCCTTCTCTGGTTGTGAACTCTTGTTCTTGCTTTCCTTGAGGAAGGATTATGTATTTCTTTAATTAGGTTTAAAAATGTTATCACTGATTTCAAACCACATCTACATACGCACATTAAAAACTTCTGTTTCCCAGGAAGGCCACTTTACTTTGTTTTTATGCAGCTCATATTCTAATCTTGTTTATTTTTCAGAGCATAGAAACATCTATGATTCATGTTTGGGGGAGAGGGGAATGAGGGGAATGAACTAATATATCTTTTTTCTCTTATGTTCTATCCTTTTTTTTTTTTTTTTTTTTATCNTTTTTTTTTTTTTTAAACTCCTGCGGCTCAACTATGTCTGATATATTAAAGACCACGTAGGTTTAATGATATCCATTTATGATTTTATGAGTAAAATCTGTCCCTCAGCACCACTTAAGCTCACACACAGGCCACCACAACAGAGCTGAAGTGGCTGGTTTGTGGGGGAGAGGTCTTGCTCCTGCTCTTTGCAGAGGGGTGAACTGGAGTTCCTAGCACTGAAATCCAGTTTTGCATCACACTCTCCTCTGCAAGTGCCAAGTGATGGCACTGCAGGGAGAGCAGGCACCATCTGTCTCCACTGCATGTGCTCTCCATGTGATGCCTTGCAGTGGGAAGGGAGGGTGGTCCTTGCAGGAGCTGCTGCCTCTGCTCCTCCCGTGCAGAGCTCGGGATCACAGGGAGGGCTCCACGTGCCCAGCAAGGATCACCACGGAGGGACACCTGTGCCAGGGAGAGGGCAGGGGCACATTGCAGCACCACAGCTGAGTGCTGAGAGCTGAACTGGCTGCCTGCTTCATCACACACGCCTGGATCCAGCGTGTGCCTCTTGGGGCTGGCAGCAAATGCACAAACTGTCCCCAGATTTTGGGGGAAATCATCTGTGACTATTTCACAAGTCAGAATTTTCCAAGTAATGTAGCAAATTGGGAGGGGAAAAGGGAGAGGTAAATTTTATAGTTCAGCTCAAACCCAGTTTGAATTTACTTAAAACCATCACTCGATTGCTAGTATAATAGCAGTCCTCAGCAGCATTTTACTGTTCCAAATAGATATTAAAAGTAAATGTTTGGATATCATATATTCTGCATAATAATTATTTCTAATCATGACCATTTTTTTCACTCTCATTTTTTGTGCATGACTTGCAATTACCTTTCTAACAGTTTGACTGAAGCTACAAAACACTGTGGAAGATTTTTGAATTAAACTTACATTATCTTATCAGGCACTGTTACCGAGCCCTATATGATACAAACTATTTGGGATATTTAATTTATTTAAGCTTTTTTTTTTTTTATTTCCCAAATGATACAAATAAGTTCATTCACTGATGTCTATTTTGAGAAGTTTTGAATTCCAAAACGAGTCCATGAAATCCTGATTAAGAGAAAATAGTTAAGCATACATTCAACCTTAAGCATGTGATTCCACTGAAATAAATGGGTCTACTTGTGTATTCAAAGGTAAGCATGTGCTTACTGCTTCGTTGAGGCCTCAGATCCAGAGATTTTAATATCACATTTGCAAACCAGATGGTAGCGCCTCAGTTTAGTAACAATGGAGCAAAGTGTCCTTCGTTTATACTTTAATCTCAGAAAATGAGATCAAGACATCTTCAGCAACTAGTTGATTGATACTATGTGAAAGCTGAACAACCTTGTTAATTAGGCAGTCGTGCTGGAGTGTCTGAAGTGCATGGCGAGCCATAATTAAAATATACCATTACAGTGATCTGTGGAGGCAACCTGCTTTAACCCTCCCCGAGAACTGCTTTCCTGAAGGTGCACTGCAGCATTAGAGGGGCAGACAAAAGAGCACTGCCATGTGATCCAGCTACAGAGGTTAGCAGCTTTCAGTTTTATAAAAGGATTAATCAGACTGGAAAACTAAAGACAAAAACTGGCTTTCTCCAGCTGAAGATCGGAGTATTCAGCAACTACATTCCATTTTATTTGTTTGGATTCCCCAGTTCACAAACACAACCAAACAGAGTAACTTTGTGGACTCCAGAAGGCTCCCACTGACGCCCTGTGAAGAGATCCTTTTTGGCACAGCAGAAAGTCATGGATGGCTGACCAAAGTTTCTCATCTGCACTGGCCCGAGGCAATGAATATTCAAGAGGCGCTTACCTGACCCAGCGGAAAGAAATCTTCAGGGAAATTGGAAGCGGGAAAGGAGAAGCAAGAGGGTCAAGTTCATATAATCACTCTTCTCGTAAACAGTGAATGTGTTGAGACTGCCCTGAAATAGTTTCATTTTGCTACAGTCAGAGTTGCAACGGGAAACTTCAGCAAACCAACTTTATCTTTAGATAAGTTTTCCACAGCTACTTAGTAACTTGCTTGGTTTGCAGATCACATTCTGCATTTTCAACTCGCTCAGCAAGCTTCGAACAAAACTCACAGATGGATGCACTATTTTGATGCAATTAACAGTATATTTAGATATACTTATATTACACTTCTGGAGTCCGTATAGAAATGTTTAGTTTAAAATAACACCGCAACAATTGATATTTCCATAGTTTTAATTACTGTCAAAATTTGTATCCACTTTCTGAGATCTGGAGGCTGATTTTGGCTTGGATATTTGTTTTGTCTTTATTCAAACACACTTTGTGCAATTGAAAATATCCTTTCCAGAGATGGCAAAATACGATGCAAAAAAACCCATCTCAGTCAAAACTGAATACTAGAGAAACTATAAAGTGTTAAAATAGCTGGGTCTATGTAGAATAACTCCCCTGTGTTGCTAAGTTTAACTGAGAAAATCTTTCTCTACAGTGATATCAGTCTCCTGTAGGTAATACTGTTTCTAATTCATCACATACCAGCATTCAAAACACAGTCTATTTCAAAAACTGCAGAAGCAAAACAATGGAACCATGTTAAAACCCTATTATTTATTTAAAAGCTGTAAAGAATGTGTCTTAAGTTATACAAAATTACCATATTTTTATTGGTTTTAAGCTCTGGGAGGAAATGTGTGTGCAATTATAGTATGTCTTCTACATCTGTCTGGTGAGTTTATAGTAAGAATAAATTGTGGTTAATCATGTACAGTCTTATATTTGCTCATAACCACAACAGTGATATGTATGCATGGAGCATCCTGCTGTTTGTTATTGGATTTTTCCTAATTCATATAGTATTTCATGTTTTGCTACTGACAACATAAAGCTTTCAGTCCTACATATATTAAATAAAATCACATTAAAATGACCAGAGTTTCCAAACCTTGCTGATTATCATAATGTACATACAGATCAATGTATTTGCAGAGCTTTGGAGTGAAGTGTGTGTGTGTTTGTGTGTTACATAAATAGTAATGAATATTAGACATGTCTCCTGATAAAATAGCCTGAAATAGGAATGAATATTCTTATTTACAGGTTGACATTTGTGGGTTTTTCTCTCAATTTCCAAGTCTAGATTTTTAGAATAAACCTTGCACTCAGTGAAGAAAATTCCCTTAGGCTCTATCTGTTCTGAGGCTGACTCACCTTTGTAGTTAATTTTTTTTTTCCATGCCCATGCACTTTGAACATCTTTGATAGTTTTACCGAAAAGTTGAAAAGTTTGACATTTTAAAAATAAAATACGAAAAGGCAGAATTTTAAATTCTCTGCTCATAAAATTAATTCATTACATTTTGCCTCTTCAGTAGTAAAACTTCACAGCTGTGGTGTTCTTTGAATCTGGACCATGTGAAGAGCCAGGCCAGGTGAGAGCTCCTCTAGCTCATGGGTAGGCAGGGGAAGGACATGGCTCCCTCTCCATGAGCTGTGAGATGAGGAGGTCCTGGTGTTCATAATTCATTACCTGGATGCATCCTGGGAGGTTAGAACTCGTGACTGTAACCTGGCACAAAGCGTGGTGCCACTACACATGTTCTACTATATCCAGAAGACTCGTGACGTGCCACGTGGTTGTGGCCAGTAATAATGGAATCTGAGATCTGACTTGATTCATATTTTGATTATCTTGCTTGGAGTCAGTATATACAGTATAAAAGTGTTTGGGGCTCTGGGCCTAAACCCACGACACTGGAGGGAAGCATGAGATCCACCCAATTTCAGAGACACTTTCCAGTGTCTATGGAGACACTCGAAATACAAACGCCCTCATTGCACAGAAATACCAGATGCAGAGAAAACAGTTTTCTACTGACTGAGTTTGCACTTCTCCAATTCTTTTTTTTTAAGGATATATTTAGATAAAGAATTAATATTCCAATTGGTTGATTTGCAGGGAGTTCTGCATGGTATTTAGATGCTAATTACTGCACAATTAGAGGGCTAAGGTCAGGCACATCCTCCAGTAATGGAGTACAGAAATTTGCAGTGTTAAAATACCAAAATTATCCACAAATGCAGATATGAGAAGGCTTTTTAAAAGACTACTGCACATGTGTTTCTGCAGCTCAGAGGGCAAACCTTGCCCTTGTTAATTATACTTAAGTCAAAAGGAGTGGGATCTGGCTGTAGTGCCTGCGGAGCAGAGCAGTGCAGGTTCCGTGCTCCTCACACTGAGAGCCAGCAGGCACACATTTGGGCTTTGGCACTTCCACTGTCTCTCGCTCTCTTCTCTGGCCAAGCACCACATGTGCCCATTCAGAATTTTGCTCTAACTACCACACGACAGATCTGCATGTTTCTAACTCAGATGTTCAAGGGGAAATTACTGTGTAAATAGAGTTAACAGCATATTTATCATGTCTTACATCCTGCTCTGAAATCTGGATGGAGGAGAAGAATTTCTGTGTTAAGGAATGCTGGCATCAGAACGCAAAACAATCATAAAGCATTTGAGATTTTGGGTGCACAAGCAGGGCACAATCTGTTTTAGTGCCACCACACCGTGTGATCAGAACCTTTGCAAAAGGAGGCTACTGGAAATGCACAGATTTTTATTCTTCGACATATTACAAAGAGGTAACTCAAGTTCTTTTCTAGTTTGAAACTATTTGAACAGTTCCTAGTTTGAAACATCTAAAACATCTCATATCCTACACTAGGAACAGGGGTTTTGTTTCCTTCCCACCAACAGGCTAGTCCAAAGGTGCTACTATTTTGCATTCAGTGCTGCTGAAATTGTATCTGAACCGGAAAATCAATGAAATTGTATCAGAAGAAATAATTATTTTTTTTCTTTAGTGCCTGAATGGAAAACAACTAATAAGACCTGCAGAAGGGAAGGTGGTCTCATGCCCACTGCTTCTCACTGAATCACTTACGGGCAAAGGCAGCAGCACCTGGCCCAGGTCAGGTGCCAGGGCTGCTGCTGCTGCCCCAGTTCCGTGAGAGTGAGTGGGAGAGGAATCAAGGTCTGGGGAATCTTCCTTCAGCCCAAGTGATGAAGGGCCCTTGTCTTGAATAACAGGATTAGCTTCGCTACTCAAATGAATGGTGTTGTGCTCTATTCAGCTGTGACCAGAGCAACATTCATCAGCAAGTGCAAAACACCTTCTTTGTCCTTCTAGGGAAGGAAACAGTCAGACTCAGCGGAACTTTTCCCTGGTAACTAAGGCCATGCCCAACTTGGGAAATCAAGGGAAAGTTACACTACTTTTTTGTTCTCTAATATCCCCTTTTGCAGGGGAATGAGAGCATTTCCATTTCTATAACCATTATCTGAAAAAATATCAGCTGGAAAGTAATTTTTTCTTTTCTTTTAAAATACTCGAAAATGTGGAACTCCTTGTCTGACCAGGTGGGATCGGTATTTAGTTATGAGACTGGAAAAGTGGCAGCATTAATAACATGAAAACATAGCCTAAAGTTTTCTAAAATTCATGACTCCCTGAAAGTTTTGAAAACTCATGATCAGCTCACACGTGTGACAACAATATTTCTTTTAATTCACTCCAACTCACCAGGAACCAGCCTGTTTCCATAAGTAACCTTCTCTCCTGAACAGATACTACACAAAATTAATTCAGGAGAATCTCTGAATACTAATGGGAACAACTAGAAGACACTTAACCACTGTTCATATATTCACCTAGATCTGGTGGCAAGAAGAAACACACTTACTCAGCTCTGGCAGTGCTGACCCCTCGGTGCAGGCATCACTTGCTGTGATATGTTTCCTGTTGCCTTTCTTAGATAAGATGACATCTAAGTCAGTCAAGAAGCCTCAACCTCTTTAGCTTGACTTCAGTGTCAAGCCAAAGGAAGGAACCAGGAGGAAATGTTATCAGCAGCCCCTGGATGTCACACTCTCCAGGACAGGAGAGCCAAATTAAATATCAGCAAACAAACACACATCCTCACTCTGCACCTGGCCCTTTCCTGTCTTTCCTGCAGCCTCCTCTCTTTCAGGTCTCCAGTGTCACACTTTGTTGGGTGCCATCTCCCAACACACTCATGCACTGTGGGAGCCAAGGTTTAAAGACATCTTGTAATACCTGAGCTAACCTCTGTTCCCTGGATCCTTCCCAGCTTTTGGTATCCAGTTGTCTTCACCTGGGCCTCGCTCCTGCAAGTACAGGGTGAATTTTCACACTCTGCCCGTGAGCTCTGCCACAGGAGGTCCCTGCATCGTGTGGCTCCTGCTCTGTCATTTTTGACCCTTCACCGACCCAGGTTCATGTGAAATGACCAAGGCTGTTTTATCCATTTTTCTGTGAGCACCACTCTGCTCAGCCTAGCACTCTCCACACTGCAGGCTGGCTGCACTCAGGCCAGCTGTGCTCTCGAGGCTTCACACCAGTGTTAGCACAATGCTGAGGTACCAGTGCCAGCCTCAGAATAAAGCTAATTTCTCTGGGCTTAGAGCTCTGCTTTGACCTTTCAGAGAGGTGCTGGGCTGCAACTGGTCAGCATGAGCAGTGCTTGTGGCATACCCCCAGGCTCACAGTTCCTTGTAGAGGAGCTTGAGGAGTTCCATCAAATAACACTGAACTGCCTCACTTGTTTCAGCTTTAAAAAAGAAGACTGATGTCTTGGTTCGGGGGAATGGTAGAACTGAAAATGCAGCAAACTTCCAATGCCTGTCAAGAATAAATGTTTCACTAACAGAAATATTTTTCCCTCTTGATCTTCCATAACATGGCTGCTCAGTGGCAGTCAGGAGTATGATGAGCTCAGGGCATAGGAGTCCTTTTAAAATCAACACTTATCCACCAAAATTGGGGCTGCTAGGAGTTATATTGGACACAGGAGCCATTTTTAATATGTAGTCCATGACAGACCTGATTTACAGATTAAAATAACAGTATTATGGCATTTATAGGATATATAAATTTAAAGCTGAACTGTACTAGCCATAAAATCTTGGATGCTTTTGTTACAGCTGCAACTAGCAGCAAAACAATACAGCAGCAAAGCTTTGCAGTTCATAATCTCCAAGTTTAACACATTAAAAAAATCAGGGTCCCTTTCAGAGTGCATCACCAGGTGACATGAACAAGTGTCATGTCACATCAGGATTTCTTCAGGCAATAGCTCAGAGCTGACATAAACAGATGTAAAAGACTAAGATGAGAACATTTAGTAATATGGATTCAAAGAATGGCCACGTGACCTTATTATTCAGGTTTAACTATTGTTCTGTAGTGTATATTTATCATGGGCTTCCACTTTCCTTCAGCCTGAAGCACAGGAAAACAATGGTCCTTCAGAACTCTCAGTCCTTAAGGGTGTGTGTAATACAACATTTCTGCCATGTCTTGAATCAACACTCGTCCTGTGCTCGTGCACTTTGGTAGTCAGCCATTGAGAAGCCAGTAACAAACCCCTAATTTCTAGCATGGCCTGCTCTGCCCTTGCAGATACTCCTCCAGATATCTGCCCTTGCAGATACTCCTCCAGACAGCTTCCCTGTGCTCCTGCAGCCAGTCCTGGTCCTGAGGAACCAGGGAGGGCTGCACTGCTCTCTGCTCCCTGCACAAAGGGTCAGGGAAGGCTCTTTACCCCCTGATGGGGAAACGAGAGCTACATCCTTTTGTACTACAAGAAAAGTAACAGTCAACACTACAAATACATGGCTTACAAGACATATTTTAAAATATATGTCTTTTTTATGAAATACTTTCTCCAGGCAGACAAACAAGGACATTTTGCTGTGTCAGTTCTCTCTTTAGCATGACTGAAGGTTCTCAATATATTTCCAACAATGGCCATTACTGGGCAAGTAATTCTCATTCTGGTTTGAGTAAATTCACACTAGAAAACCCAACACTTGTAAAATGCAAGGGGTCAGTTGAGGAGCAGGCTCACAGTGCAGGATCTCAGCTAGGGATAGGTTTTAGTTCCTACTGGCTGCTTCTCTATTTAGAGACCAGTAATAATTCTGTGTGCACTCTGGTCCATGCCAGGTTTGTGAAATTAATGATAAAGCTGGGTGCTGCTGGAAATAAAAATCCCCAGAAGAAATTCTTAGAAAAACATGCAAATTGATTTCAGTTAATTGTAGCTACTATGATTACTGTATTTAATTTGCAGCATCTTTTGATTGTATGTGGTGAGGGATAGCACACCACTAAGAACTAGCAAGTCACAAAGTACAACAATCTGGCATTTCACACTGAGTAATTAAGATCCTGCTCGTCTTGTTCACCTGAGTAGTAACCACTGGCACGTATGCAAAAAATCACCCATTGGTGCTAAACCCTCTTCAGCACAATGCATAGATCACCATCCCCATTTTGCAATTAGGGAACCTGAAGCCCAGGTTTAAACACTGCTGAAATAGCAGACGTGAGAATAATTACTATCATGGTCCTACACAATTTCCGCCCAAGTCAGAAAAGTGAGAGCTCTGTAGTGAAGTTCCTGCCCTGCAAAAATCAATAGCTAAACTCCCTCCTTGCCCCTGTTCCTATTCACTGAACCATAATAATGACAAGAGAGCTATTTGCATGTTTAAAGAAGCAGAACTGAATGCATATAGACTCCTTATAATTAGTTTCACAGCAGCTGACTGCAAAAACACCTAATTTAGGTTCAAATAATATATACTTCTAAAAAATCCTGAAATGCACCTTGGTCTGTTTTCTGCTCTGAAGCCATAAAACCCAGCATGCTGTGACAGAAAAGAGTTTGACGCAAAAAGGTAGAATGCTGGGCTTTGGATGAACATATTGTGAGTCTGAAAGCTGGATAATCAATTAGCATCCCACTGGAAACCTGACAGCCTGTCGTGACCCATTAGGAGGTGTTCAGTGCTCTCAATAGCTGTGGCTATAGGGACCATTTACACAGATACCAGGTAAGTCCCTACAAAGCTGAATATGGTAAGGCCAGCTCTTTGTTTTACTTCTAAGTGCTTTTCCAAGATGATTTTCTCTCGGGTGGAATGAACATTGCAGTGCAGCTAAAAATTGCAACACTGTATTTCAGGTAAGTGGGTTGAAAAGTCATTCTCACTGGGAAATGAACTCATGACCTTTTCAACGAAAGCTCAAGTCGTAAAAGTTTGCATGTAAGAATCACTAAATATGTGATTGAGTAATAGCTCAAGAGGGCAGTAACAACATAGCCTGCCTAAATGCAAACATAATGTGCCATGTAAAAAGAGATTAATCAAGTTTTCCTACAGGAAAACTGACAGCCTGTCACGACCTATCAGGAGGTATTCTGTGCTCTCAATATCTGCAACTACAGGGATCACCTAGGAACTGACAAATTTAGGTAACTGGCAATACCACACCAGGACAAAAATAAAGTCAGAGATGGGTGTCACGTTTCATGTCCTTTCCAGCACTTTGCTCATAGACATTTCCCTTCCATTCATGCTCTTCACTATACGTACAGGGTGTGCACACATACACGTGCCTTGTGTTAGTTAAACACAGTGAACAACCGTGCAGCTAAAGCAGAAACCTTTCCTGGCTCCCAGAGCCACTGCTTTGGGTTTATGATCAGAGGCTCACGGGCCCAGTTTTCAGCAAGGAAGCACAATTAAAACTGGTAAGGACATTCAAACCATATCTGATTCCCTCCACAAAAAAACAGAGAAGAAAACATTGTTCAGATTATAATTTAATGTCGGAGATGAGTAAATACGATTTAACAACAGTATCAGTGCTCTTTGATGAGGGCAACCTCAAGTTGCCGGCTCATCTCTTCTATAAATTGGAATCCACTGTGATTAGACTCCATTTGGCATTCTGCTGTGCATTAGTCAGTGAATGCAGAGCTTATCCCAGCTATATTTAATGAGGCAGCAGGCATGCCTTCCTTTGCAAGAAAGAGCTTATCTACATGTCTATAACTGATTTCGTAAGTGAGGCAGCAGATCCTCAGGCCCTGTTTGCTTTCATCTGGATGTTTGAAAACATTGTGTCCTGCAGTGGAAGGTAAAATATTGCTTCATAAAAGTCTGCCACACGTGCTGTGTTTTAAAAAAACCACAACAACACAAATCCCCTCTCCCCTCCTGCCTTCCACAGAATAATAGTTTTAGAGTAATAGTTTCAGACACCTTGGTTCTTTGCTGTGTTTATGACAGCAGTGTTTTATCTCCTTGTGCATATCACATTGTGATTACTTTATTAGGGATTTACTGGATGAAGTAGATAAGTGAACACTAAAAAATTTGAAGCAATAGTTTCACCTAGCTATATTCTAACATAAAGGATGTTTCAGTGAACTAGAATCTCTTGAACTAATTTATTTAATGGCTCTATATAACTCTAGTCCATCAAAAACTACTGGGAGTCTAACTCATAACCCCCTGCCACTGCAGCTATTTACCATATTGCAAGGCCAGTGTCAAATGCTACCAGATTAGAATGAGAGCCCTACATGTTTATTTCTGTAGCATGACAAGGTATCAGTAAGATGAGTTGGGATCTGTAAGTCAATCTATGAGGCCCATCAAGCCTTAATTACCCTTTTTATCCCAAAGACTCCATAAATCCTATGTTGATTAAAGCCAACGTCACCCACTCAATTAGAAATGTTGGCAATGTAGAGGCTCTATCCCAGTATATTTATCTCCATTTTTTCCTGACAGAAACTGTGTAAACTTGTCTTAAATGTAATAAAGCATGTATGAGATCACTTAGGGTACAGGCATGTCCAACAGTAGTGCTGTGGCAGCTTAGGTGGGTATTTAGCAGTGGAACAAATTCTTGGCTGAGTTTACAAGCTCTTTTGGGTTTCCATCTTTTGGTATACAGCTATGGGGGTCACTTTGTACCTTAGCTCAATTGAACCACAGAAAAGAAAAAAATGAAGTTAGAAGGGGCCACTGAAGATCATAATCAAGTCCAAACTCTTGTTCAAAGCAAGTTTAACTTCAAAGTTGGATCATGTTTCTCAAGGATTTGCCCAGCTGTGTTTTAAAAACCTCCAAACAAGAGATCCTACGGCCTCTCTGGGTAGCCTGCTCCCTGCTCTCACAGTGACAATTATTTCCTTATGTCCAGCTAAAATTTCTCGTGCTGCAACTTGTGTTTACAGCTTCTTGTCTTTTCACTGCGCACTTGGGGCGGGATCTGGCTCCATCTGTTCTGTAGCCCTTTCTTTAGGCAGAGTAACCCCGATTGCACCCCCTCCTCAGCCCTCTCCAGGTTAAACAAACCGAGCTCCCCCACACACTGTGTGTTCCAGCCCCTGAGTGTCCGACCCTGGCTCCGCTCAGGCACCCCAGACCAGCTGCAATGCTCCAGAGGCAGCCTCAGAAATGCCAAAGAGAAGGGACAGATCAATTCTCTTGTCCCACTTGCTCTCCAGCCAGATGTCCTGCTCTCACAGGGCAAGAGCATTGCCTCACAACCTTGAGCCTACATTAGCAATATTTTTGGGCAGTTTACACTGATAGTGTGTTGTTTACATGGAAACCAAGATTCTTCTGTAATCACATATATTTCATACATTAGTACCTTACCTTAATATTTTTTTCCAGTAAACTCTGTTGTGACATTTCTGCAGGAGTATTTTGTGGGTAGTTCTTTCCCAATTCAAAGCAACATGATGAGAAGCAGAAGAGGTTGCAATATGCTAACATTTTAAATGTGCTTTTGAAGAGGCCTTTGGGCACAGATGTTCCATAAAACTGTATTTTTTATTATAAAAATCTGCTAAAGAATTCAGCTACTTTTTCAAGGATCTGAATATTGAAGACTCCCTAAATCTAATGATTCTGAGTCTGCCTCACTTCAATTTCAACAGCAATAAGAAATACAAATTTAAAAAAATCTGTATATACCAAAGCGTTTTAGAGCACCACAGAATAAACACTGACTTACAGTATAAATGCTGCTAGAAGAAATCTTTCAGATGGAATCCCTTCAAACTGCAGGTCATGTCAAAAAAAGCTTCTAAATAAAAGACTCAAATCCACAACACAGAGGTACTAGTAGAATTTAATGCCTAACCCACAGAAGTATATTAAGAGTTGATGCCCGCGAGTACCTGGCTTGTAACAGAAGTAAAACACATCAAAGACTGGTTCATCAGCTTTCCTTGAGACACTGTGGAGATGCAATTTTAACTCCATGTGGCTTTTTGGACAATGTTATTTCCTGATACTAGTTTGGAGAGGGGAACAATAATGGAAACAATAATTTGAACATCAGAAATGTGAAAAAATCCATGATAAAAAATATAAATGTCACCTTTTTTTTTTTCTTAGATGATTTGGAAACTCCTTGCTCAAACACTTCCAGAACTTGATTTCTTACCAAATCTGGGATGCAGTGATTGAATGATTTTCTTTAAGTCAAGGCAGATATGACAGCAGAAGAATTAGAAAAAGTTAGTATAAAGAAGTAATCTACTCTCATCTGGACCCATGAATATTTTGCTTGACTGTAATTACCCATCCTGATTTTGTCCCCTGGAAAGGTGAATGCAACCCAGAACCCTCCTGTCTTTGCACAGTGAATGCCCCAGTAAGAGCTTCCTTGGGAAGCTTTTCCTTACATGCTCAGCTCATCCCCAGCAATGAGCACTGGGAGGTCTCGGAGCACCTGGCTCTTGAAACAGATGTTTGGCACATGAGGCTGGGGGTTGCCTGCTACAGATAAGCCTGAAAAACCCAAATCACAACAATTATTTACCTTTATTAGCCTCAACAGGGTTCAAACTGGCATCTATTTAATCATATCATATTTACTATTGTCAGGAGCAAGCTCTGAGGAATCTCAAGAGGAAACTGCCTGTAGCTCTACAAACCTCCTTGTGAGACTGTTCTTTTTATACTGTCATGTTCTCAGCCCTCTCTGAAAAATTCTGATTCTCTGTATCTACCCAGTAATGAAAATGTGTTATACTTAGAGATATTAAATTCATATGCCATTGTAATTCCAAAAACATTGCATTCCTGTGGAAAAACACAACTTGTTCATCTGTTCATGAACTCTGCAGTCTGTAGGTTCACTGGGGGACTAAAATACTGCTGAAATCCTTTGCCTTTTCCTCTCATTTTTGCAAAGAAATATCATGGAAAACTTAATTTTTCACTTCACTATTTCATTATTAAATACTCTAATTACTAACAATGCATAAAGAAATACTTGAATTATTTGCTTGCAGATGATTATGACAGAGGAAGCTGCTATTCCAAATGGGAAAGGGTTGATGTTATTATGTACTAAGATCTAACAATTCCCACATCTTGCGTTTCCAGGGTCCTGAATCCACTGCAATACCATTCTCTGTGGAATCGCTTGTGCTCCTTCCTTCTTGTTTGGTCTGGAGGTGGTTTCTCCATGGGTGTGCTCTCTGTGTCCTCAGAGTGCCTGCCCCAGCCAGGCTCTGAGGTGCCTCAGGAGGCTGATCCATGTCTCAGGCAGAGGAAAACCCTCTGGAGGATTTGTGAGACTCTGGCCCTGCATGTCTCTGTCACCACCAGCACTGCTGGGAACAGACAGCAGGACTAACAACCAAGTGTTCCTCACACGTACAGCTGTCCTTGCTGCCATGTGTGCACATTCCCCAGGATATTCATACACTTTAAAGAGGAAGAAGCCAGAAAAATAAATGAAGTTAGTCCAGGCAGAGGTGTTTCTGGCTACAGTATGTATTCTGTGCTAATAAAAGATGCAGAAACCAGCAGTCCTCTCAGCAGAGCACCAGCTGTCTCCACATGCTGCAATAATAAGCTCTGCTCTAAAAACCTGGCCTTCCATATCCTGTGTGTCAAATACAAAATCAGTAATGGTCTACAAACTGCCTACAACTACAGTTGTGTTTCTGAGTTACCACATAATTTATTGATACAGAATAAACCCGTACTTTTAAGTTCTGTCTCCTAGAGCAGTACAGCAGTGGCCCAAATCTCAAGAAAGTTTGACTTGACAATATTTTATGTCCTTTAGTAAGAGAAACATGCCAGGCGTGGTTGCATAGTATAAAATCATACTCAGCATAAGGTCTGATGTCACAGTAGATTAACAGTGGGAGAGCTGAAGAAGCAGTAAAAGTGGGTGCAATGATATGCATCTCTACTCCTTCCAGTACATAAATTTATCATATTTTCCCTAAGCCATTAATGGACTTGTTTTACACTAGCCATGGAGCCCATTTGCTTTGGGAACATCAGCAGAGAGAGAAGGCTGCTGCTAAAGGACTTCCAAGTATGACTGAGCAATGGTTTCCAAGCACTCAGCAAAGCAAAATAAACTTTTACCAGAACAGTTGAAGGCACCTCTTCCCTCAAACATCTGCTGAATTTAAGCTTCCTAGTCCAACTTCTGTGGCTTTTGTGTTGATCATTAACAGCCCCATGCAGTTTTTATAATGGGAAAAGTGTCCTTTATGCTTCATCTCATTCTCAAAAATAATAAACTATTTTTTCTGAAACTGTATTATAATTAATTTTTAAATGCAACTAAAAAAGAGTCAGCAAGGATGGGAAATTTTTGCTTGAAAAGCAAGAGATCCAAGAGATATAAACAACTGCTCGAATAACCCCTGAGTGGAAATGATCTTGGTCTCAGAAGGTTGGTATTTAGGCTGGCATGTGATTTTAATCACTTGAGTAATCCCTAAGAAACAAAAAAACCAAAACCAAAAAATAATGTGCTGTAAGTTGCGTGTTAGCACAAAATCTTGCTAACCTGTGGACTGTAAGCATAAGCCAAAACCAAGTACCTTCTATACTAATGCTGAAAGTTACACACTCATTCAAGAGCTTGGAATAGACAGAACCTAATGCTGTTCTCAAATTGCCATAGTATTTCTGAGTGCTGTGGTAATATATTCTGCTGTATACAGTGTGATGTTAATTTTTATGCCTTGCAGTAGAATGTGCAGTGAAGTTGAATTACAATTGCTGTGGGAATCATTACACTGGAAAAACATGTCTAAATCTCAGCTTTAAGGCCGTGCTAACGTATCTTTTACATTTAATTTCCTTTAGGAAAGAAAAAGAAAAATAGGAAAAGGAACAATTGGCTGTTGTTGACTTTGCCAGTAAAAAGAACCAAGACATTCATTCCAGTGTGGGTTACCTGGGGATCTCTGTCACAGCCCCCTTGTTCTCTCGCTGGTTTGTTCTTAGCAAGTGCTGCTGTTCCAGAGACACCCCGATGAAGTGTGCTCTCTGACACCTTCCTAAGGCCTTATGGAAAAGGGCAACAAGGACGGGATAAATGTCTTAATCTTCACACATACCCTCTAGGTTATTCTGGATTCACAGTCCAGAAAAGCAATGATGTGAGGCAGTTATATCTCTTAGTAATCAGGGAAAACTCAAGGCCCCTCCATGGAAGAAGCAGCAGAGAAACACTTAATGCAAGGTGAAAAAAGGAGAGAAAGAAGCAAACCTGACATTCCCATTGAAAATAGCCTTTATCATTCCTCATGTGATACAGGAGCAAGGTGCAATGAAGACTTTTTACAGCCAAAATGTCATTTTGTTGACTACTGACCTCCTGTCTTCTTTGAACTTTGGAAGTGATTTTAACTGACTTTTGGATGCTCTCTTTTAGCTGCCTTTTCTTTTTCTCTTATACTTACCAAGTGGCCTTGTTAAACCTGTCCTTTTCTTGGATTCCTGAGTGTTTTAAAAGAGTGTTACCAGGATCAGAACCCCTCTGAGAGTTTTCTAACTATAATTGTTTCTATAAATTCTCTATATAACTTGTAGAATAGTTTGGTGCCTTTTTCCTTCATAGGGATGAATTTCCATAAAAGAAGGAGAGTGCTAAGGTTAAAATGGGAAAATCACTAAGTCAGAAAAAGGAAGGTGATTTGTGCTCTTAGTATCTAAAACCAGAATTCCCAATTCATTTTGGTGCCATGAAAGATAGTGCTAAGAAGAGTCAGAAAGAGAATGGGACAGGCCATCAAATTTTCATCATTTAGACTCCATCTCTCTGAACCCTTTCATGACATTGTATTAGAGCAGTACAAAATGGAAAGAGGTGAGCAGGTCTGCGTTTATATGTCTGAAACACCAGGAGGATTATACAACTCCTGTGGTTTTCACCTGATGTCTCCTCATGGGAATCTCACCAGCACCATCAAGCAGTTTTGCCTGCATGTACATGAATATGCACAGGTGCTGTGCGTGTCTACTTTCCAAAAAATAATCTGTGAATATCTTACAGCTCCTAAAAATATAGTCGTGTTTTTGGAACTTGGTATTTTTATAGTGTTTGCCATCTTTCATTTAAGAGTTTCTTCCTTTTCCAAAAAAAAGTAAGTTGTTTTGAAAAAAAGTATGAGTATTGAGGGTGGTCTCCCTCATAAAGAGACACAGGGCTTGGAGCCAGCCAGCTCTTTTCAATTATCAGGTCCAGGTGGGAAGAGATCAGGTGATTCTTACCAAGGCTGAGGGACTGTATGTGAAGTGGGAGGTTTCTATGAAGTCTGTTTTGGCTGAGGGAAAGTTATATTTTACTAAGTTTGAAAATCTGACTCCTGAAGGTGTGGTGTTCCATGTTGTTGGGCTGGGGGCTCTTAACTATAGGGTCCTATGTGTACTTTCAACAAGTCCATTAGACTTGGTTTGTTTCATTTTAAATAATCACAGAATATGCTGAGTTGGAAGGGACCCACAAGGATCATTCTTACTAAAGAAAATAATGAAACTCCCTTTTCTCCCCAAAAACTCACTTCAAACTAAGCAAAAGCACAAAGCAATCCAGCCCTAAAGAACACACCACATACGTATTAAAAATTCTGGCTAACATACACAGAGCAGAAAAATAAGTAAGCAATCATCCAAAATTACTTTTGTGTTATAGATTGCACTTGAATGAGGCCTAATGGTGGAAGCATCATTGCAAACTGTTTTCCATGGTCAGCAGGCATTTATGATAACCATTTTGTCCAATTTCCCGTTCTTTTGCTGGCAGAAAGGGACAGAGTCCCTCTCCCTTACACTAAGGTTTCTTCGTGCTGCCTGGGCTGTGCAGCACATGTGCTCAGTCCCTTCCTGGGGAGATGAGGAGATGCAATGATGGTTGTTACGCAATAACTATTATTCTTTTATTTTTTGTGATGGGGGGAAAATGCACAAAGCTCCTGGCCACATCTGCAGTGCACCAATTAGAGATAGAGAGGACAGGTATTCAGTCCCCATGGATAGTTCAAGGTTAGAGAAAATTACCCACTTTTAGGAGATAACAGAATCCTAAGTATCTGCCTTAAACTGGGATTGACTGTGCACTATCTGAGCTGATAGAAGGTACAATATTTCATCCAAAGACAGGCATATTTGCCTTCTAGTTTTACCACTATGTAATACTATTTAGTTGACCTTCAGCCACACTGGCACAGGAATTGATGTAACATGAAGGGATATGACAGAAAGCAATCAACAGCACAACAAGATATGAAAAGTCTAAAGACAAACTTATGTCCTCAAGAACAGGACACCAACTGTCCGGTCATATACAGAGTTTTGAGTGGTGAAGAGCTTCCAGAAGATACAATGTAAATCAATATACGTCCACTTTATTCATAAAAATGATGGATAATGTAACAAGCCAGGTTGATTTACCTTAATTTGCAGATCAATTTCCTACACTTTTTTTTTTTAATCCCAATAATCAATTTCAGATCAAAACAGATGGACACACAGGTGGAACTGCCAGTTCCACCTGCACACTGGAAACCTTACAGTTCTGTGGGAGCTGTCCTGGGCACAGCCAGGAGGCACCAGGAGCTGTGCCATGCTGTGCCCCTCCATGCACGTGGGACGTGCATCCCTGCACACACAGCTTCATCCCACGCCTGAGCTCCCGAGACCCAGCACCAGCTGTGCACTGGGTTTGTCCCCTGGGGAGAAGTGAGAGAAGCCCAAAGGCAGCACTAGCACCAGCAATGTCAGCAATGTGTTAGTGCTTAAATGACTGCTGCGTGCAAACTCACTTTTGGGAAGCCATGGATGCTGACTGGCGCTGGCCTGAGAGTATTTATGGATGAGTTAGAATTGCAACATGTGAACTTCTCTTTATCACTCAAAGAAATGACTGCAATGCAGGCAGATCTGAACAAGAGCCAGCCCGCAGGCTGCCCTCATCCCTCCCACCCAGGCACACAAACCATCCCACTGCCTTTAGGTTCCCACAGCACTTTGTGGTGACCCGGTGTGCAGGATGTCACGTCTGGCCAGTGACACTGTACAGGGCAGCACGGCTCATGTGGCACAGAAGCTCTTGGGAAAGGGCAGCAGGCCAGGGCTGTCACACCCCTCCTG
Source organism: Thryothorus ludovicianus (assembly GCA_013397245.1). Taxonomy (NCBI): domain Eukaryota; kingdom Metazoa; phylum Chordata; class Aves; order Passeriformes; family Certhiidae; genus Thryothorus; species Thryothorus ludovicianus. Next base: position 317,343 of record VZTB01016734.1, on the reverse strand, counting down.
GGCCAGGACAGCCAGAAGGAACTAACTGGCCAGCAGTCTGCCTTTGCTCAGCCATTTCTATTGCTGGGTCTGCAGCTGAGGCTGCTCTTGCTACCCTACCCTGTGTTTTTATTTTAACAAGGGGCAGGGGAGAGCAGGCTGTTGATAGCCCTCTCCTGCATGATGCAGCCCAACTGATCAGTGTCAATTATTTTTTGTTCAAAGCTATTTTAAGACACAAAATTACAAGACCTGATATATAGAGCTCTGTGGGATTTTACACTTGGAAAACAATCTTCAAAATGTCCTCGAATATGAATGGTACCATTCTGTGGTGAATCTGTATATGGGAGCTACACATAGTCTCACCTATCACAGTATTGGAGCGACAAAAATAATTGCTGCAGAGTCTTTTAACCAGCTAAGCCCTTAAAGGGCTTGTGAGGGTGCAGAAAGAAACATATTTCAGCAGATATGGAAAGTATTTCTTATGGGAGGATTTTAAAGGGAAAGCAGGTTTAAGAGTGAAGGTATTCAGGAAGAAGATCAGATCTGTTAAAATACTCAGATACCCTTCCATGTCTATACTCAAAGCAGCACTTTGCAGAACACATGCAAACCAAACTCTGTTCATTTGTCTCATTTCACACTTGGCTGTTCTTCTGGGGGACTAGGAGAATACAGCTGCAGAGTAAAACAGTTTAAAGCCTGAGCTCTTGAAACAGACATGGGTAATACTTCTCCATTTTAAAATGCAGACAGATTATTTCTACAGATGATTTGCAGATGTAACATTTAGCTATTTAAAGACTAGGGTTTTTTCCCAACACTTTTGGAAGAGCAGTAGAAAATCATGTTTGTGGCAGGACTTAAAACTGAAATTGTAGAGCTGTTCCAGTAGTGCCCATAGCACCCATCACATTTTTGTTCTTTGTTTTGGTCAAGAGTTTCCCCTTTTTTTGTCTTTGCCTTTTCTGTATCTCACACTTGGCTCTTTTCTGCCTGTGTCCACAGCAGCCCCCTCTGGGAGACTGCAATGATGCGGAGATGGGTTTGTGCCAGGCAAGGAACAGAATCAGCAAGCAACAGGCAACTGCAGTTCAAGGTCACTCTGGGTTTTCCCCCTCCAGCACCCAACCCTTCTAAGAAGCAGTACCTGACTGTTCTTTCAGTACTGATAATCTTTGGGAAGTGGGGCCCATTCTGCTTTTTGTTTTATCTAATGTGTCAGTGGATGCCAGTAAATCCAGCTAACCAATCAAAGTTTATTGCAGCATGTACTAACAGGTACAGCACTCAATGCTCAACATTTTAGTTGCCTTCACATGCTGCTAGGAGCATTTAAAAAAGAATGAAAACGTTTGCTATTGTATATAGCAGAGAAGGTACACTGAAAGCATTTATATTTCTTACTATTTCTGTGTCTTAGGGAAGACAATGTGCTGGCAATTGCTGCTTATTAAGAGATTTAATCTTACTTTAAGACTCACAAAGAGACCACTGTGTAGACAAATGTGTAGAGAAAAATACAAAGAAAATATGATGTGTTTCTAACTATTCGTGGACTGCACACATTACATATAAAACAGTTAAACATTGCTAGGTCAAAGTTTTGAAGAACTTGGGATCGTTAGAACAGGGTTGCCCATATGGCTGAGTTGAAGGTTTTATATATCCACATTGTGATAATTTTGTCCATAAGCAAAAATGTATTTGGGAAAGTGGGTGGGGTAGATGAGTCAATGGATGTTGGTCATTATTAGAAGATGGCAGGCACAGAGGCAAGGGACACCAAATCAAAGACAAAAGTAAAATTAATACAAAGGGAACTTGTGGGACAGCCAGAAGCAGTATGCATAAAGAATGTCTTAGTTAGATGTAAGTACTAACACATTTGGGGAGGGTATGTGGGATTTGAAAAATATCAGGATGAAAGGGATGAAGTGTGCTGTCACCCCAAGGAGTGGAACAGAGCCAAAGAAAGGATCATCTGAGGTGAAACAGCAAGTAAAGCTCAGTGACTGTGCCATTTATTTGCTTCACATATTCACTTTTAGTTACAGCCATCCATTCATAGTTGGCACATGTCCAAAGAAAAAATTTGTGAATCTCACAGATTAATAATTAAACCTTTCTTTTATCAATCAATATAGCATAATTGCCAACAATATTCCACCAAAAAAAAAAACAAAACAAAAGAGCCACTTCACCTACTACATTAAAAAAGAAACATCTAAACAAAAACCCAATCCTAACCCTTCAAAAATACCCCAATGCTCAGAATAAGATATCTTGACTATGACATATCCCTTACAGGCCTACTAATTGGATATTTCTAAATGGCATGAAGCAAATACTCTGAGACAAATGGAGTTTAGCAAAAAAACCATTTCAAATATGCTTTTTTACTACTGCAAAATCTCCTCAGTTCAATCACCTGTGACAATTACTCCTGAACTTCAAAAATTATCTCAACCGCCTTGAAATGTCATGGAGAGAAAAATAAATTGTGTCTTGAATACAATGGCTGGATCTTGGATTGATGAAGAACATACAGAGGGACCCAGAGGGGTGGTTGAAGTGAGGACCACATGGAGTGAGTGTGTGATACTTTCTCTGAAGTATTCAGTTTAATGTACAAAGCAGTGAGCAGAGGATGGAGGGGGAAAGCAGTTTCACATACAAAGAGTTATGTTTCCTTAAGTATTTATAGATGGAAAATTGGAACCTACAGACATTAAAGCCTAAATCTGATAATCCCACAGTTCAGATTTGGAACATTTTCAAGGTTATCAGAGTTAACCAAAAGCCAGTTTATCAACTACGGACTCAGCTCATTTCTTGCTCAGACCCAAACCATTATTTCAGCACTGCCTATGTAGTGCTGTCAGCAAGTTTGTTTTCAGCTGCTAGAAACTTTGACAGTTCTGCAGGAAATGAGTAGCCCTTTAAAAAAAAAGAATGGTATGAATAAATTTGCAACTAAGCTATGCTATCACAGAAATTAAACTTTTAAAATTACGTGACCAAAGGCTGAAAATAATGACTGAGAAAAAAAATTGTGAAGTTGCTATGGTAACCATTAACAATTCAGACAGGCTGTTGATATGAGATCTTATTAAATATGTCAAACCAAACATTTTATTTATAATTTAAACTCCAACGTTGACACTTTACAGTTAAAAGAAATTAAAAAGAAATTCAAGATGTAACTTAATAAAGACTTGAAAGTTACGGCTGAGACAACACTTTCATTCTACCTTGTCACTTCACATATTCTAAAAGACCTTCAAAAGTCCTTTTATGCTAAAATTTTCTCTGCTTGGCCATAGCCCGGAGAAAGGCAGAAGCAAACCCATTTGCCTTCTTTTGAATTATCTACTTTGGAAGGGGGAGAGATGGGAATGTCTCAATTTTTAGTCCCGACTTAATCGCTCTGGTGTTTAAAGATCACATTGTGACTGTGCACTATACACTGCTCACTTACTTGGAATAAGTTACACTTGCTCCATTGTTCTTGCCTCAGTGAATCTAGCTAACTTTACAGAAAAAACAGCAGAAACTTTCCCAGAAATCCAAACTTTTTCAAGCCTCCCATTCTGCAAAGCACTGATATCTTCACCACCATGTGCTTGAAATTAGGCATGAGATTAATTCACAATGCAGTCTAATCTATTCTGTGGTGCATTTGCAACCCTTGAAAGAACATTAGCACATTCATGTTGTGTTACAGACACAAACATTCTCCTTTTCTCGTGGCCATGTTGGACCCTGGGATTAGCTCAGCTGATTAGACAGAGTGCCAATGATGCCAAGGCAGTGGGCTTGATCCTTGCATGAGCCATTCACTTAAGAGCTGGATTTGATGATCCGTGAGGATTCCTTCCAATTCAGAATATTCTGACTGTGAACTGGAAGAACTGTAGGTGCTGGGGCTCAACTGAGGACCTGTTGAAGGACCCCAGATTCCACACAGCTTGGCTGACAGATGGCCTCTGAGACCATGGACAATCTACACCCTCAGGTGCCAGCCTTGTAATCCTGAATTTTCCTGTGGAGAAAGCCTGTAGCACAGTGTGGACCCTCAGCTAACTAGCTGGATGATATTTACCCAAATATCAAGATGTATCAGCTGTTTTTACTTTACAGTCCAAATAAATGATCTGTAATGGTACTGTTTTTATCTAGGTGAATATTAATCTTTTGAGCAACTTGCATTAGTAGAGAGTTTGGATTTCTGTTTAGCAAAATGTGCATTTTTCAAATGTCAAACTGCATTTTGCTTGAGCCTTAGAGTGGGCCTTACGTGACAGTGTTTCCACAGTCAAGGCTAGCTTCAGAGATTTCCAGCTCCCCCTCTCCTGACCCACCATGCAGTCATGACCTTGCTGCTGTAATTTCCACACCTTCAGAAATTCTACGGGTATATCTGCTTGTGGTGTCACCCACTAGCTCAAGTTTTAAATAAAAAATGCACTGGAAAACTTCTCATGTGATGACCTCTCCTAATCATCACGACATTTCAGATTTCCTCCCAGAATAAAGGACATGAACACTGGGTCCCAAAACCAATCTATGTTTCCCTTGATGGCCTTTTTAAATACAGCCATTAATTCCTCATCCAGTTAAAATTTGGCAATTGCTCGTTTCTGCAGAGATTCTTGTTTACTGTACACATATGGCCAGCTAATGCATGCCTCTATTCATACAATTATTTGCAGGTGCTGTTAAATCCCTAGCAATGAAATAGCCTACATCTAATACTTCTAATTAGCTTATTTAGTAATCATGAAGGAAACACAGGAAACATTTAGTGATGTCCTCTCAGATATCCTTAAAAATGAGGAATGTCACTAGGGGCATGTCCTGATGTGGGTGTTTTTTCAGCCCAGTCAGTATGCATCATTTTAATGTGACTGTGATCATAGCCCCATTGTGCCTGCCAATCCCAATTAAGAGAATCAGCCATCCTAGGGCACAATTTATTGCTGCATGTGCAGCTTACTGGGACATGGAGCAGCAGCCTTGCAGTCTCCAGGCCTCTGCAAGGAGCCCTGCCTCTGGGAACAGCGCTCAGCTTTTCTCAGCTGTGAAATCTCTCTGTTGCAAGATATATTCCTGTCACGTACTTTTCCTTATGGCAAGCTGAATATTTCCCTTTTTTGATGACTCCAATATCATCAGTGATATCTAGATAAACAGGAATATATTCAGCAGACAGCTCTGCTGCTAATCTTGAAGTTACCATTCAGCCTTGAAAACAGGTTGGCTTATCACTGAAGACATTTGGTTTGTACCAGCACAATGAGTTATTATGTCTGAAAACAAAATGGCAACAGGTTTTTTTCACTCCAAACCGATGTGTACGCCATGTTACATTGTCAGCACATGGCTGAGACATCCATGCTGCATCACACCATGTAATTTATCTGTGAGGCTCCTCTGTGGCACAGCACCAGCTTTCTTCTGTCAGTGTCAAGCAACCTTACTTTTGGTGAATAGAGTAAATAAGTCATTTTTATCACACAAGACCCTTTTTGGCAAAAAGATTGCACCAAAAATTTCAGCAGCAATAACCAAAAGGCTGTGCATAGTGCAAAAGATATTTCATATCTTTTTGTATCTCCAGGGACTTTCCCTAGATTCTGTGGCAGAGTGCAAAGAGATTGCTCACAGCTCTTTTGTCTCTTCTCACCAATTTTCATTTGAAATCAAACACTTCTACTGGAGACAAAAGGTATATTTTCTGGCTTCATGTCCTAGAATTTCTGTAAATTGTTCTTGCACATGTCTGCAGCTGACATACAAAATATGCAAACTCTTCTCCTGATTTATGCTTTATGCTCTGCGTGGAGTCTGTATAATTGCAGGGAAAAAAAAAAAAAGACCAAAAAGTAGTTTTCCTTGAATTTCAGAAAGTAATGTACACTGTTTGAAAAATAATCCATAGCCTCTTACTGCTACCCTCACTAGAACAGTTCATTTCCACTGTGTATCTTATAAAAAAACCTCAAAGAAACCCCAGAACTTCTTTCAACAGACCTAGTTATGAATCTTAGCATTAGAGAAGGCTTCCTGTTCCTACCACTGCATTTGGTAACAGAGGAAAGTTGGGAATTAGGTTTAGGAAATTCATTAAAGGCCACTTTTCCAAATGGACTTGCAACTGATATTTTAACTACAAAACTCTGGGCCAAATTATCAAAAGAGCTCACCTCCCATTTGGCACAAGATTAAGGACAGACTTTCAAAGCATTTAACCACCACTTGAAGTTGACACCACTGGCCAGATTTCCAAACTTTCCACTCACTTAAGGACCTAGAAATGAGCTGAACTTTGAAAACAGTTATTGGTTTTGGACGTTTCAAACCTATATTGTATTGAATGCAATCCAGAGACTACACTACTTGAAGTATTCATAATTACTTGATAGAACACAAATGTTTCCTTCAATTTCTCCTTACACAGTTTTTTTGCATTCCTCAGAAAACTTCTGGATCTATAAGCAGAAAGTTTCCTTTCTCTTCAGAGCTCTTATTCAAAAGCTCAGATAAAAGGACCCTCTCTGGTTTACTGATAACTCCAGTAACTTCCACCCTTCCTCTTCCAGATTCATAACCACCCTAAGATTAGCTCTCTTCACAAACAGTAAATTCCTTAATTCCCTTATAAAGACTTTGAAACAACACTTTTGCTAGGAACATTTTTATCATTAAAATTACACTCATTAGAAGTTAAAGATACTCAATGAAAAAGAGCAATGTCAGATCAAAGTAGCCTGCTCTTAACTACATAAAAACAAATTAGAGCAACTAATGAGAAACAGGCTAAACACATCAAGGACCAAAATTATTAACTTCTATTTAGCAATTATTTTGACAACTTACTAAAGCAAGACTGAAGAATACTGACCAGCTTTTTCTAAATTAAAGCTTATTATATTTACATGAAGGAAGAAATGATGGTTTGGTTATTTAGCAAGATCTTCCTTAACAACAAAGAAAAAGCAGCATTCTTATCAGAAATAAATTGACCATGACAAAACATGACTCTCTAAATTATGTTTTCTACATATCAGTATGGTGATACTATTGCTTCCATAGTAACAACCTGCAGTGTGATCACAAACCCAAATATTTAGGGTTTGACTACAAGCAGTATTAGTTAATTTTAAATTAGCAAGACTACTTTCTTTTTCATCATAATTCTATCTTATTCATCCTGTACTATCAGGAAGATTTTGGAGGTAAGCTTCTTTTATCTCCAAGTTTAATTATTATTTTTTCCTTTTTTTTCCCCTCCTAATATGGTTTCAGTTATTAAAAAGGCAATGGAAGATGAAGGGAAAGTCTCCAAGTACAGCAATACAAGACCAGAATGAATTTCAAACAAGAAATGAGGATTGAGACACCTCTAATAAGACAGTTAAGGAATCATGGAAGCATTCAGGTTGGAAAAGACCTTTAAGATCATAGAGTCTAACTGTTAACCCACCACTAAACCATGTCCCCAAGAGCCACATCTACAGGTCTTTTGTACACAGTGAACAGTACACCATCCAAGCCACAAGCAGCCAAAAGAATGTTCATTCTTCATCTTTGGCAGGAGAGATTAGGGTTAGCATGTTAATGCTATATGGAATAAAAAGGTCTAAAGCCCCCAGACAATTCTATATACCCAAAGACAGATATGGAAGTATATTTAATGAAATCAAGTAGAACATTCAAACGCATTAGTGATCCCCATACTAGCTCTATTTTGTATTTTTAACAATAGAGTTTGATAGCTATGACAGCGTTGAACAAACAATTCATATTTATCACTTGCTGCAGTATGAAGATAATTTGTATTCAGGCTCAATTCTGTCTAGGATTTAACACACTCATGGACCAAATAAAGATATTTTGTGAGTTATCTCATAATATGCAGGAAGAGGGTAGGTAATATGTATCTGCTGTGGAATGTCCACAGGCTGTCTAGGATGGCTGCATGTCCTGTGCAGTCTCTATCAATATATAATACCAAGCTATTTAATCTTGATAAAAGAAATAAATTTTTTACAGTGAGGGCAATCATTCATGGAAGCAACCTCCCCAGGACTGGTAGAGTTCCTGTCACTAGAGAATTTTAAGATGTGATGGGACAAAGTGCCAGAAAATTTTATTTATGTTCCCTTTGCCACAAAAGATTGGATCAGATGATCGCTCAAGGTCCCCTCCAATGTGAGCTGTCCTGTGGCTATCAGATAATGATAATATTCTGCAGGTATCCACAGTAAGGTGCAGAGGCTGCTGTCACAGAGCAGTGTCCCCTCTCATGCTTGTCTTCCTCGTCACCATTCTGGACCCCTGTGCTATCACAACAATGCTCACTATCCCCTCGCACATTTAGGTAAATTTAGTGTTTCAAAGATTTTTTTTTTTTTTTTTAAATTGTAGAAGCTGAAGGTTTAGAATTACAGAAAAAAGCTTAGGTTCTGGAACACAGTTACAGGGCAAATTAGAAAAAAAATATCCAACACCCTAGCAGTTATGTGGCAGTTGGGATGGCAAATTACCATAATCATCTTAGAAATGCTTGTAAATACATCACTGCTTCTTTTCTTCTAGATGTGCAAAACTACTCTGTGCCTTATAATTCTGGGATACCGATGAGACCTTTCAAAGAGCAACTAGGGCCTCAGAAAATACTTGAAGACAGACAGGTACAAACATTACCCTTCAAGTAGACAGTGGAGTGCATCCTGAACTTAACAGTGAAGTTGAGAACTGAAAAAATCCAGAGGGTATCTGAAAAGTCTGGATGATGTGTCTGATCAGTGAGGTATAGCTCCAGCCTGTGGGCATGTCCTAGTGGATATTCATTTTACAGATCAGCTACCAGCAAGAAATACTCACCTAAGGCTGATGAAGAGGGCTGTGTGTGATAGCACAGACACTGCAGAATTAACTGCATGCACTCTTCCATGGAGGTGAAGGTTGTGCTCACCTTTTTCCCAGTGCTGGCAGCCTAGAGGAGCCCTGTGGGCTCTGTGCAGGCTCCCATGGCCCTGCTCCCTTACTGGGGTGCCCAGGGGCAGTTGTTCAGGGCACTTTCTAGACTAATCCAGTTGATGCTTTAGAAAAATGCCAATAGCTCTCAGCAGCTCACCAGTCTGGTCAGGGCTAGGACTGGTACAGGCACCTTGGACAAGCTTTGGGAGCTTGTCCCTGCTGGAAGGGCTCCTTCCCTGCAGCTTGTGAGTGTCCCCCAGGGCATCAGCAATTTCCCACTGGCCAGGACTTTACTCCTGCTGTCTTACTGTGTTACCACAGTGCTGACGTGGAGGTCACACGTCCTCTTCCTGCCAGCATCTGGGGGGATGCTATCTACCCTAAGAGAGCAGATTTCTGGATACATCACTTTGTATTTCCTCTGGTTTGTATTGTATTTTTGGGCCCCTGGCCCAGACTGTGTCTTGGACAGACCTCAGGCCAAATTCTGTTTTCAGCTACAATGCAGCTGTTCTGAAGGAATTGATTTGACTTTCACTGCAGTGTTCTGGATTAGCACTGCAGTAATATAGGGTAGAATTTGGATCACTGCATTCTTTTCCTGCCATCCAAAGAAAAAGCAGGTTAATAGATTTGCATGACAGTGCATCAGATGAGGAATTCTGAAGAAACAGAGAAAATGAGTCCTGACAAATGAATGCCCAAACCCAGGTAGCTCAATTCAAATGACAAAATCTGCTTTTCTGACTTTTCCTGGTTTCATCTGCCAACAACATTTAACCGTACATATATTTTAAAAGATAACAACCTTGAAGAATGCAAACATTTTTAAACAATCTGAGGGAACTTTAATCACATTCAACTAAAATGCTCACTCAATTCTCAGATCTAGTTTGAACTCTTATTTTTGTTCTTCTGCAAGATTCATGTGAAAAGCAACTATAGCCTGGGGTTCTGAAGTTGAAATATTATAATTTGGCCTTCTGGCATGTATCTTTGTCAGTTTTTTAATCTCTATATGCCATCTTTCAGCTTTAGAGAGAGACCAATTGATGTTCCCTGAAGCATGTATATTCTTCCAACAGCATAAAAGAAGTCAGCCATTATCATTCTCGATCTAAAAATTTTATTCTCTTTATTTTGAAATTAATTTGGCTTACTAGTTCAATTGGCCATGTCAGCTTCAAAAAACAAGAATTAATGTAATCTTATTGCTATGGCTATGTATAGGCTGTTTGTCATACAGCCTGATATCTGAATGTGATACAAATATACCCAGCAAACCAGACACCTCAAATGGCTTAAGAGATAAAACCCTTTAAATAAGCTTGAGACAGATCTGAATTTATTTAAATGTCTGATTCTAAATGTACTTATGCCTGGTAGTAATGTTTACCATCTGCCTGATTCTGTCTGATGAGGTAATTGTAAATCTATAAATAGCTTAACATATGCTGCACATATTCTGGCCTTAAATATAACAGCCTTTGTCTAAAACAACTGGAAATAATAAGAAGGGATATAAGTTCGAGCATTATTCAGGGTAAGACAAGAAATAAGTATAAAGTGTTTTCACTTTGTATTATTTGTGTCTTCTCCTGCAAAGGCCTAGTAAACCCAAAGCATTGTTTATAGGCCCAGTTCTAATGATCTGTCAGTACTTTATGTGGTTCATACCTACCAAAACAAGCATTTGAAATAAATGTAAAGCAGTTACAGTCAGAGTACTGTATACTGTAAACCAACACGAGAACTACATTCGTTTAAGATGAACAAATAGTTTTGATTTTCTTTCACATGGTAGAAGATGGGAAAATGATGTACAGGCATGGTGAGCATTAAAGCTTATCTTGAAAGAATTTCTTACAGCCAGATGAGGGGATTCTTGACACTACTGCACCTACAGCCATTGTATGAGCAGTCAGAGTGCTGCTTCATAATTACAACTAAGAATACCATTAAAGCCAATTATCTACTGAAAGAATTGTAATTGCTCATGTGCACTCACCTAGAATGAAACCACAGGAAAGAAACAATGTGCTCTAAAATCACACAGCTCTTGAAACCACATTACTGGCTCAGCTTTTCGCCTACATAGTGGTGAGACCATGAGATGCAACCACACAAGGCTTATGGTTGGGTAACTGGGTAATGCTCTCTTCTGGATCACTTAGAAAAATAACTTCTTAGTTCTTAGAAAAATCATTTAGTCAAGAGAGATCATATTTCTCTTGCATGATTCGTGCTCCAGAACCAAGACTGCACTGCAGAGTTCAATGAATTAGCCTGGGAAATCTGACATTATCCTGCTTATTCAAGCAATCATTTCAGCTGCTTACAATGGCACCCTAGTGCAGGTGGGGGAAAATGATACACTACCAAATTAGAAATAAAACAGTGAGTCACTCTGCAAACCTCCTTCAAGTGGCATGGTCAGTCTCTATCTTGTCTGTAGTATTGATACAAAGCTAAAAAAAGGGGCCTAAATAAGCATATGGATTCAGCTGCCCACTCCAGACAAAATTCTTAAAGTAGAAAGCTAAGAGCAGGGCTATTCTAACTGAACACTGAGTTCATTGAACAGGATGTTGGCTGTTGTGCTGTGAACTGTGTGTCACATGTGTAAAGAGGCAGTTGTTGTATATGTTGCACCATTAATTTGTCCCTGATGTTTATATGGGCTTTTGATTCGATTCAATGAAAAGTTTTGCTCTGTTTGTATTTAGAGGGTTCTTCCTGAGCATCTGTTTCTTGACCTTCAAAGCCCTCACCTGGCCCAGGATTCTCCCTAGGTTGTTCTGTATCAGCATGAAACTTTTGGGAAGTAAGTGAGAAAAAATGAAGCAATTTCCAACTGCGTGCAACTGTGCCCAGCCACACATCTTCATACCACATGAGTGGCAGGACTTCAATCAGGCAGGACTGAGAAGCTGAATGGAACAAGGAATTCTCTGAGAAGGCTCATCCCTCCTGGAACTATCATGTCTGCCTTGGCAAGTGGGTAGAGGGTGGTGGAAAGTGAAATAAGGAGGCAGGGTCAGGTGCTCCTTCAGCAGTAAAGGAATAATTTAGTCTATAGATCACAGAATTCATGTCAGTTGAGCTCAGATTGTCATTCTGTCTTCAATAAAATAGATTTTATGCAACTTTTATTTTCATGACTCCTACAGGTAAAAAGTCTAGGTAGCCATCTAAATATATGAACCTCCTCATCACTTCCTGTAATTTTTTTGCTACTTCATTATAGGGTCAAAATCACTTTTCTTTTATATTAACAATTCCAGTAATTTTTTCTAATTTGCAACTGTGAAGAGATTATGGCCTACATTTCTTTTGTATCCACTTGTTATGTAGCAATTTCTAAAATAAAGGCAGAATGGAGCTCATATCAAAGCAGACTGTGCTTCCTGTCCCTTTAAAGTAGTGACATATGCTAGAAAAAAAGTGATGAGGTCCAGGAAAATAAACAGACAGAACATGTGAAAAGCAAAATACCATCCTAATTCAGTTGTGTATCTCTACTGGCTTGATCTACCCATATCCTCAAGAAAACACAAAGTACTAATTTCTAACATAGCTGGGGTGTCAGGAGAAACTCACTTTGGAGTAGAATGCTTTAAAGAGGCATAATTAAAAGCCTTTATGATCTTCATGCTATGTTCAGATTGGGTAGTCACCACCCAAGACACAGTCCCAAAGGAATCATGATAAAATTCAAGTGGTACCTTTCTCCCACTTTCTCACTTTCATCTCTCAGTAAAGTCAAAACTTACTGTGTCAGAATGTTAATGGATGCAACATCCAGGTAAATCTAAAGGATGTTTTGCCACATTGCCAAGCCCTGATCGGAAGAAAATCTCCTGGAAGATCCATTCAGTTTAAACCACTGTTGGTCCAGTAAAATCAATAGGATAATCTCAAAACTGGGCCGGTGTAAACAGAACACAAACTTTGGCTAGAAATAACAGCATGTCTTCACTGATGCACTGGGATGAGGAAAAAGATAGAGGATGGATTTGCAGGGTGCACAGTAATTCCTGGGGCCAATGCCATCAAAACAAAATATAATATTGCTTTATTTTATCATAACTTACCATTGCCTAAATGCCTACACAGCAAACATTTGCTTGTGTCCTTAGTTTATCTGTCCCTGGGTAATTATTAAGATAGCTGTGGTTACTGTGCTGATCTAAGGTACAGGGCAAACATTTTGAAACATTTAGAATCGCTTCATTTGTGGCAGGAGGGAAGTCAAAATTACTTCTATCCTTGTTCTCTGCTATCAGTGTAATGATATGTGCTGGAACAGCCTGGGGCCAGGAATATTAGATAACTGCTTTTACAGAACAATGACTTAGTGTCAAAGCTCAAAAGTGGGGATAGTTCCACCTTCCTTTTTTGTAATGGCATCATGAAATGAAGAGCATTTAAAATAAGACCATAAAGAATGAAAAATATTTGTCACTCTCTTTATATTTCACACACATTCCCACTTCATCTTTCCTTGTGCTGTGGCTCCATTTCTCCTTCAATTACCTTTTGAAGCCTTCTTCTCTAACCCTTCTCTGATAGAGATAAATTTCACTCCATCTTTGGGGCAATGTGAGCTAGTAGACAAAAGCCAGGGTTTGTAATGCAGAATCTTCAGGGCTACCTCCTGAACTTCCTTACACTAGCAAAGGGTTGCAAGAGTACAAGAATCCATCCTTGAGGGAGGCACAAGAGGAAGCAGAGTGTTATGTGCAGTGATGCAGGGAAGCAGAAAAGTGTTACATTTCTGTATCAGTAGCTAAATCACACTGTACCATGGATCAGCTGTCACCAGTTACAGCACTGTATTTCAGCAACAGAGATAAGGATTTCAAATAACTATTACCAAAAAAACTGATTGTTCATAATAACTGGGACAAAAAAGATGAAATAAAATCAAGAATTTTTCATTGAGTTTGGAAAGAATGATCTGGCACATGTGCTATCTTGCCTTTGCAATACTTTGGGTGAAATTTAATAGAAAATTGTAGATTTTCCCCTTGCCATTTACCTGAATCTACCCCCTGAGAGATGCTTAAAGTCAAGTGAAAAATTTGACTATAATAAATATTAAGAAGATCATTACATTTAATTAACTTCTAAAGTACTTCAGTCAGGCCTCTAACTGAAAAATACTTTTTTTTTTTTTTTTAAAGAATTTGGCAAATATCACCAGAGCTGAGTTTTGTTGTATTGTTAAATTGAGGATCCCATAATTCTAAGATATTTTATAGAAACAACACCATGGCCTTTTGGTTGTCATGATACACAGAGATGAACAAAAGATGAAGGACAGGCTATGGGCTCTGGAAATAGAGTTGTATGGGTCATGGAGAAACTCGGATGCAAACCCGCAGGACAGACACTGTGCTTGGAGGGGGCAGGAACAGACCTGAATTAAGAATTTCAGCAGCTACAGGGGCTGGACAGGTGAAAATGCCCTTCCTTAGAACAGCACATGCATCAGCTGTTGGCATAGACAATATCCAGCCAGGGCAGAAATTTCTCTTCACACAGACTGCCATAAGAATGGTAAATGACATTTGTTAGTCACATAAACCAATTGCTGCTGCAAGAACAGATTCAAGTTAAGCCATTTCATGTTTGGTACATTCTTTATAATGAGCAGGTGGATTCAAAGTTTTAATCCTGCTAGCAGGTGACCTTTTCAAAAGTCTGTATTTTTACTGCCTATCAATTTTGTTTCTTTCTTCCAGGCTCCTGAGATTGTAATCAAAGATGAATAGGAATTGCCAGAGAATTACTGAATACTGAAAAAGCCTTAAAGATGGCTTTCACACAGTGTGTGCCCTAATGCAGCCATGATATCTGATTTTTAATAGATTAGGTGCAAATATGCACATTAGCAAACTAAACAATACAGTAATATCCACAGAGAACAGGTTTCATCGATTAAATCATAAATATAGTATCTTATTATGCTTTTGGGGAAGCAGAAATATGAAAAGCAATGCATGCATTTTTGAATTATAAGAGAAGGGAATATTGGCAAATCTTTCAACAGCTGTTTATCATGAAAAAGAAGTTACAGTTACCATTCCCCAGCCAGGCACTCTGAAAAACTAAAAACTGTACATTAATAAATTATAACAATGATGCATGAAGCTAATATAAAACTTTTGAAGGCGGTTTCTTAGTCCAGAGGGAGTTGTCAAATTTGCTATTTGTGACTTTAATGTTACTTGAAATTTCTTCTAGGGCATTTAAAACTCCTTTTGTGACTCTTCATCAGCAGTTTCACAGACAGCAAAGGCCTTGACAATATACATTTTCACTTTCTGCATGGCTGACGGACTTCATATGCTATATCCAATTTAAGGGTAGAGCAGTAGATTACATTGCTAGAATATAGAGAGCCATTGCCATTGAGACTGAATCATTGCTGTTTATAGTAATTCTTACTGTTTGGGTTTTGACAGCCCTTTGTGACTGGAATAAAAGATGATGCTGAGATTATTGTCAAGCTACTGTAATAGCTAGTAGTGCATGAAGCCTGCAGCAGATGGACTTGAACTTATGAGCTCTCAGATTCTCAATAGCCTTTCAAATGAGCAGTGTTCTCCTTGGCCATGTGTAAAGCGACTGGCTTTGACAAACCCTTATTTCAGAAGATGAAATACTATTTCAGCCGGCTTTCTTTGTTCTATTTGAAATGTTTTATAGGGCTTAATTTGAGAGGTAGCTTAGAATTGAAGAGAACAAATTGATTTTCAGTTGCATGAGGTAAACTATGTTACAGGTACATCCAAGCTGAACAACAACAAAGTGACTTGACATAGTCTGAACACTCACACATGCCCCCCAGCCATTTCCATTACATTACACAATTGCAAGATATCTTCCTTTGGCTAGAGTCATAATTTTCCTCATGAATCCCACTAATTCACAGACCTTAAATCTGACAAATAAGAGGCAATAGTAAAAATTTGTTTGGCATATGCTACCCCAGAAGGATTCTCTTGAAACACAAACAACTGCTATTGACTTGGATGCAGTTTTAGCTGCTGTCAAGAACATGGGTAGACAGCAAACAGCTTCTGTTGCTGCAGGAATGTCTTATACCTGATTTGTCTCACTAAAGATCCCTTAAAGAAGCACATTTCTCTCAGGTCAGCAGTTTACTGATTCTTTCTGCAGTGCAAACCCAGTGTCCTTCATGCACAGTCAGCTGTTCATGCCAAATGGGGGCAAAACAAACTCACCAGAGTGAGCTGAGCTCCAGCAATTCTCTGGACCCAACCAATGCACACCAATAGCCTCAAAGTCAAATGAGAAATGTTCTCAGGGCTGGTTTAAAACTTTGTCAGATTATTTCTTTCATCAATATTTAGTATTTTTGTATTAGGCTGCATTACTCCTGTAAACCTTTTGCTCCGTTTTGCATACCATGATTTTTTCTTTAAAATCTAATATTACAGTTTGATCTTTTATTACATTGCTGCTGTTCAAGATTCTATAGTTAAAGTTGTGTCAGCACTTTTACTACAAAACCCATTTATGAGGGGTTTATAACACAGCTATAAAGATGTAATATAGAATTGAAAGGTGGTGTACAAAATCTCAGCATGGGGCATTGTCTTTTTTTATCACTTTTTAATAAACAAATTAGACTTGCTATTTTAAGCCTTTATGAGTGTAAAGCAATTCCATTTTATAGTTTATTGCCTATATAACGTGGCAATCAACTGTTATTAAAAAAAAGTAAAATGAAACAACTTATAAGTACTATGATTAAAACTGATTATGGAAAAAGTTAAACTTTGCAACAGTAAAGGCAGGAAAATGAATGTTTTCTTCTGCAAGTGAGCTGTACACTGAGAGTGTGCTGAGCTTTAAAAACCCACTTTCCCCAAGGCAATGGGGTAGTCCAGCTTGGGATGCAAAGTGTGAACTTGGAATGAATTCCCCTGGAATTTCTTGCGCCGTGTTTGTGTAGCAAGGACACTGGTTCCCAGGGAGAACACAGGGTAATGCATCCTTCTCTCCTCAAATGTCATTGGAGCTGGCTTCCTGAAAAAAAGTTTTCAAGTGCTTTCAAAGGGCAGGTTGCTCATGCTCCTCATGGAAGTTTTGTGTTTCAATAAAATCGTGCTGATGAGGGTCAATGAAGGCCTGAGAGAGTGTTTTGGACTACAGTTTATGCTCCTTACTTGCCCTTCTACACATAACTTAGAAGTGAGAACATTACCTGTCTGTTGGTTCTGCTTAGTTCCCAGCACTGTGTTTTGAGGCTCTCTGCATTATCCCTCCACGGCTCAGAAGGTGCTGCTTGGTTGAGCAGCTTTCCTTGTTCAGCTGCCTCAAGGCACTGGGGTTTGATGAACAGTCTCAGTTTCTCACCAGAATGAGGACCCAGTAGCCAACTCAGGGCCCACAGGCCTGGAATAACACGGAGCAATGCATCCAGAGGGACTGACAGAGAAAGCTGGTCATATGGCTTGCAGTACTTGAACCAGATTGGATTCCATCTTCCTGGAATTCTGTGTTGCACCTTGGAGACATCTTTAGATAAACTTCCCTAGACAGACTTGGTGATAGACCAGGAGTGCCCCACTAAGTCACTACATCTCTGAGCTCATTCGTGGCCCTGGATTTGGCAGTGGTGTGATGAGGCTGGGAGACTGGTTTCAAAGTATGCTGGCTATAAAGGGGATTCAAATAGAAAAGGAGCACTGGTTATGGATGTGGATGGGTGTTACCTGCAAAAAATTGACAGTGAAACTCTGAAGCATCTCATGGTGTCTCTACACTGGGACCAGATGTAAATACAAAGCTACACCTGTGAACATCCTGGATGAAATGCAGATACCAAGAGGGAACTACACCAGCAGAAACTTCAGCCCAGTCTGCTCACACCTTCCAAAGGCTTTGGGAGCTTCTGAGCTAAGTAAGTGCTGCCAGAGTCTTGGCTATTAGCACTGTTACAAGTGAGGCAACAGATGTGCTACTGCCTGCAGTGCAGGGAGCCCTGAAGTCCAGGTTTTGCTGGCTTTTACTGAATCATGGATCTGAAGTCATTTTAAAATGTTAATACCTTGCACTCAGTGAAATTGAGGCTGTCTTGGATTCTGATCATGCAGGCGCTACACAGATAACTTTACACATGGGACATTCTCAGAGCTGCCTAAATTACAGTATGTTATTACAAACTCCAGTGAAGGCTGGCACAGAAATTAGGAATGATTTTTAAAAACGGACCACAAGTTCCAAAGGAATAACTAAATGCAATGAGGGGAAAAAATTAAAAATCAGGTTTTACAATGGTGCTAGCCACATACTAACAGATCTCTTATTGTCCCTCTCATAATTACTGTGTATTAAAAGGAATTCATATAATACAAATATGCCTTCAGAGGAGATGAAACTTCAATTGCCCGCACATAAACTACCTGTGATATATTTAAATAACCTTTTAATAGATTAACTATTAAATATATTTTCCAATACACCTGGGAAGGAATCACTAAATTAGTAATCTTTTCCTAAATATTTAAAATGTCACTGCTTAGGCTAACAAAGTATTTCTACCAATTTAAATGGTTCTGTAATAATTTAAAACAACCTTAAGTACCAAATGTAGAACTGCACAATCACCTCCCAGTAACCCTGGATTTTTCCTCTCTTTTGCAAGGAGGGTTGCTGGCAGCTAGGTTGTTACACGAACTGACAAAAGCAAGTGGAGACAGCGAGCTGTGCTTATTTAAGTCTCCATTCTTCCATGCCACTCAGCTTCAATCCTGTGCCTGGCAAAACATCATCAGTATTCTCTGCCTCTTTTAACTAAAGGAAGCAAATCAAGAACCAGACAGGCTAATGGGAACTGAACCTCATTCCTTGGCCTCTCGCTCAGCCTGGGCAGCCAAAGGGAAAGCAGGCACTCTGCAGGCCCCGTGCTGCCCTGCCAGCTGGGGAGGCGAGCGGCTCCCGCTCCCGGCAGCACGCAGGCTGCTTCCCCGGCTGTGCGCGCCCCAGCCAGCTGGGAACCCGACTGCTTCTCCAGGTCTCCTGTCCACCTGCCAAACTGAGTCTGCAGGGCTCCTTTTCCACTTGCCCCAGCCAGTTAGGAGGTGATCTATAGCGCTATTATCACAGCTAGAGAAACAGGCCAAAAACCGCCGCACAAAAATGAAATTTTGGTCAGGTTCCACAAGAAGGGGGACCAAAAGAGGAATTTAATAAGGAAAGGGCATCCTGTGCATCCTTTCTGAGTTCCCCATGAGTTGAGTCATATTTAGGGGCTGCGTTTCCAACCCTTTTCCTGTTAACACTTAATCTGAGGCATAGCCAACTAGAAATACCAGAGACACGTTAGAGGGAAGAAACTGAAAAGCAACAGATACCGACTAGAGCTGGTTGAAACATTTTCAACAAAACCTGAAACCCCATGAAACCCTCCTCGCCTCATATTTCACTGCAATTTGAAACTCAAACCAGATTTGTTGAAGGGTTCTCTGAGGATTGCGGTTCCAGTCACAACTGGCCAATCCATTTATAGTACACAACTTTATTAGACAAACCGAAGGCCAGTACAGCTGAGCTCTGTTTCACAGCTCTGAAACCTAAAGGAGAAGGGCAGCTTGTCCTGCACACTGTACTGTGTGGCCTTGCCAGACTCTGAGCCCAGGGAACGGCCTCACCTCCCTCACACAGACATGCAATGGCAAGACAGGACATATTCCCTCTTTTCCATTTCCTTATGGGATAACCAGACAATTGAAAAACCCTCAGAGATTAGGAGCTAGGGGATGCACAGGTGCAAGGAAAGAAGCATCAGGAGAGGACAGATTGCTCCTGCCATACATAGGCCACAGCAGCCTGGTCTTTGAACCCATTTCTCTTGCATTTTGTCCAAGATGAGGTTACTGTAATCACCTGAATTAGCTGCTGCACTGAGTGACTTAGATGCAGGCACATAAACAAATTCTGCCTCTGAACTCTTACAGACAGTTCTCTGTTGTCATTCATTCTCTGTGTCTGCACAGCTTCAGACAGTACAAATCTGTCTATTTCTGGTCAGTGAGTCACTCACTGGTCGTAATTTTTACTGTTCTATATTGCCACTGCTCACACACATAGGTGCTACTAAACAAAAAAAACCACCCATCCAACCTCAAGTACACTCACAAGCCTCAACTGCCTCAAATGGCCACATCCTGTCTGTACACAGATCATTTCACCAGCTTTAGTGGTGTGGATATTTAAAACTACCTTTTCCATTTCCCTTCTTTCTTCTCTCCCTCTGTGCTTTTCCAGGTCTAGTTTGAGTTTTGTTGTGAAGCACTGGATTCATTCATACATCAAAGGGAAATTGAAGGCATCAGAGCCCACATAGACAAAAAACAAAGGCACAGTTTACAAGGCAGAAACTTGCTGAGAGAAGCAGCTGAGTTTTACACGACTCACCCCCTGACTGCCCCCTTGGAGGTACATCAAACACCATTACTTGCTCCATACAGTCAAACGTTTTTCTTTCAAAGACTCCTAGTATAACGGATTATTTGTATTACTGTAGTAATGAAAAGTCCCAGTCCTGACCAGTGCCCTGAACGGAATACCTTCCCCTTTACTGAGTTTTGCTGGATGCACAACAGTCCAGCTCTATAGGCTGGACTATAGAGGTCCCAGTGGGACCTCTAGATGAAATTAGTCTGGAAGGAGTTACTTCCTACCATAGCATCTCAAAATTAGGCAACTGTGTTAAGGACTAGCCTTCCCTTTTCCAGGGTCTGTATTTAGTTCAGAAAAAAAAAAAAAAAAGCTTTTTTCCTGATGAGGTCCTGTCATACTTATTATATACTTAGACTAACATATATTTGCCCATATTTTTGAGGTCCTATCTTCTATTCCTCATCTAATAAATGTTTTCCTTTTTGAGTAGGGTCAAAAAGACTCTGGCATGGGAAAGCACAGGCAAGTTGGCTGTTTCACACACAGAATTGCACTTTCCAAGCCGAGTGTGGAAAGCCATGGCATATTCAAAACCCATCTTCTCTCCATCTGGCAGAGCAGGAACTCAGTATCCTTCCTATCTTGTAGTTTCATCAGACATCAGCCTTTGTCCTTTAGCACAGAATTATTAATTATTGTTAGAATTTTGCTTCTGTTTGTTTTTGCAATGTTTTTCTTGTATGCCAGGCTGCATACAATGTTTCCAGAATTCTGGAAATACAGCTGAGTCTACCAGACTTGCACTTCCCTTTGCTACACTAATCCTGAATAGCTGACATAAAAAAGAGGGGATAAGTATTTTAAATGGCACTCATCTTGAAGTTTCCATACAGTATGAATATTTTCTCTTCATTCTGCATAAATGTTCTAGCAATTAAGTGGAAAAACACTCAAAAAACCTAATCTTGTTGCTCCACAGCTACAGAGTGCCTTGGACTGCAGATGTACAGTGAACTTCCAGTCCTTCAGTCCTTTGCAAAACTTAGAAGAGCCCCTTGTCAGACAGAAACTTTGGTTAGAGAAGTCAGGTTTATAACCAAAAGCACCAAAAGGCCAGCTCTGATCACAACTCAGAGGAAGCAGACTCAAAGAACTGTAAGGATTTTGTTGGTGCTATCAGTGCCATAAATGAGAACCAAATGGAGAGCACATAGCTGCTAGCTCTGGTTAGCCTTTAGAAATTTGTTGCTAGTGTTTATTATACCAGATATATAATAATGCTTTCCTAATAAACTTGATTTTCTCCACTCTTGGAAACAGTGTTTAAACTCAAATAATTCTCTTTTAAAATGTGTATATATTAATTAGGTTTACAGGATAATTGCTTTATTCTGAGAAATAAAAAAGTCTAGTTCACAGAATATGATTCCTAAGGAATATATTGGACAACAGGCACATCTGTGCCTGGTGACTGTTCACACTGAGGGCATTGCTTACCTGTGCCTTCTTTGGGAGGGATGATTACTGTTTGCAGGGATGGGGATGTGTTGGCTTCACTGTGCTAGGTCAGTGAGCAAGAAGATTTGAGGCTTATTTAGGGTTTACACTTTCGTCAGAAGCAAGATGCAACAAATAGCTATGAGGAGCAAATGCAAGGAATGATGAAGAGGAATAAATTTTATATATAGAAATATTAGATATAGTATATAATATATGNTCTATATATAAATGTTATATATAGAAAAAATTGTAAGTTAGCAAAATAGGTATTTCACAGTTTAATGAGTCTAAATAATCTGAAAGGTTTTAACAAAAATCTCCACCTTTGATTTTGGCTATCACAGAGCCCCTGCTGTCCCTGTGTGTGACTTCTCATGGTGCCACAGCAGACATTTTTTAAGGAGATATTCAGAGAAGAAGAATTTTTCTTATGTTCATTAAACTAAGGCATTTTACTTGAAAAGCTCTAGAGAGAAAATACTGAGGATAAAGTCCCCTGAGCTAGAACAACTGGTATAAGGAGAACAGCGAGGGGGCAATGCAGCATTTTGAACAATTTTACTTTGTGAATTAGGTCCTGTGGCTGGGAGGGAGAATCCAGCAGAGCTTGGCTGACTCTCACTAAGAGGCTGCTGCTGGACACAAAGGAGAGCAGCAGGCAGCTGGAGCAGAGGCACCCTGGGCCAGCACCTCAGCAGCTGGATGTGCAACCCCACTTCAGAGATACACTCAGAGAAGGCAAAAGGAGGAAACTGGTTTTTGCTTCATCAGGAAAAAGTAATTGATATTGTGGAATTGTTAAGGGAAAGCTGAAAAATTCAAATCCCATCAGATCAATATTTCCGTGGATGTCTAAAAATGCAGGTGTTCCAGCTTCCAAAAGCTTTAGGCCTACTTCACTCTATTCAGTGTTACATTTTCAAGAGCCTGACAAGAATCAACTTTTCATTCCTTACCAACAGAACTGTTCCTGAGCCATGGGAAGAGTAGGAACAGAAGTGGGGGGGTCTATTGAACCTTTGCCCCTCTATGGCAGAGGACTGTGTAGGGGCCCAAGATCCCTCTTCTATCCAAAATGTGGACTCAAACTCTCATTCTGTCTTTTCATATATACACCCAAATCTTGCTCCTTATGCATATCTAAAACTAATATCAGGTAGGTAGTGTATTATATTTTACTAATCAGAGATGGATATTCAAAATTCTCATTGGATCAGGAGTTCTACTTCCTGCAATCATTTCTCCTATGATCTTTTACAAACACTAAAGCCCATGCTTTCTGCAGCATTTGAAATAAACCCTGTGTGAATCTCTTTTTCTTAAGAACAAATTACTGCTTTCTATTATGGAAAGAAAACAAAAAGATACCAAATTTTTTGAATCTCCTATCTGTATATATTTGTGGTGTAGGTATGTATAATCCATGTTTAACAAAGTTGCATTTATAACACTTACCATGGCTAATAAACATTTTAATTATTGATTCCAGCTGAAAAATTCCTGAGGCTGAGCATAAACAAAAGAAATAAGTATCTGCCTAATGGTTAATGTTTTTATTCAAGTGTAGGGGTGAAGCTATAGATCCAAGAGATGGAAAAAGCAATTTTCTACTCTCACTCATATTTGGAACTCTGTTAGTGGATTTGTGGAAAAAAATGTCATATACTTCAAAAAAACTGGCCATGAATTAATGTTTATAGATTTTAATGCTTTTTCCAGCTCTCTCTATTTTTATTCTTTATTCTTTTTAATAGTCTTAAAAAAACCCCAAGAATTATAATTTTCTCCCTACAGATGCTGTCTTTTTCTATTAAACAAACATCGATCCCTTGCTTTTCCCCTTTTTTGATCCCCTCTCCTCTTTTGTTTTGAATGGATGCAAAATTATCTCAGATATGTTTTTGTTTAACATCAACAACTTCATTTCGCATGGGTCTGATACAGAGTCCATAATAATCATCATCATACTGCTGTATATTACAAAAGACTTAATTTTTTCATTGCATAAGGCTTCCTTTCCTATTGATTTTGGGCTAGACTTGAAAAGCACAGCCTGCTGTCCATCCTGGGCCCTACAGGGAGCTCCAACCTGCTCACTGGGCAGTGTCAGGGAGGAGGCAGAGCTGGTGATCTGCTCACAGGACCCAGCACAGATGATCCTTCCCTGGGTGCAGGCCTGTTGGGCTGCTGAGAGCATTAGCAGAGAGCAGACAAACATGTACTGATGGCTCTGAAAGCCTGACCAAAGGTACTGTCACCAGCAGATAGGGGCACACAAAACCTCCAGCTGTTCTGCTCCTGGAGGGTCTCTAGCAGGATTCATACAACACAGTTCACCTTATTTAGTCATGGTAAAAAACCTTTGCATTTGGCAAAGAGCTTGCTCTGAAACTCAGTAAGAACAGCAAGATGCCTGCCCCTGCCAGAAGGGCACGGCTCCTCTCAAATCCACCAGCATCAACACTGGGACAGCTGTGTGGGGGATATCTATCCAGATCAGGAATCAATAGAAAACCTGATGTGGGATGCCCCCAGATATCCATATTCTAACAGTTTAGGTACTGAAACACATTTTCTTATATGAGAATCAGACCAGTGCAACTGAGTCTTCCTATGAAACAGATGTATCTTGTCCTGGGCTTTTGTTATTTTTATGATGCCAAGCAAGGTATGATGATCTCCATGAACAGAGAGAAGACAAATTGCTGAAAGCCTAGTTAGACAAAAATTCCAGGATTAGCACCCACCCTGCAAAACTTCTCTTCCTCTTTCAATTGTATTTTCACTAGAAAGAAATTTCTATTTAATTGAAATCTATCCAGACAAGACAAGTTTATTTCATGATTGTCATGGTCACAAATGTGCTGGTGCNGAAATTTCTATTTAATTGAAATCTTTCACATTATATTCTTCTTAGCCAGAGAGGACAAGTTTATTTCATGAGTGTCGTGGTCACAAACATGCTGATGTAACAGGATGGAATGACTGGAGAAGCAGACCTCAGAATGTTCCTCTTCCACTCCTTTTTCTGCACCATTATTTTGAACTTATTTTGTGACAAGACAAAGACAACAATGCCCCTGGATTCACACTGATAAAACTCCACTGACTTCAGCAGTTAATGCTCGTTTAGTTGTTACTAAGTGCCCCAAGGGTGATATGAAGTCCACACCTAACATCTGAAACACATTCCAAGATCAACAATAGCAGTCACCAGATAATTTTCTTCTCTACTGACAGTCGCTCTAAACTTTAAATGCTTCTCTTCACCTCATGTTATACTCATTACAAATGACTGTTCAGTTGCTCTTATGAGCTTAAATCCATATACTCTTTGTAGCCAGAAGGCAATTTACAGATTATAAAAGGCAGATACCTCTTTTGCAGCACACCTGCTCATTTTACCGTTCAGTCTGAGAGAAGGAGAAACAACTGGGAGCTGGAAGATCCTGATACCAAGGATATACTGGTAATCAGTGAGAGGAAAAGGTGGATCTTTAAAAAAATTCCATTTAAACACAACTGAAGGCAAGCTGATGGGAACACCAGATATGGTGACCTCTCAGATGGCTTGGGAGGGACACGGTCCCAGTGCCCAGGTAGCCCAAAGAGCACAGTCCTGTTCTTACCCATCAGCTGAGCAGACCAGGAGTTTCAGTAGGTGCTGAGCTGCTGTGCATGCAGCCCTAACAAACCCTCGAGTGTCCCTGCACTAATGCTGGGTGCTTCCTGCACTTGTTTGTTTATGCACCCCTCCCACAGGGCTGTCCCAAGAACACCAGGTCAGGCTTTGGGGCAGAGGTGGCTTTTGCAACCACAGGCACCACGCAGCCCTTGCCAAGAACCCTCCTGAGCCTCGCAGAGTGCACGAGCCCCACAAGCACCCAGCTCTGCTGGGCTGCCCCTGCACTGGCCTCCAACAGGGAATAAAATGTTGAAGTGCAGCATCCTAATCATAAGCAATCACAAAAAAAAAATCATAATTTTTAAAAATAAAAGTGCATTGAGAACTTCTGGACATGTGTGACAGATAATTACTTACCTATGTCCCTTGCCTAAAAGAAATATGTTCATATATTTTATCTAGTGAAATATTTATCATTCCATAATCTCACTTCATACATGTTCATAGAATTAGGCCAGACTATGAGCATGAGACTATAAGGAACTAGACAATCTTCTGCTGTTGTTGAAGCAAATCACAAAGTATTCTTAATTCTGCTAGAATTTTTCTTCCCTTTAAATAGATGAAGACGTTTATTATTGAACTTCCTGCTTTGACAGAATTTTATTAAAAGAAATTGATTTTAGTAGCTCAGACTATTATATTCTGCTGAAGGATAAAGCATCATACCTAATTTTTGTTCCTGATTTTTGTAAAGAATATTTTTTAAAATTCAATAAGCCATTGACTGAAATATCCAGTGTCATGTGCTATTGCTGTAAAAGATTATAATCTTTTTTGTAATCAGGTTTCAATATACTTGAAATTCTATGCAAAATAAAAAAACCCACAATTTACTTTTAAAATTTTCTTTCAGGAAAATTACATTTTAACAACTAAACACAACAATATGTTAGATTACATTTTGAGCAGAATGTTTACCTTTCACTGAGTTTCTCTGCCAGCTGTGTCAGCTTTGGCTGTATAAAAAATATTAAAAGGAGCTGTTTATTTTTTTTAATTGCCATGATCATGCCAAAAAACACAATGTGTGGGCTGGAGGCAGAGTGCTGGGAGCAATATTATTCATGTTAAAAACAGTTGCCTGATTTGCTTTCTTTGAAAATTAGGGTACTATAAATAGGAGCCCAGTGGGATTTGTCGATTGCGAGTTACGTTTAAAAAGCTGCTAGGATTAAACTTTTGAAAGACTCACAAAAGATTAAACAATTATTGCTTGTCATTTACTTTTGGCCTGCATTAGACCAGCACTTTTGGAGAGTTACATATTTAATATGGATGCACCTCCTGTTTCTATGCATATCTCAAAATACAATATTTTTAAAAGCAAGTTTCTATAAAGATTTTTTTACTCTCCATATGTCTTTCTATAAACCAGGTATTTTAACTCACTGTTCTGTTAATCATAATTAAAAATGTTGTATTGCCAAACTCATATTTCTTTGTTGCTTGCTATGCAAAAATCCTTCCCCAAAAATCATCTTTGAACAACTCAGAAAGTATGATTCAATAATTCATCACAGAAAAGTTGCACCAAGCCTCTGTCCCACACAAGTACCACAGTTGTCCTTCCTTTTATTTATTCCTAGTTTAGTACCTTGGTGCCTCTTTTGTCCTGCTTGCTTTACAGATGACCAAAGGTAAGCTTCCATTAAAATAACTCAAACCACCAAACAAACACTATCAAAAACCTGAGGAACCAACAAAGGTCCAAAACATAAAAAATACTAATATGAAGAACAAAGCAAGAAGAAATTATTGCAGAGATTTTATCAAGCACTTTCTTTTCTATGAGAAATTATATATGACATTCACTGCTAGAAAGCTGACATTTTGACTTGCATTTGGAATGGGAAGCAGTGGGAGCTATTGGGATATGCTGACTTTTTAACACCAAATACAGGAAAAGAAATAAAAGATAAGCTGCTAATTTGACTCTGAGCAGAGGGCCAACAAAGCAATGACACAGATGTGAGACCTACTTAAATTCCTAGTTTTGCCTACTGAATTCTTTTGAGCAAAAAGAAACATTTTTTACCAAACATTCTTTCTTTAAGAGAAAGAATTTTCGCGCAAGCATTTTCATACTGCACTCCTTACATAAACCATACATCTTTGAAAGTGGTGTGGGATTTTGCAGTGCATCTTCAAGCATGAAGCACATGGCCTGATGGACATTTTCCTGAAGGCACAACCTTTCATCAGGAACGTGGGCCCTGTTCAGAGGAGTTTCAGGGGAACCCCTTGACAGCGCTCAGCAGCTGACAAGCCAGGCTCTGCAGGTCTTCCTGCAACTCCTCTGCTCTCTGACTGTGCGTGACCTTTGAGTTTACTTAACTCCACAGCCTCAAACTTGGTTCAGCCTGACGTCGACTGTAGCACTCAAATTTCAGAAGAGGACAGCAGAAAATGGGAAAAGAGGGATGCGGTAACATTGCATTCAACACTGTTCCAACAAACTTTTAACTAGTGCCATATTTTCCTTTGGAAGCTAAGTACTTCATGGTGTGTATCAAACTGCCATCCTGATCTAAAGACATTTTTTGTCCTTATCTAAAGCTTTTCTTAGTAGAATTGTACTTGAGTAAGAAACAAAGAGTTCAATATGACTTAAAAAAAAATTTAGCATTAAGAGGTGATAATTATCTTCTGTCCACCATAAAAATTCAATCAAAGTATGAAAGCCTGGGTTTATCCTATACAAACCATGGAGAAACAATTAAGAGTGTGACAGAAAGCCATCATATTTCTCAGGAGAGTTGACCCTGTTCCAAGGATAAAATGATAACTAGTGTCCTGAGTCCAGCTCTGTGACCTTCTGGAACTGGAACTTTCAATTATGTCAAATTAGCTGCGTCACATGAGCTGGCTTTGTGAGTGAGGCTGGATCAATGCAGTGCATTTCACTGATGATGACAATGATCTAATCAATCTCAGTCACTCAATGGACAGCAGTGAGGTTGTGAAGTAAGCACAAAAAAAGAATGCTGGGATCTGTCATTGTCAGGGTTACCTAGAGGCTCCCCATTTGTGCTTTTCCTTTAAATGCTAATTTTAAACGATGAAAAAATAACACTAAGTAGCAATTTCCTAGAAGAGGTTTTGTCACATCTATTCAGACTTACATTCTGCTTGCCAAATTGCAACCTGATGTTCAATAATGCTGTTTTTGACACTTCTGTGTAATAAAAGTGAAGATCCTTCTTTGCTCAAGGATGTCTATGACACTTTTGACACTTCTCTCCCAGAATTGCAGGCAGCCCAGATGTTCTTTGCATTAAGAAGAGCACTGCCACAGCTGCCATGGAATGTCAGAAGATATTGGGCTCCAGGCAAAAGCAGCAAAGGGCATCCTTCCTCTTTTTAAGTGAGGAGTAATTTTTGGAGAGTAAAACCTTTTGATTGAAAATTAAAGCCTCAGAGGGACTTTGTAGGCAAGAGACATATTGCATTTTCTCTGCTCATGTTTCAAGGTAACTCAGAACTATTACAGAGCAGCTGTTTCCACTTCTGTTCAGAAAAATATTCCTTACCTATCAATGCCAGCATGGCATTACTGTATCTGCTGGACATTGGGATGTTACAATAGAGGAAAAACTGAAAATAACAGTAAGAACTCACAGGGCTGCAAGACCCAGTCACTCCTGGATTGTTTAGGCTTCTCAAGACTTGAATTCAAGGATTTACATTCACAAGTGTCTCCTTCCACAGGAATGACTGATGAAGAAACCTTGGCTACATAAAGTCTCTGTACCTCAGGATTCTCTGCAGCTGGACAAAAGAAGGTGTTTGAAGACCACATCATGTTCCTGAGAAAAAAAGTGTCCCTGGGTAAAACTGACTGTATTTTCACCATCATCCTCCTTATGTCTATCCTTGTACTGCCCCCAAAACAGCTGCTAGTTGCACCAAGTAATAAACTAGACTCCTTTATTTTAAAAACCCATAGGTTCTGCTCTTTCACACCGGCCACACAAGCAGTGGTTCTGTGCACAACAAAGCGATCTAGGGTGCAGGGTTCCATGGGTAGCTGCCTCAGAAGAAACGCTCTTTACATTTAAACTAAAGCCCCAGGGCTCTCACAGGGCACTGCTCCTGTCTGTGGGTGGGCTGATGAGTCACGGTGTTTTCCTTCATCCTGCTGCTCTTCAGCTCCATCTCCTGGAGTCACCCAACACACTGGAAGAGCCACCTTCCCACTGCCCTTACGACAGAAACAGGTTAGCACAGAGTCTAATTAGCACGTTTCCTCTGAGAGAAAAAAAAAAATGTGCCATGGAAATAAAATTTCTAATTTGGAAACTTCAGTGCAGGGATCTAATTTTTGAGTACTTGCAACAGAAGTTTCTATGTTGGAAAGATTTTTATTTATTTTGTTTTTTACAGAAATTTGCGTGATTAATACAAATTTTAAAAGGCTTAAAACAGATCAGAGAGCTGTTACTTGTACTCTTTAATAGACACTCCTAAAGTTTAAGGTAATCTCATCATCTTCCTTAAAAGAACATGAAATGAAATTGGGGTTTTTTCAGGAAGAGTCACTGTTAAGCCTTTTCTGTCATGTCCAAGGAGTTACACAAGTGGCATAGAAATTTCTTAAACGTCTTACTGGGATTACTCCTTGCCTGTCCTTCTTCTGTGCTGCAAGGTGAGCTGGCAGGTGCAGGCTCTGTCAGGTTTTGGTGCTGGTTATAGTCATAGCAGAAACTGCAGTAGCTAGAGTGAGTAGTAGGGAAAACTAGTATTTTTGGGTGCTGCCAGATTAGAATTCCTGTAAAACTGTCACGTAGCATCAACAGCGCAGTTCCTTTAAGACTTGTGATGTCCATGCTGTGATTTTTGTGCTGCCCTGCCCAGCCAATTGCATCAGAGAGCCATCAGCCTACCCAAAGAAAGGCAGTGAACACCAGCACGTGGTGTGGTACCCTACTGCCAGGCCAAAATCAATGCCTGAGATCCCACCTGGCACTCCAGCCCTCCTGATCAGGTGTGAATGGAGACAGGACCACTACCTAACCTCTTTTTCCAAATGCAGACCAGCAGTGGCCTGGTGAGCTGCAGGGCCTGAGCAGGTTGAATTTTTGGTCCATACTGCAAGTTTTTGTCCGTGTTTGGGGTAGAGTGCTACCGACCCACCAGGGATGATGCCACTTTAGCAACAGCTGCCATGTTGTCTGCTCCTCTCCCAGACATATTCCCTGGTGTGGGTGTCACTTTCACAGTCAAATGCCACTGGACACAGAGTTATGGCAGTGATTACCATGGAAAATAAGAAACACAAGGACAAATCATTTTAACTGAAGCGTCAGCAATGGAAAATGGCAGTCATCCTTAAATGTCATAGTGCCTCCCAGTTGGGCCTGGGCTCCGTGAAATGGGGAAAGGACTCCAGAATTGCAGAGATCCATTATCCTCAATGGCTCAGGAGGACAAGCTCATTAGGAACTATAGCTTCATTAGGTAGCAAGAGCTGCCCTGTTGTCGGGCTATGATCTATTTCTTATCTTGGATTGTGCCACAGATTTTCTCTCCCACATCCCAACCACAATTGACTACCACACCTCACTGCTTTTGGTGATGGAGCGTAGATCTTGCTTTAAGAATTATAAGCTGGAGTTTCAGTAATAGCACAGGAAAATCTGCTAAACATTACTCAGTATAACCCATGTGCAGCTTTGCCCTTACTTCTCCTCTCTCGTATGGGAAGGGATCACTTGCCAAATAGCTGCAAATATCAGAAGCTCCCATTACAGGGCTAATCTGTGTTCAGGGATTACACACACCTGAGTGCACAGTAACAACAAAAACACTGAACCACACCTCTGCAATATATATTTACCTTTTAAGAGATGCAATATATATTTACCATTTAAGAGATACTCATATTTACAATGTAAATCAAATAGTAAAATAAAACCACAAACAGCAATTAAAAATACTGTTTTAAAAAGTCACTGTTTTGGACACGCTGGAGGCTACAGGGAAAAAGGCAGGACACTTTTTTTTCTATGGAAATCCTTTTTCCTTTTAAAATTTGTTTTTCAAAGGCTACATGAATTAACATTTAAATCTCTCATAATGTTCTATAGTATTTAAAAAGAATTGAAAGAGTCAGAAAACAACAATATCTTAGAAATTTCTATGTTATTTCTTAGGCTTCTGAAAGAAGTGCTCAGATATAATTGCTTAAAGCAAACTTCAAAAGATTCAATACACCAGCAGCTGCAGCAAATACATGTCTTTTTCTGTTTTAATTATCTGTTTCTTCTAATACATTTTACAAGACATATATGAATAGAGATCAGAGGGAGAGACAGATTTGGTATTTTACCTACACTATTCTGAAATGGGGATAATAATTCTGGAAATGGCTGAAGCTTGCATGGTGGTTTGTTTGTACAAGAGAAGAACTCCCCCAGTGTTTCTCTTCTCTGAGTTCAATGATTAACTCCACTTAAAACCCAATCCTTGTGTGTCTGTTGACAAAAATCTCTGCAATATAAAAGATTTAATAGCAATACTTGGCATAAAATATTTTGGCAACATGAATTGAATATCACATCAAACACAGTTGAAAGGCAAACCTCCCAGCCAACAGAGCAGTTTTATCAAACTCCAGATTCCAGCATCCTTTTTTTGTGGCAAAATCAAAATTACTTCTATCTTATAGAATTTCTTTAGTCAAGGTGAAAGTGCTTTAGATATTGTTACTTGTCTTCTTTGCAAGGATGTTGTACATATTTTAATATGGCAAGACTCTCTGCTTCCTTGCTCAAAACTGTAAAATATATTGCTGTCCTGTTTCACAAAACTTAAAGTTGTTCTGATGAATACACAACTCTCATTTGGAGTTAAAAAAAACCAACCTTTTCACACCTCATTTATTTAGAAGCTCTTTGCCTTATCACTGCTCTAGCTATTTAAAGCACTGTTTTTCTGTTTATCAAAGCCAACTTTCTTCTTTCTCCTTTACATTTTTAAAGAAGAAAAATTTAAAAGCAACCTTTCCACTGACATTATTCTTATAACACATACCAAATTTATTTGAAAACATTAGATTTGCCAAATTTCTCCTGCATGCTGAACTGAAATCTAAATATTGCTCCTTTATTCATATACATAGAGGCTTATTTGTTCAAGAGACAACTTTCTGGAGGATTTTTTGTAATGAGTAAACTGACAGCAAAATTTGAGCTAGTTTTTTGGGGGTGTTTTTTGGTTAGTTGTTTGGAGTTTTTTTTGAATATCAATTTTCAGGTAGTTTTTGGGCACATAATTGAACATGAAGTTAATTATCGGTTTACAAGGACTCCTTTGATGTGTGGCTCTCACTGCAGAGGCTGTAATCACCCAGCAGCATCACTCCTAGGTGGGAGAGGGGAGAGAATGACCATCCTTCAGTGGCCTCCAGCAGTGCCAAGAGTTCTGGGGCCTTTTGTGGAGGCTCCTCCCTGCATGTCCACAAACTTGGCCAGAGAGAACCTGCAGAAATGGGGAATTCCCTCACTCAGAGGGAGCTTTGGGCCCCTGTTTGTTACAAGAGGCCAAAGTCCAGTTAGAAATGCACCCCATAAACTGGAAATACAATCTCAGCAAAAATCCCCATTTTCAGTCATTTTTAAATTGTCAAAACCTGCAGCCTTTGTGCTGGGCTGTCACACGATTCAGCAGGTATTTGTAAAGTTTGAATGAAAACCCCTCTGGAATTTTTTCATGTTGTGAAAATGGCTGATGTAGGGAGCCTCACATTTATCTGGTTATTTACCTCCTGCCAAAACTCCAACACTGCTGTGCCTGAGCCCTCCTGCAGCGAGGGCAGAGTCTTGAAGTGCTGTGATCAAACGCCGGGACTGACTGACCAGGTGAACAGCCCCCACTAAGTAAAGGGACACAAAACTGAGTCAGAGGTAATTGAAATTTTTAGGACTCCATGGATCCTACAGAGAGCCCTGCACAGAGTCAAAGGTCTATCTTTTTGGACCTAATTTTAAAAAGTCCATTCTTTTTAAGCTGAGCTAACACGACAGAGATAATGAATTCCACCAGAAAACACACCCATGCTACCAGAGCACCAAAAGCATCACACACCTCCCCTCAAATGATACCTTGTCAATGAGCTGGAACTACATCTGTTCACTGCTCCCCTCCTTTCACACTCATTCAATCCTGTGCTCTTTTCACTCCACTGACTACGGGCAAAAATATCAGGCAATTCCTAACCAATTTCCTTTGTGCACACACGAGCCCATCGTCTCTTCCAGCCACAAGGTATCACGTACATACTGTCTCTTTTGGTAATCCCACCACAACTCACACAATTTTGTAGTCTAAAATTATTCCTAATTACTACACACTAATATGAGAATAAAAGAAAACTCAAAGTTATGATCATGCAATTAAACTCAGAAAACAGATCAGAGGGTAAATGCTTAATCCTTTATAGAAACAGTGGTGTAAATGTGAAGTTGACTTCTGACATGGGTGGAATACATCCAAATTCATACTGGCAGAAAGAAGACAATCTAGCCAGCAGTTTCTAAAATAAATAATTGAAATAACAGCTCTCGAAAAATATATTTGTAACATAGATAAAAGTATCAACATGTTGCAAGATCTCCAGACAAACCAGGCAGGATTATACTGCAGTTAGAAGTGATATTCTAATGAAAACAGAGACATGAGTCCAGTTTAAGTGAGAAATAAGTTGCTCAAATATCAAACATTCTTTCTCTGCAGGAAATATCTCTGTATTTTCAGTACCTGCACTGGTCTATGCAATGTGACATCTATTTTTTGTACAGATGTGAAAAACTGAGATGATAGAATTGGTTCTGAAATTGTTTCCTACCAGAGATATCTTATTCCACTAAAAAGGATTCAGTTTCTACTTCAATTCTGTTTTAGGACAACCCTTGTTTAATTTTATTGTTTATATTTAGTTGCAGACTTGCACTAATATGAGCTGGTATTTTCACAAGAGCTTTAATATTCTGCCCTTTGGTTATCACAAAATCCTGCATTCTGCACATGTCCCCAGTTAATGTGAATTATTTGTTAGCTGTTAGGTAGATTTATGCTTTTCATCTTAGCCTGAACTTCCCTCATGAGCATTCAGATGAATTATTTTGAAGGCATTCAGGAGCTAAGCATCCAACTGTATTATGTTAATATTACACGATATCTCTATACATGCATCAAAAGGCTGTGCTAGAGTATACCCAATATTTTGCTTTATTATATAAATATGAGCCTTAATGCCTATGCACAGGCTCCTTTTTCCCCACAGTGTTTGAGATTTTTCTGAAGTCCTGTTGATGTCATAATTGAGGTTGAGCTTGTGCCTAAGTGCTGCCTGAGATGGGTCCCTATTCCCCAATGTGCTGTTTGTCTCTGGTAGCTGATGGAAGATTGCCTTACTCTTTGCTCATTAATATAAATACATCTCATCCTCTCTTTGCATGAGCTGTGTGCCACAAAATCAGGTTCATGATTCTGTTATTTACAGTCATGCACGATTTAGGAATATTCCACACACCTATTTGTGGAATTAAACCTAAAAATATAGTAACCCATATTTAAATTTTTGGGAGGAAATACAGAATTCTAATTTTAAAGTGCATATCAGTGCACACAACAGGGGCAAATTAAGATTAAGCACTGAACTTCAACTCTGCATTTCCTGTCTTTCAGGTTCATTGTGCCACCTTAATATTGGGTTAACACAGTACGTACATAGAATATTTGTTACAAGATTTGTGAGTAAGTGATTCTCATCTCCTTTGTAAGGAAAATTGACTCCATTACAGGAGACGAGAGACATCAAGCTAACATTACATGAAGTCATAATCCTCTATTGAGACACTGCACAATGACATTGTTAACATTAGTATGCAATATTTATTATAAATAAAAGAGGCTATTGAGGCTTTCAACCCATAATCAGCTCTGTGTGGATGACTTCACTGTAGGAACACTGGAGTTATAATGAGGATAAAAGATTTATTTATACCTAAACATGTTCTCATTAGTAATTCTGCACTAGCATGTAACAGATACAATTGAAGGACCAGTAGGGTTTTTGTGGGGGTTTTTTTGTTTGTTTCTTTGGGTTTGTTTGTTTTAAATTACTACTTATTGTTTGCACTTTGACTATGAACATTTAGCAAGAAGGAAAATAATGAAACTAATTAATGAGTTGATTGTACTGTGTACTATTAACTCTCATGAATGAAGAACGATTCCATTTTTATAGAATACAATATCATCCCATCACTCCATAACATGGTAATCCAATGAGCCATTAGCTCAGACCTTGGTAAAAAAGGGGAATTGTTTCTGAAGAGATCAGATCCTACCTGCACATGTAACAATAGTCACAAAGCACCAGTGTCATGCAAGCTTCTTACTGACCCGCCTTTGTATTTTCCAAACACTCTATTATATATTTCTTCCAACAGGAAAGGGCTAACCCTCACTTCATGGAAGGCACTCAAACAGTTTCCTACAGACCCTTCCAAGAGCTCACGGACTTTGGGCTCTCATCTCACATTCTATTTGGAGGAAATGGAACTCAGTTTAAGGCCAAATCCTCTGCACTACCTCACTTTGCCTTACCACCATAAATCTCTCCCTGCCCCCTGGGGCCTGAGTTTACTTTGAGACTACAGTTTCACATTTACCTTTGCCAGGTGAAACCTAGGAAAAATAAGGCAATCAATCAAATATATGTGCATACTTCACGTTTGAAAACCACTGGTTTTGTTCAAAACCAAATCTCTTCTCTGGCTGGTCTAAGTTGCTGCCTTTAATTAAATTTTGATGTTCTCAAACAGTTCTATTGGTAAAATCTCTATTGGTAAAATCTCTAAGATCTTTTGGGATATTTCACTACTAAAGGACTTACAAGAATGTCAGTACGTTTATATATAATTTGGTGAACATTCTCTGTGTAACAAGAACCCACACCATAACCACTACTTAGCAGAATCACTAGGAATAAATGTTAAATTAATGGGGTTTTTTTTTATCTTGGAAGAATGAAGTTCATCAGACATTCGTTTCTCATCTTGGGAAATACACTGACATGGTTCATCTCTTTCTAAAACTGTGCTTAAGTTCATTATATGTAAGCTAACTGATAAGAAAATGTTATTCATATTGAAAAACAAGTCATTTAATTTGGAACCACTCAGCTCAGGAGAGAAAGTTCTTAACAACAATTACCAAGATCTGAAGAATTCTACTCCACCTTCACATGTAGATAAAAAAGATTTACTTTTTCTGTTAATTTCAGCTGCTTATTTTCAGCAATAAAATATAAACTTCGTTCTCTTGAAAAAGATCAACTCCTTGAGAAATACTCTTTCTTTAGCATTCTGTGGTCTTAAGCTTCCCCTTTTATTCAGTCATTGTTTGCATAAAATTTTATTTATTCTACTGAAAGTGGGATTTAAAAAAAAAATTAAAAAGCTTGAATTTGGAAAACCAAGACATTATTCCTAGCCAGATCTCTAAAAGGAAGTAGCTGCATAAACTTAACACAGCTGACATAATTTTCTTTCATTTCATATGCTTTTTCTGTCACCATACTTATAAACTCACAGGCACCATTTAAACAGATACAATGCTGAGAGTATGTTCCTGTTACAATATAATGGGGAAAAAAATAGAGATTGTATGAGTTCCATATAATAAATACAATGTCCTGTTTAGATCTTACTACCCTAGGGTTTTTTGCCTCAATAGTGACAAAGAGCCTGAAGTGAACAGAAAGATAAGCTTCATAATTTAGATGAAATTCTTCCCATTAAAAAAATTTAATATTTGCATATATGTAATCTAATACAAGTGCACATTGTAGATTTTCAGACTATTTGTTTGAGATACAGATTATGAGCTTTAGCACATTAAGTGAAACTTTAAAAAATTATTTCTACATTTATAATTTCAATTATTTTGTGCTAATGACGCACAACACAACCAGGCTTGGAAGGTCCCTACTACCTCTGCTATCAGTCCAGCTCTTGACTCTTTAATCTCCAAGGGCCCAGGCCAGATCCTACTGAATGCAGTGGAAAAATTTGGCCTGACTTCACCAGAAACCAGATCTGCAAAGATTTTAAATTCAGTTATTGAACTAATATTATTTTCTTCTGATTCATGCATTTTTCAGGCATAAAAATAACCCAGTATTGTTTCTTTAATGGATTTTTCACAGTAATCTGGGTGGCTGATGCATCTGCAATCTGACAGAACAGATATCTCTTTTTGCAGAAAGTGTGTATAAGTTTCCCCATCCATCTCAGAAAAAGTCTTACAAAGCTGTTCAGAACTCAGTACACGTTCCTTCCTCTTCACAACTCATTTTCCTTTTTTTTTTTTTTGTGACAACCTAGGCAATAATTCACAGCTCACTGGGTCTCCTAAATAACCCCCTTTATATTTACATGGTAGGCATTCCCCCCATTACCCTGCGGGATTCAGCCGTATTGGCAGGCAGTCATTAGGAATGCTTAAAACCATGGAGGTTTAACATCCCCTTCTCTGGTGTCTTTGAAAACACCCTGTATGGTTACAATCTCAGCAAATACACAGAAAATCTCGACAATTTAACAATAACATAAAATGTGTCATTTTGTAATTTCTGAGTGGTTCCTTACTTGGGTCCCATCCAGACTCACACACGAAGCCTTTCAAGCTCAGAAGCATTTCACCCAATGGAGGATTTTACATTTCTTTCTTTTGCTAGAAAAACGAGCAAATCACACCTGCCATTGATGAATGGATAAAAATCCTTTTAGGAAACACAGATGAATTAATACAAAGGTAGTAAAGAGCATTGTGAGAAAGATGCTGAAATCTAACACTCATAGAAATGAGATTTTCACTAGAAGGTCATTTTTTCACCAGAAAGACATGATCTGAGCACAAGAGAAGAGCCAGATTTCCAGAGTTTATGGTCTTGGTCTGATTGAGAAACTCCCTGCAACTGACTTCCCCCACTGCCTATGGAAAATCATGAGAGACACAGCTCTACAGACTTGCCACTGACATCTCCCAGCTGGTCACTCACTCCTCCCCTTCCCTAACACACGGACTGCAGCAATAACAACACCTCCTCAGAACCTTTATTCACTGCCAAGTACTAATACGGAGGACTGGAGGCATATGAAAGGAGAAACTAGAGAAGTTGACTCATACCAGCATTGCTGCTGCTTGGTTCTGGGAACTCCACTTGTTCTGAAGAAATCTCCAAACAAACCTGGAGTAGCACATTGCCAATCACATCCCCCAAAGCTTGCATCCCATGAGCCTTGAACTGACACAAATGTTCAAAACTAGATTTGTTGACTGCATGGATAAATATTTCAAATTAATATATCATTAGGCTTACACCAGAAAAAATGTCAAAGAAAGTGATTTCATAAAAAAAAAAAAAAAGAATACAAGCACCCTTTTGTTTATGATTGGACTATTCTCTTTTTAGTATTATCTGAGAATTTCATTGGGGTATCTGTTTCTTTGATGAGAAGCAGAGTCTTCTTGATATAATGCCTTGTATGTGTCACATACAAAGTTATTAGATATTTCCAGATTTAAGGAGCAGATTCTGGGTAATTCTTAAAATTAGAGCCATTCACACTGATCCAGAAGCCATGACAGAATATGAAAAGTATGCAGTGACAGCTAGATCTGCAATGTCTTTGCTCTTGTTAGTGAAATGAGTAAATCTTAAAAAATGAGTAAATCTTAAATCTTTAAGATAATCACGCACTTCAGTATATGTTTCCCATGCTTACTAAGTCCAAATAATATGCTCCCAACAATTTTCTACTACAGTTGTAATGAAAGAAAAGGGTACAAACCACACCCTCCCACCCCCCAAAATTGCTTGGAATTTCCTTTAATCAAAGTGAGTAGTTCTTATATTTTTTTTTTGTGGAATCCTGTAGCTTCTGAAGATTTTTCTTTCACTTTTGAACTATCAGTAGAACTCAATATCCCATTATCATTTCAAATGCATTTGTAATGCTTTTTAAAAAGCTGATTATTTGTTTAAAGTTCAAGAAATAAAAACACTCTGTTGAAAGAAGGCCTGGGTGCAGAGTGGTATTTTTTGGATGCTAATTAGTCCTGTGTACTAGCCACTCATGAAACACATGCTAAAAACACCCAAAAGTGTTCATAAATGTCTCTCTAAGTCATAAATCTTTTACAGGTAAAATTATGTGAGAGAAGGAATAGAAAAACCACATTCAACATCTGGAGTCAGATGAGTTTACTGAAGTAAAATTGCAAAATTAAATTTAGATGAATTTAATTAAAAAAGGGATCCGATTTAATATGGACATTCATCAACTTCTCATTGAAAATCTTTCTTGCCTCAAGAAAATATAATAAAGTATGAACACAAAACCCATATTAAGGCTGAAATGAAGTGTGAAGGGATGGTCAAATAAAGAAAGGCAGGAAGAAGGAACACTCTCTTTCTTCATCATTTAACAGACGTCTATATACACACTTTCCTTTAATTGCACAGAATATTGAACTATTTTTAAACTCTAACAGTTCAACAAGTGAGCTGGTCATCTGTATGCCCTGAAGGTCATTACTCCTTCTGAGGCATATGCTATGTATTTACTGATAACAGGAATATGGAAGCTCCTCTTTCTCTCTCTCTGGATGGCTTTCTAGTCCACCAAATTTTTCTCCTAGATCCTAAAGGACTTTATCTAACCCAGTTATAGTTTTTAGTGCTTAAATGTCCATTACCTGAGTGGCTCTTGCTGAAGTGAATGGGAGTTTCGTCACAAGGCTGGGTGTCAGGTGATTTAAAATGGATATTCATTTGCTTCAGCTTAGAGACTGCAAATGCAGCTCTCTTATTTTCCTTTGCTAGGTCATTACTGTCTTGCTTTTTTTCAGGGGGAAAAGATCTAGTAGTTTAGTCCAGTCACTTCTGGCTTTCATGAATTCTGTCTGTCAGAACAGCATTGACTTTCCACTAAGTCACAGTGCTTATAGATTTTAGTAATGCCAAATAACAATTTGAAGAGTTAAGAATAGTGCTGTTAGGATCATATTGTTTCCTCACAAAACTTCCTTGACAATTTGTTGTTCTGCACAACTGGTTATGTGATCAAGTAACATGATATGAATGCTGTATTCTTCTATTTCTAATAAAGAACATTGCTAGAACAGTATGCTCTGAGGGAGATACTGTCCTTTATTAGAATCACATTCCCACATTATAGAAGTCACCCAGAATAATGAAATGTAATCTGTCTTGAGGATTCATGATAACACAGCATTATGCTCATTTTTTGTATGAATAGAGCATGACTGAATAGGAATGCTATTGTTGTTGAATTAATCCTTAAACTGAAGCAGTGATTTTATTGAACTATTGGGTTAATGATAATAAATTTCTAGAGGAATGTTTCCATGTCATAAAAGTTCTTGCTTTTGCAGTGTAGTCTAATTCAAAAAAATACATACTTCAATAGGCTGTAACTGTAAGGACTTGGGAGTGATGGTGCTTGACATCTGTATTACAGTGATCTAAAAGCAGCACGAGCAACACTGGCTGAGCTGAGAACAAGGGCTGGCCAGGCCCTGCCTCCAGCAGTGTCACTGCTGCGTGCAGGAGTGTCACACGGAGTGGGTGACATCCCCTGCCTCCCACCTCCCCAGGGCCCAGAACACTCCACTAGGTATTTGGCACAACAGGGAGAATAATTCTGACTAACAATATTATCACAAATAATATAACCTAAAATCAGGCCTTTCTTTCCTGGAAAAGCTGAGCACTTAGACACCAGCATGAGTTCCAGTAAAAGAGCTATTCCACTCTACCCAGCTACCACAGAAGGCCTATTCCAAATGACACAAAAGTACAGCAGGATTCATCTACCCTCTTCCCTTTCTTTTACAAAAGCTCAGAAATCATCTCTGCAACAGGACTTCTGTGCTTCAAGAAGCAGATAGATTACATCTCCCAACAAATTTCTCCACAGCAGTATTTGAAAATCTGACTCAAGGTTTGATGAATCAGACTAATTACAACAGAGATAGCATTAGAAGAGAAAAATAATTCATTTTACAACTTATTGCTGTGTTTTCAGCAAGAAGAAGCCACTGGATTTCCTTTTTGTGGATTTTACTTTCTCTTTGGAGTCTGCCCAACGCTTACATTCTCCAAAATGCACAATGTCAAACCTTCTGAGAGCAGTTACATTAGTAGAGAGGACAATAAAAAAGCCCTTTTGATTTTAGTCTGACGAAAATTGCTCAGAACTTGTGTCCTGAGCTCCTGAGCTCAATCTCTTGCAGATCAATATATGTTCTTATTATCTCTCTATTGTTGTATTGGTCAAGGGGAAGCGCTTCATTTTTCACACAGATTCAATTTTAGTGTAACATAACAGACACCAGTAATATTCTAACATGGTTTGCTATGGCATCTTTAGGACTTACCACTGAGACTGAATGTGAAGATCCTTAAATTGCTGGCATCAGTGTTCCTGTAAACTCTGGCACAATTTCAGATGAGTTATCCTGCCAAAAGTCAGAGGAAAATATTCATCAGACAGATGATTATTTTTAATCACACTTAGCCAGTACCCGTGAAAGCCTCACTTTTTAAATGCCTACTGCAGGTTTAATGATAAGACCACCACAATAGCTCTGAATGCAGCACACCTGCACATTGACTTTTCGAGTGCCTGTGAACCTGAACACTGATTCTCAGAGGGTAGTTTCTGTAAAGAAACTGTCCTTTCACGAGAGCAATCCAACATATTTCACCAGAAAAAAATAACAGTGTATTGTACTATTAGTTTTAATAAACAGCAATAGAAGGACGCCTCCTGGAAAAACCAACCAAACAAAAATGCACAAAATCGGCCAATTCTAAATTAACGAAGCATACAACTCATATGCAGTTCATTTTCCTTTCAGATCAAAGGGGTTTTGAAGTTCAAATAAATTTGCCTCTTAATAGTTTTAGTACAGGACTATCTCTCTTAACATCTGAAAAATAACATTCGGAGTTGGCATTTAACAGCTTATTTGTATTGCAGCACTTCAAGAACAAGCAAACTTGTAATTTCTACCATATGTGGAAGGTTTCTTTCATTAAAGTATTTCTGTTTCTTGACAAAAAAAATAGACTGAGAAAAACTCCAGCAAAAGGATTATTAAAATAAAAATACATGTATAACACAATTATTTTTGCATAAATTTGCATATGTTACTGTAAATACAGATATGTACATGTACACACTTGTTTCATTAGTGTTTGTATGGTTATGCTATACACGGTTTAAGTTACTTCTGTTTAGGAGAACATGAGAACTATCTTGAAGTGAGAGCAAAGAAGAAATGGGACTGATGACAAGAAATAGGCAGGTGGAGCAGTGTACTTGGGTCAGACCAGTTTTATGACCTTGTAGCACTCAAATCCAAGTTGTCTCTACAATGACAGAGCAAATTCAAAACTATTAAAAAACTGCAAGGAGCC
Source organism: Thryothorus ludovicianus (assembly GCA_013397245.1). Lineage (NCBI taxonomy): Eukaryota > Metazoa > Chordata > Aves > Passeriformes > Certhiidae > Thryothorus > Thryothorus ludovicianus. Next base: position 274,225 of record VZTB01016734.1, on the reverse strand, counting down.
ATCATCAAGCCCTAGATGAATACAGAGAGTCTCCACACCTCTCCTTTCCTCTTTGACTCAAGCTCCCAATGAAAATATTACCATTTTCACTATGTAACAACAAATTCCTTAGAGTGAGATTTTCAAAGACATGTAGCAAACTGGGTGTCTAATTCCCCCAGGCAGTTTTGAAAAGTGCATGATAAATATACTATATAGCTCCTTATACATCAAACAATATCCCAGTGCACTTCACATTAATCTTTAATCTAGTCACTTTAATCTTCAAATCTTCATACAATAATCTTCAATGAAAGGTTCTTTCAGGGAGTTTACAGTATATTTAACACAATTTCAAAGTTACAAGTGCATTGCCCTAGCTTTTAATACCCAGAAAATGTTTTATATATTAGATCAACCACAACCTGGCCAAAATTTTTGTATTTTTAATATCTTTGGAGGGAGATTATAATGAAAGGGTGCTGGAGGGAATGACTTAGCTGGTTAAGCACTCTAGAACCTTAGCTGCTGATCCCAGAGTTTATTCAGCATTTCACTTTTTCCAAGGTAAGAACTTGCATCTCTTTGTAGGTATGAAAACAGCACACGTTACAGTGCATACTACTCTGTTTTGGCAGCTCTCTGTATTCACATCTGGACATAGACATAGTTTCCATATCTGTATTTTTTGCCAGAGATATTAACTGTTAGAATAGTGTGCCAGTCCCATTCTGCAGGGATATAGCCATGACTTCAACTACTCCTGGCCTTTACTGCTCCCTTCACTGCTCTTTACCACAGCACCTCCGAGTTCTACTCACAGAGCAGGACTCCACAGCATTAGCCCTCCCTAAATGCACAGTGGAAACAATCCTCAGAATTTGTACAGTGGATTGAGGACAAAAGGCAAGAGGTCAGTACAAAGTAAGAAGGAAAAAAAAGAAGATAACAGCCATTATGAGAAGCAGGACTTTCTGTAGGGAACCTGGTAAAAGCACATTTTGAGGAGAAATTTGAAGAACCAGCTTTGCAGAAGCATCTGAAGTGTTCCAGAGAAAGAACAAAGGTGCTGCCTTGAAAACAAGAGCTGAGGAAGAAATCAACACAAAGTGGAGAAAGGACAAATGAGCTGCTGAAAAAAGAGAGATTCACCTGAGAATAATGGTCAGTAAACAATACAGCCAAAAAAAAAAAAGAAGAAACTAGGAAAATGACTTTTCTAACATCATTATTTGAGTCGTGTAAGGTAATCTTTGGCTTCCCTGTAACCTCCACAACTGGAGATGTGAGAAGGCAAATTCACCAAGGAGCACATGGAGGAGAGAGTAGTGCTATGGAATCCAAAAGAGGAGAGCATTGCAGGAGAGCATTTCTGAAGTTAAAACAGCTAATTGATTCACAGGGTCAAAGGTGGAGTATCCACTCTGATTAGACTGGAGAAAGTTACTACAGACAGGTTTGAGCTGTTCCCATTGACTAAAAAGAGTGGGAATTAGATGGAAATTACTGTGGCATGCTCCATGCGTTCAGGGATGAGAGCCTGTTAGAAGAACAGGTTGGGTAAACACTGAGATATTTTGAATAAGTGAAAGGCTAAGGCAAGCTTGAAAATTTGTAACAAAAGAGAAAGAGAGAGTGACAGATTGAAGGAAAAAAGGGATCAGATGGGAAATGCATAAAGAGGGTGAGCAGAGGACAGCAGTTGGCAAACTTTATTACTTGTGACAGGCTAGAGGACTGTTTCAGAAACAGAGCAGCCAGTGAAGGGAGCAGTTATGAAGATCATTTGTTTATCAGTACTCACTGGGAAAAAATTGTCAAGATCCTTCACAGAGAAAGAAATTGTGGTGGAAGAAGAGGCTTTGAGGAATGAGTCAAAGGTGCTGAAGAGGAGATTAGGGCTGTGGTGAAGATTTCAATTACAGTAAGTAGGCAACTGATAGAATTGGGAAAAAAGAGTGTCTGTGCCATTGAGGGAGTCAGCTTGGTCACAAAGTTTCTCTGCTGGAAATACCTATAGGAAATATCTATAGGAACAGTGCTCTTTTAGAGATTCAGAGAGAAGGCAGAAGCTGAACTCAATCAATTCAAGAACATCACTTGCTTTTGTGCAAGGAGACCAAGGGAGAAGAGACAATAAGCTGCTGGTCATGTTCCATCCTTGCTAGACCAAGTCATAAGTGGGTCTTTATTTAAAACTCTCATGTGTCTGTCACAGGTGAATACAACTTGACGAGTGGATGAATTTAATATACCATGAAGTTCCAGCACTTCAAAAATGATTGCAGATCCACAAAAGGTCTCTGAATACCTGGTTTATATTCTGACATGACACCTGAACTGGCTGAAAGATATGGGCATATTTGTTCCACTATGCTTTTTATCTCAGAAAAATACCATGATTTGTACTTTGAGGAAAAACTTATGAAATATTTCATATTCATGGGACGTATTTCAGTGTGAAGACATGAAGAGCTGGTGATCTGGGTTCAAATTTCCATTCTTTTCATGGTCAAGCCCATTCTAAGGCTAGAAAGATGCATATCACATTTCAAATGGTTTTCAGTATAGAGTTTTGAGCAGAGGCAGCAGCGAGCCCCTCAAAATACTGTCAAACAAATGGCTGATATAATGTCTCAGAAAGTTAAAGCTATCATTTCTATAAGGCAAATTTAAAGTCCTGGGAAACAAAGAGAACTTGGGGATAATGGTGTTACTAATGGTCCAGAAAGCTTAGTGAAAGTAAACTACTGAAAGACAGTGAGAATAGATTTTTTTTATTTTAAATGAAGGTATTTTCATATTAAAGATTCAGATGAAATTTTACACTGTTTTGGAAAGTCAGGAGTTGACTAGAGGAGTGACAATGAGAAAAATGCTCAAAAAATTTAAGTGAAAATGCTTTAAGAAAGACACCCTCAAGTGACATCCAAATGCACGTTTAGAGGGAAAAAATCATCTGAGAGGACATTATTGATGATTCCCTAAAAACGAAATTTATATTGCAAATCACAAGGATCTGTGGTGGTAGTCATGGCTCCAGCTTGCTGGGTAGTGTGCCACAGATGGTATCCAGTACAACAAAGACAAGGACCTTAGCAAGAGGAACATTATTCCCAAGCAAATATTGACACTTTCAAAGTGCTTTCAAAACTTTAGAGATAAGAAAGAGAAACTGATGCTTGAACTGGTAATGCCTGACAAATTCTGTAGGAGCCCAATACTTAATTTTACACCTTAACTTGACTGAATAGATTATCATAAAATATTCATTAATTTACACATCATTAGTCTGTACAAACTATTTTCATGACACGACAGAAGAAATCCAGTAGCACCAAATACAACAATTTAGAATGAGATTTCTCACCACTTTTCCTCTCCTCCGTGAATCTACTATTTATCTATTTCCATGTAAATGCATTGAATTTAACAGAACTTTCCAAAACAAATTTTATGCAAATAACAGATTTTTATTTCTTAAGATGTATGTGCATACATCAAAAAGCTGCATCTATCACCCTTGAATTGATGATCATGCTTCACTAAGAAGAAATGCAGCTCGGTGTAGCAACACCTGCTAGTGCATCTAACAGTGGAGTGGAACATTGGAAAACCACTACTGGTGTTATTTCCTCAAAATAATGGAAATCCAATATCGAATTGGTTACGTAACTCAGCTGTCACGAGGTTTCATACAGTATAGAAAAGCTGCATTTTAATGTTCTGTGAGGGAAGGAGAGGAGGTGTGAGGAGATGTAAGTTCTGTTTAACACTAAACTGCTTTTAATGCTGTGAAATATGTGGAAGCAAGGTTAATTGAAAACCTGAAGTAACATAAAAATAGGTTCAGACTTTAACAGAAATACATATGGTATATAAAGCTCCATTGAGCCCAGGTGGATAAGTGAACATTTTTAATGCACATTAGTTGGAGAAACAAAGAAGTAGAATCAGATAATAAGTATTACTAAACTGGAATATTCTGAGGGTCTGGAAGAGAGATAGAAAACCACTAACTACCATGGAAACATTTTATAGATTAGCTTTCCTTGTCACCCAGAGAGTACTGAGTCCTCCATTTCCCTTTAGTTATTGGCTGTGGTTATCACTGCCCCAAGAAAAAGGGGGTGGCTTTCAGAGACAGACTTTAAGTAGAGAATATCTGGACTCCTCCGTAAAGACACAACTTGGGTGAGGTACCAAGTTTCATAAAACAGCTCTTTTCTGCCTCAGCACTCCTACACCCTGCAGGAGAGAAGGCCAGGACCACAGAGCAGAGGAATGTGCAGGTCTGCCCCTGTCCTGCAAAGACAGCTCTTTCTCCTTGGGCATGCTTTTATTGGGCTAGAGTTATTCAGGATCCCTGAGACAGCGTAGGAATCCCAGTCTGAATATGCATTACAGCATGATGTGCCCCGCATCACTCTAAAAAATAATTTAATTATAAGCATATCTATCTCTCTATCTTCATAAAGACTTACATAATGTTTATTCATTGCCACATAAATGGATTCCTGCATTTGGTTCATCTACTACTGATGCATGTGGTAAATTCCCCTGTTCCCTGTTAGGTTGTCTCAGCCAGCATCAAGCAGTTGATACTCCAGGTCAGCACACCTGAACCCATTGGAAGCTGTATTCTCTTCCAGTCACATATTAGTAATCTTTTCCAAAATGTAATTGTCCCCAGTTCTACAAAAATCTGCCTTTTCTAACATAATGCAGCTTGTTACAGTGTTACTGCTACCTAGCCTCTGTTCCAAAAGGATGCAAACTTCACTTCACACCTCTCTACCAAATGCATGAATTTAATGTGACACCCTGGCCAATCAGTCAGAATGATGGAAATACACTAAAATATCAAGGCAGAGAAACCTCTTTACAAAGAAAAATTCCTGAAATAGTATTTTTATCAAAAAGCACAACCCCCCCCCCAAAATAATGACACATGACAGATCAAATTCGCTTATTTTGTGAAAGTGATACGCTACAATTTATCATTTTAAGTAATTGCTAATTGAAAAGCTTTTCTTTTATTACATCTGATTTAAGATGTTTTTAACATATTATGGCAATATCACGCTTTTCCTATGTTTGAGACTAGCAGACAGTAACACCACTCCCATATTTGAAGGCCATGCCTTAAGCACAATAATATGTTAAAGCCTGAGTGCTTATGAAGGATGTATGGAAAAGCAATGCTTGTATTTCATTAGCTGCACCCCAACCAACTTAACTGCATGTGTAAAACATACTCATTTAAATGCAACTGCATGTGTGACATAGCTTTGGAAACTCTGGCTTAAATTAAAAAATCATTTTTTGTACTTTCATTTTTCTTGCCACTAATTTACAAAGGACTATCAAACCCCTTTGATTTCAAAGTTTAATAGCAGCATGTTTTACTGTTAACAGGATCTGAAATATGTACTCAGGCAAGGATTCAGCACCTTCCAACCCCCATTTTGTGAGCTAGAATCCTTCTAAACTGGAACTATATCTCCCTCTTTACAAGGCAGTCAGCACACATAACCAGATGTTGATAATCACCTTGAATTATAACTCAGAAGTTACCAGGTTAACAGAGAAGAAATACCTGCCATCAAAGCAGCAAATTTAAACTTATTTTTATCTAGTGATTTGCTGTAAAAGGATGTACTTCCAGCTACACCACTTGGTGTTACAGACCTGCCTGTAGCTCATATTTGATGCAGCCTTTTGCTTTTAAGACATTAGCCCAAACCAATGAAGCCAATGGGGAAGGATATGGCCACATCTCCATGTACCCTCCACAGAAATGCTCAGTCCTACAGCCTCAGCATAGCAGTTCTTTGCAATAGGCCCAATTTTTGCTCCAAATCTATCTTTCCAAACCTGGCTCTAGACATAAAGACTTGTGTTTTTGGCACAAGACACATTGGTGTAAGTATTTAACACATCACTTTCATTTATAATAAAATTTAAACGATAGAGTTTGAAACAGTATGCCAACAAATACTTATTTTTCATCTTACATCTGCATATATAGTTACTTCAAAGGCATGTTTAGGTACTTTATCCATTTCAGAAGATTCCCTTTGAAAATGCCTTTGAATGAACATTACCCCTTTTCTACAGAGATTTGGCTAAACATTTTTGTTACAGCAATTTTGTTTAGCATGGTAATGCAATCAGTATCCCAGGAGGCTCATCCTTCACAAGATGCCTGCCTGCAGCTCTACCTGCAGTTATATTATGGCAGTCTTCACAGATAACAAAGTACAGCAACTGTAATGCATAAAGCAGCACAATTGTCTGTCAGAGGATGTCTAAAAAAACAAAAAAACCCAAGCAAACCCTCCCCACCCCGCTCCCAATTTTCAATTGAAATATTCATGCTATGACAGTGCTTCATTTCAGGAACCCGTGGGCATAAGCTGCATTGCTCATTCACTTAAAACAAATAGTGAGGAGATCCCATGAACAGGTTCTATTTCCTGGACAAAGCAAAGAGCATTCCTGCTTTTCAGAGGAAAGGTGAAACAGCAGTGATCAAGCTGTGAACTGAATAAAGACTATGAAGTGATTTACTATTCCTACTGCAGCCAGATAGAAACAAAGTCAATCTCTTTTGCTGAGGCAGTGATTAGTGAGTGCAGTTGACCTGTGATACCCAGTGCTTTTAATCCAATGGTTTGCACATTACATTAAAGGCTGAACTCACAGAATAAAAGTTAGTCCTCTTGAAACCTTTCCAATTTTTTCCAAAAATCTTATTTTTACAAACTCCTTAAGTAAAGGATTATGTATAATTAAAAAATAACAGAAAATAATTACCAGCAAAATCATAATGTGGGTCACATTTGCATGAGTTTACATATACATGACACTGATAAAAAACCAGGAGTCTAAATTTGAGTTTTGTTGAAGTGGACTTGTAAATAGGTTTTATTCTTTTTTTTTTTTTTTTTTTTTTTTTCTTATCTTGGAAATAATTTGGATAATAGACACCTATTCTTTTAAATAGCCAGGCATTTATTTCTATTTTACAGCTATCACATGAAGCTCTTTTTATGCTCTTTTTACAGTCCAGCTCTTCTATTTAAAGATAACTGACAGGTTTTAGAGGAAGTGGGAATCTACAGGCTTCACGTTTACTATCACATCAGTTCAGTTCTGGGGCTGATTATCATCATTATGTTACACCTTTCAGTGTCCCATATGTGACAGGTGCCTTCTGAGAACCATTAAGGGTACCATCTCTTAAATTAACTGTGTCAGGAACAGATAAAAAAAGCAACAGGTAGGTGCTGGAAAGGCAGGGGGAAAATGGTCACATGCAGTGGATATTTCCCCCAGTAAGAAAACGAATGGTACTGATATTAAATTTTTACCTGTGTAGTTTCTAGAATCTTTTTCCCCATGTACAAATACAAGGAAGTATTTACACTGCCAAATAAAATCACAGCAGGTTTTGAGTAAGAACTAAGTGTCTTTAGTGATACTTTTATGAAAAAAACATTGGAGGAGTCTGGGATATGTCACAATTTCCTGCTCACAGGACACCTTGGCTCTCTACCATTTCTGCAGATGAATGAAGGCACTGCAGTGTGGTTCAAACTCCTTCAGGAGAAGTTCATATTGAAAATAAAGAATCAAAACTTAAGTATACATGGTTAACCTGTCATCCTAATCATCTCAGTATGAAGATGTTATGCTAAAATCATTAATAAAATTTTCAGCCTCTTAAATCTTTATTCACAGCAGGCAGTCACACATAATTTTTAGTTCAACAGTTTCAAACGTTTGTACATTGTTGTGGCTTCAAGAGTGCTGAAAGCTATTTATTTATGTAAATCTTGAGATTTGCTACACAAAGAAACAGATGCATGTGACATTTGCAAGGTAGTGAAAATGAAGTGTCACATGTTGGACCGGGAAACAGCTTGGGGAGAAAAAAAAGATGTGCCCTATTTCACCCAGCCCTCATCCCTGAAGGACAAACTCAAAAGGAAATCTTGGCAGCGACTGCAAATCACAAAGTGAGAGCAGCAGTATGGTTTTGGACAAACCTCACAACTATATTTGTCATCAGAGTACTTTCACAGGGGCAGTCTCACATATATTTAAAGAACTAGATTTTTTTCCGTCAAAGATGAGGAATCAATAAATTGTAAAGAAACCTTAACTTATCAAGAATCACAAAAGGGAACCAGAGAAATTTTTTTGAGGACTGGAGAGAAAGATTTTAGGCCTCCACTATTCCCAAGAGCTTTATCTGTTAACTGTATGCAAAAGAAGATTGTTGATCATAGTTGAGAAAATATTTGTGACAAAGAGGTTATTTAATACCAAGAAGAAAGTGATAATAAGATCCAGTTGCTGGAAGCTGAAACAAAGCAAATTAGAGTTACAAATACAACTTCCTTTTTTTTAAATTAACCATTAGAAACTCTAAGGAGGAGCGGTGCATTCACCAGTAAATTGGATTGGGTATGGCTCAGCAACTTGTTTCAGTTACAGAAACCTATTAAAACTCATGTTGCTGTAACCAAGTGGAATGCCATGATTTATGATATACAAGGAGATCAGATCCAGCCTTTAATGAAATTGGTACAAGCTGTGAGATATGGATGCCATGGGTCCTAGGATTTTGCCTTTACTACATGACAAGTGCACGTGAACCTTTTAATACTGGAAGTGGTATTGCCTGGTACATTTTCCACATACATTTAATAAAAACTTTTGTGCAGGAAATGTTTCCCAAAGGACATATTCAGAACTTGTTTCAGGGGGCATCAGCTCTTACTCAGGCTTTGACCATTAATATATATGATTCCATTATCCTTTCTCATTAAGTAGTACCAGAAGCTCTCTTTGCTAATGCAAATAATACATGGCAGATGGGACAACCCTATCAGGTCCTTTTGGGAGGAGAGAAGCTCTTTCCTGATTAGTTTAAGTATCTTTTGAGAGACATTAGTAATCTAATTCAACCATTTTAAATATAGGAACAGGAAAAGGCTTGCATTAGCAAAATAAAAGGTATTTCTAGCATCTACTAACTTCTAACACCACTTCTTTTTCAAAAATTAACATTATTTAAAAAGAGTAACATATTCAAATATAGGTGAATATTTTCTGCCCATTAAATTCACTAAAAGATTTAAAGACATACTCAGTAAATCAGCTTTTTATATGACTCCAAGTTCTATACTGAAAAATTTAATCAAGTTTCTCTAACAAGAAAACAGTTTAGACATTTGAGATGCTTGCCTGAATGGCACATATAAGTATTTCTGCAAGATTTCTTTCTAATCCTTACAATTTTTCCATGCAAATCAACAGGAAACAAAGGCAGACAAGGCATTCACCCCTTACATGGATCAAAATTAATATTCAATATCTACAACACAGAAGCTCGAATACTGATGTGAAATTGGGGCCCAGTTGAGGAAGATCTGTTGATCTGACTAGCTGTCCCATCCCTATGGAGCTGTTAGAAGCCTGTGACAATATCATAATACTTCAAAATATTTATTAATTAGCTATGGGGATATGTTATTGAGTCATCAGGAAGTTGAATTTCATGTAAATAGAAACACTATTAACTATTTTCTAATGCAACAGCCATGCCCATAGGTTGCTATTTTCTTTCCTACATTTCTAACAATGTTGCTTCCTTAGAAAATCTGTGTGGTCTGAAAAAAATCAAAGAAGTTTGGCATCATCTGTGAAGTTGTTATTCCTCCAGGGTTAAGTTCAGCTCTGTGAAGAAAGGTCTCAAATTCCACTTGGTGTTGCACAAGGGTGAATTTCATCCTTGTGATTAAAGTCACCTCTGAGTTTCTGCAATGAGGTATTGCACTGGAGGATGACAAATGCACTCAGCTGGACCAAGGGAAGAGGAAGCCATTATCACATCTCACAAGGCTCCCTCAGCACCAATTCACAGAGAGATGCTGTTAGTGCAGGTAAGTGTGGCTTGTCAGATGCAGCAGCTTTTGTTTCTATCTCTGGGAGTCCCTGGCTCTCTTTCAAACCAGCAGACAAAGGCGAGCGCTGCCTTTAGCGCCCGTCTGACGGTGCTGCTCCCACACACTCTGTGCTTCCAGCCCTCACAGAGCAGCCCCAGACCCAGAGACAGCGACACCCCCACGCCTGCAGCCACTGTCCAGACCACCTGGGGACAGCCCCTCCGTGCTCCTCACCCAGCAGGGCTCTTCTGCAGCACAGGGGCTCCTCAGCTGCACTGCTTTCCTCTTGTGTTACTTTGAACGAAGTCATAAACACCAAACACTCTGTGCTGCGAGCAGAAGCCATGGATGCATTTTGATGCAACATCAAAACATTTTAGAGCTCTACGTGAAGGCAGCTGTGGTGGGTGACCCAGCTGGCCACCAGTCACCCAATGCCACTCCCTCACCCCTCCCCATCAACAGGGCAGGGGGGAAATGAGACTGAAAAGCTCGTGGCATGAGGTAAAGCCAGGGAGATCACCCACCAATTGCCATCAAAGGCACAACAGACTTCACACAGGGAAAATTAATTTATTGCTCATTAGAAGGGTTTGGTGGTGAGAAACAAAGACTAAAATACCTTTCTCACACCTGTTTTTCTCTGTTGGGCGCTGCCAGGGCTGTTCCTCACATTTTTTCCCTCACACCTGCTGCCTGTGTGGCTCTGTTTGCTCTTGCACACATCCCATGGAGGCTGCAGCAGCTTCTCTGAGGGGCTCAGCCGTGCCCCACGGTGGGAACTGGCTGGGCCAGCCCTGTGCTCCCCTCACAGGCAAAATGACAATTTCTGCAGCCACCCAAACCACAGGAGACCTGTGCCCCAGCTAACACAGATGCTGCTACACAAAAGCCACCACCTCAAACCATTGTGCTCTTTTCCCTGCTCCAAGAAAAGCTTTACTGGGACAAGCCCTCAAGCTACATCCGTGTGGCCAATACCGCTTGCAGAAATTACAAGTTATTATACTTAAACTGGGCCCTAATTCTGGAGTAAGCACTCACACACATATTCTAGTGGTATTATTTAAATGTATAAAGGTATAAAGTTTAACCTGAAAGGAGCAGCTCTCCACCAAACCTAACAACAACTTTAGAGAGTTCACCATCTCTTAAGCCCTTGCAGGTGAGGCAGCCTTGCCATGTTGGAAGCACTGAGCTGAGCAAGCTCCTGATGGGTGACGCTGCTGCCTTTTGCTCTGCCCACTGTGGTTATGTCAGCAAATACAGAAACTGCACCCATTTAAAGAAGAAAAATGTGTAAAGCTACATTATAGCACCCTCCATCATCGTTTCTTGGCAGTGATAGCTGTCCAAAACAGTTGTGACAGTCGTGAGACAGGAGGGGTGCAGGATTCTGTGGAAGCATCACCAGTTCCTGAGTCAGCATAGAATTTTGTTGGTGCAGGACCTGTAACTCTGGCACCAGAGGCACAACTAAGCCCAAAGAGCAGCCTGAAATCCAGTTTTTGAGAAGGAAATATGTCTGCCAACATTTGATTTCTGCAGGTTAACATGGAATATGTTTATGGCAATAAATTAACTTTGTAAGAGTCTATGATATCTCTAGAATTTGTGCCAGCACTGGTTACTGCTTCAGAGCAGGAGCCACAGCAACAGTTCCTAGCACTGCAGCATGCATTCCCAGGAATGTTTTGGGATGGTGACATGGGAGTACAATCAGGGTGTGAGGAAAGGAATCATACCTTGAAAGAGGAACGGAAGGGTCTGTCCCTGAAGACCATGTTCTTCCCTCCTCTAAGGGAGATTTCTGAGGCATACTGATGCACAGTATGTGAGACAGTATGTAGATTTTTATAAGATAATAAGCCTGTGCTTGTACCTTTGACTTCAGAGAAACCAGCAGTGGAGTTGTAATGTTTTGTCTGATGGCTCCTGGGTAGCAGATAAAAGTGTTAGTCATGAGGGTTTCTCCCAGGAACCAGAGATCCATACAGCATCTGCTTTGAATTTGTACAGATGTTCTTGAAAGGTCAAGGCTGGTGGCCTTGATAATACTATCACAGATCTAATGACATTTACAAAGGAAAAAAGGACTGCATTATATTAAGTATGTGAAATTAATGGTGATTAAGAGAGAGAAGTTCCATGGTAGAGCAGTGAACCTTTTGGAGTCCTGACACAGGCAGTAAAAATCCTGGACAAGGAGAGCTGAGAGCTGCCAACACACAGGAGGCATCCTTGGTCTTCCACATTTCCTGTATGATTCACCTCAGGGATATTGCTGGCAGCTACACAAGAGAAAAAATCATCCAAAATATGCACCACTAGAAGTACAGGAATATAGATTTTGCTTGAAGCAGCAACATGGTGCTAAACTGATATCTCATAAGTCTTCATATTTTATGTTTGCTAATATGTCAGCTTCATAACAAATATCCAAATCCTATGTAGTCTTTGGCAATGAAAGCTTTGTCCTTTTATGGTAATTTTGTGTTGTTTCTAATAATATTTACTAGCTAATTTGGAAATCTTTCAGTCATCAGTACAAATTAACAAAACTCTTGGGTGGGCATTAGGGTTTAAAATTTGTAATTAGCTCTTATCTACCTTCAGCTTGAAATGAATTCTGACATTAAGGTAAATAAAACAAAAAAATTCATCATCTACTCTGTCTTACCAGAAAAATCAGTTTTCTAGAAATAAATGTTGACTACGAAAAGTTTTGACTATTTCTTTTTCCTACAAACTTCAAAATCAATCTTTTATCACAAAATCCTAAGTATAATCAGAAAATAATTGTATTCTAGCTGAGTTGTAAATTATATCAGAATTGTTACACAGGAATGCCTATCTCAGACTGGATTATTACTGTAGTAAAGAAAATTAAGATGCACAGGCCCCCTCCTGAGCTGGGTATGATCAGGCAGGACCCTATGTGATCTGACAGTTACAAAATGAAATATGGACATTTTGTAGGATGTAACAACTTTATAACCTTCTCAATAAAAGCCTCCACATGCAACAGCTTTTAGGAACCATCAGTAAAAGGGGTGGACTCACATTAACCTGTAAATGATTCACAAATGTCTAGTATTTTCTTACCAGCATTCCATCTCCTCTTCTCCTCACCCCACAAAACCCAAACCAGCCACAAAGCCCCACTTGTTTCTGAANCAATGAAAGCTTTGTCCTTTTATGGTAATTTTGTGTTGTTTCTAATAATATTTACTAGCTAATTTGGAAATCTTTCAGTCATCAGTACAAATTAACAAAACTCTTGGGTGGGCATTAGGGTTTAAAATTTGTAATTAGCTCTTATCTACCTTCAGCTTGAAATGAATTCTGACATTAAGGTAAATAAAACAAAAAAATTCATCATCTACTCTGTCTTACCAGAAAAATCAGTTTTCTAGAAATAAATGTTGACTACGAAAAGTTTTGACTATTTCTTTTTCCTACAAACTTCAAAATCAATCTTTTATCACAAAATCCTAAGTATAATCAGAAAATAATTGTATTCTAGCTGAGTTGTAAATTATATCAGAATTGTTACACAGGAATGCCTATCTCAGACTGGATTATTACTGTAGTAAAGAAAATTAAGATGCACAGGCCCCCTCCTGAGCTGGGTATGATCAGGCAGGACCCTATGTGATCTGACAGTTACAAAATGAAATATGGACATTTTGTAGGATGCAACAACTTTGTAACCTTCTCAATAAAAGCTTCCACATGCAACAGCTTTTACAAACCATCAGTAAAATGGGTGGACTCACATTAACCTGTGAGTGATTCACAAATGTCTAGTATTTTCTTACCAGCATTCCATCTCCTCTTCTCCTCACCCCACAAAACCCAAACCAGCCACAAAGCCCCACTTGTTTCTGAAGTCAATATTTCATTAATTTTTCGTGGTCTCAAAACTACAATTTGCTTTTCTATCTCCACTGTTACTGTTCTGGTATACCTGCTGCTCAATTGTTTATTTCTTTAGATGTTACCTAAATTCTTCTGTTTATTGAGCAGCCTTTACACTCATGCTATGAGTACAATACTTCAGAGGGCCATGCCTTCCTCATGACACCATTCTCCCAACCCACCTTTCCTTCACAGATACACAAACTCCCAAGGAGAGGGAAAAGACAAGCTAAACCAAACCCTCCTGTCCTACCCATCCCAGAGTTTTTTCCAGTAACTCTGTAAATATAATTTCCCAGACTCTTGGCCCGTATTTTCCTTCTATTTTTTGGGCTGAGCATCAAATCATTGAGCTCAATGGGATGGAGAGTACCTTCCTTGCCACTTTGCCAGAAGAACTAGAATCCAGTAAGAAATTCCTTTTTGCTTCCAAACCTTTTAATAGAAATGCCTCAAAAAATTTGATTTGTAGTTGAAAAAAAAATACCAAAACAAACTCTGCAAAAATGTATTTGTATGTATATGTATTGATTTGTCAAAAACAATCATCACTTTGGATCATTTCATGTGTTTGACTCAAAAAATAGTTTTAGTTGCACAATTTAAAGTCCTTTCCTGTGATCTGCTGTAGAAACCACCAGAATACTGGAGCGAGAGAGAGAGACAGCACATCTAAATAGAAAAGCCATGCATGTTTACACACAGTGGTAAATAAGAGTCACTTGGAACACAGCTGTATTTCTGTGGTTTCCTCATTTTCTCATTGCTGGGTGCACAGCACAACAGTGTTGGATGATCCGAGCTCTGACAGCAGTAAAAAGCCCGATTACTACTGCTCTAGATATGTCAATAGTTACCATTTGAAAGATGGGCAGATTTGCTTGTCTGAATGAAACAAGGCAGAGGAAAAGGAGACCTGCAAATGTGGCTCTGCAGAGTAGAAGGAATGAAGTAGGGCATCACATAATCAGAACAACTGTAGAGGAATACTGAGCATACTGAGCACAAGTAGCCAGCACAAGAGGAGCAACTTGGCCTAATCTTTCCATACAGTTTAGGGGGTGACAAAGAAAGACCCAGTGATCAGGAGTGCAAGCTGGTCTCTACATTAAAGCTAACTTGGACCAGTGAATAAGAGGGGAGGGAAGAAGCAAGATCAGAGTGCAGCAATGTGCATGAGGGAAGGCAGAGCAATGTAAAAAATTCATGGCTAGGACAACCACAGGAAATGATGTGTTGCTGGCAGATGTTTGTTTTAAAGTTTTCCACAACTCTGACTATGCACAAGAGCAGCAGCTCACTCAGTATGCTCAGAACTGCAGCCAGAGGAGAGCAGGAAGAGCCCTGAGGAACAGCCACTAAGAGAGAAGCTTCTGAAGAGCAGCCCTTGAAAAGCCAGCTGCTTTCTGTCCTTGCAGTGCCAGCTGGGCATGGCCCTGCCCCTCGGCTGCCATCCCCAGCCCCCTGTGCCAGCCTCACCCGCTGCCTCCCTTCAGCAGAGAAACATCTTGGCTTTTGCCCATTGTCTCATAGGGACCAAAACAGATTTTTAACTTCCTGTCCCCTTCTCCAAGATTAATATATTGCAATGTTTTAAGTCAGAGACGTTTACAAGACCTCGTATACCATTAGTTGCTCCAGTATTAGGCTTAAAATCTTGTGTGTGACCTTCCAAAAAGGCACCTAGTCCTGACCACAGTTTGTCAAGAACTGGAAAACCTCTGCACTCCCTTAGGTTCATCCAAGGTTAATCAGCACCACTATTCACCTTCTATTTGATTTCTCATTTGAATTTATTATGTTTCATTTTCCAAATGATGATTCTTGCTATGATTTTACTTCCTGGATGAGATAACTACTGGAATAAAGAGTCTTTCTTGTGGAGAGGAAACACTACAAGCATTTTATCTTTCTTTTCAGCACCTTTCTTGATTTGTCACAGCACATAAATTTGAGCTTCTGAACTAGACATAGCATTCAAATAGCAGAACCATGGATGTTGTATAAATTGTTTAGACCTAAATGATGGTTAATATTTTCATTGGTTACTAAATGATTTCAAACTATTTGCTTTTGTAATATAATGAGTACATTTTCCTGCATCCTTCCCAGGACAGAAAATAAATAGTAAAAGCACACTGCAACCTTGATACTTTATATTGATGATCTTGCCACTCCTGTTAACTAACAGGCAAGACTACAGCCAGGATTGAACTTTTTCCTAATTGACTCATTTTTGTAGCCATATCAACTATATCTTTTCTCCTGATAACTCTAACTTTCCATTTCAATTTTCTCTTTCATGAATTCTTTATATGGATTACTACAATTTTTTCCATTATTACAAGGTTTATTATTAATTTCTTATCAGTTCCAGCTGTCAGTTCGGACCTGAGTTAGAGCAGCCTTTAAGCCAAATCTTAGCTCATTCTTGAAAGAACACTTGGAACTTTCTGGACACTAAATGCATTCTTCCTAAGCAAATCCAGATTTAAACTTCTGTTTTTGTCCTGTGTCATCCCACCACCCCCACACCCTCTAA
The DNA here is from genome assembly GCA_013397245.1 of Thryothorus ludovicianus. Classification (NCBI taxonomy): domain Eukaryota; kingdom Metazoa; phylum Chordata; class Aves; order Passeriformes; family Certhiidae; genus Thryothorus; species Thryothorus ludovicianus. Next base: position 257,824 of record VZTB01016734.1, on the reverse strand, counting down.
AATTTCACACTGACAAATTCTTAGCAAAGCAGACTTTGGAAAAGACATTTTCCTATGACCAAGGCTGCCTCCTTTAGTGATGTGATATCACAAACTGCCAAGCTTTGTGATTAATATTTCCAATATAAAATAGCAGTTTGACATTTTGGATACACAGCAATATGTCACAATTAAAGGATCATAAATATAGAGGGAATCGTATTACATGCATGAGTACATTAGCTTCTGGAATTCTCCTTCCATTTTTTCTGCTGAATAGCACATACAAAGGGTAAAGTTAAAAAATTACCTTCCTGTGTATAAGCAATACAAAAATCTGTATCTGACACTCACATATAAAGCACAAGTGCATTGTCCATGAAGCTTTTGAAAACTCTGATTGTATTTCTATGCACAAGCACACACATTATTGCACACACACTCCTATATAAATGGGCTTTAAGGCTGAAAGGCTTTCATACGAGGGATATAAATATAATGAAGTATAATCTTTAATTCTTTGCACGCATTAGAGCAATATGTTCTATTACTTCACGCCTAAATTTTAGAACCATTGCGTTTGTTCAAACTTTAAGTGTCAGTGGCCAATACTATATTGAATTCAGCTTTTGTGTTTCACATTGAACACATGCTACGTTCTAATTCAGTGTTTTGAAATAAATCATTTACTTTCTAACTTTCCTTCCTTGTATCATCAGAGTAATTTAACACATGTCGTTTCCTGCAATGCTATCCAATTCACACATCAGCAGGTGGTATACAATTTTTCCTTATTTCCCCCTTTTTTTACTGTATAGCTTTTTATGTTTAGATAGGACCCATCTTACTTAAAAAGCAGAGTGGCACTGTAGAACAATGACAGTTTCTGCAACATGTATCTCAGAGTTTTTAATTACTCCTGTCACTATACCATTTAGTAACTGTTTTACTCAGAGATTATGACTTTAAGCTAGTGTAGATTTAGCATGTGACCCATATTAATACATTCAAAGAGCAATTACCAATATCAATCAAGCTAAAACTTTATGGACCAATTCATGTGCATTTGCTTAATGCAAATAACAACAAAAAACCCCACAATTCACCTCTTGCATGATCCCATATGCCAGACACAAGTATGTACTTCTGCACATTCTTCCACTGCCCTTTAGAGAGACCTTTTATAGCTGTTCTTGGCTACTTTGCCTGCTGCAAATCATTACTTTTGTCAATATAGTGAGGATTTTTCTCAGATTATTTTTTTCTGTTTCTTCTGAACTAATCTCTACATTTCTAAACAACAGGAAATACAGTGGAAAAAAATTCATGTAGACACAGTGATAGAAGGTTTTGGAGTAGAGCCAACAATTAAGAGAAGACACTCACAAAATACCAAGATCAGTACATGGACTACTTCTTTCAACCTCCATCAAAATACCAAAAACCAGAAAGGCCTTAAAAGAAGTCAAGTAAACCAGAGCCATACTGTCAACCATCACTGAAGTTGAAAGAAAATCTGTGGTGACTCAGCCTCTTACTTCTGTATTCTTTAAACACATGAGTTTATCGTCCTTTAGCAAGCTACACATAAAGCAGAATAATAGCTCTGCACAGTTTAAATGAAGAGTTTGGTTTTTCAGACGAACATTTTTGTTTCCTACAGTAGCAATTATAGGAGACACTAGGAGTTGGCTAGAAAGCTCAGTACAATCTATAAACACTTATTCATAGAACCACTGGGTGGACACTGTATTGGAGCCAAGTCTTACATTCAACATTCCCGTTGTGAAACAAGTCTGACATTTCTGTCTGTCTCCTTTTTTTTAAAGGACAAATCAATTTGTAACAGAGAGACAGCAGTTTGCAACCAACTGTGCTCAAGATCAAAATGAATTAATGATATTGAAATAAAGGTAACAGTGCAGTAAAGAGCAAAAAATTGGAAATAAAGAGTAATATATAATGGAGATCTGAATTAGAAAGGCACGCAAAAAGAACATGGATTAGCCAACAAAGCCCCTCTACTTTTCCTAATTTCCTCCTACTAATTCTTTGTATTATAACAAATTGATCAGCTGTTAAACACATGGTCACCTCTTTTAAAAAAGATTGCTATCTTTTGTGTTTGGCTTGAAGCTAATGTTATCTAGTCTTTTAGAAAATGATACTGGATATCCCTTTCAAACAACGCCAGTTCTTTATCTCTGCTGCACTTTGTTGTTATCCTTCTCAGATGTATCTCTCATTTCTTGTGGGCAGACATTATCTAGGGATCTGGCATCACTTCTGAAACAACAGGATTACTCTGCATCTCTCACCTCCTCAGAATGAAAAAAAAAATTTTCTTGCAACCTAAACACGTTCATCTGAGGGCTCTATCAGCTTATATTTCTACACCAGCAACTTACAGTTATGTTCATGAATTAAACAAAAATATCCATAATAAGTATTGGCAACGTTAGTGACAATAAATATTTGTAACAAGGAGAGACACCAGCTGAGTTTCAACATGAATACTCAGGCGCCCCTTCTAAACAGAGCACTGGGCTGCAGCTGGGCTGGGCAGGCACAGCAGAAGGTCTGTGGACGTGCCATCAGCTCTCAGTGTCCCACAGGCAGCCAGCAGGCCTGACAGGCTGCACTTCCAGGAGCAAAAGCAAGCTTGGAACAACTAATTCAGCCCACAGAGTGTTCCACTTGTGCTGGGATTGTCCCAGGATGGATCAGCCCAGAGAACGGAAAACACATCTCTGGCAACGGTGCAAAATGTCTTTGCACTGCTTATGGGGCAGAGTGGGACTTCTCAAGCCTCCCATGACAGCTGAGGTGCCTTTCATAATGTTTTTCATAATATTGGATGCATTATTTTTTTAAGCTGGTGCTCATGTCAGTCATGCCTGATGGAGAAAACCCATCTGAAAAATCCCTTCTTTCCTGACTTGAGGACAAGCTGAAACATCATGTCAGGATAATACAGAGGAATTAACTTTTTCCCCTCCAGCTGTTCTCTGAAAGGCACTTGGTTTTTTGTACAAAACACTTAAACAGTCATAGAACTAGATGCTGGACTCCTGATGTTCTGAAAAATTTCTTTCTTCTAAGCTACAAAGCTACTCTTTTTCTTCTGCAGAGAATAAAAGATGGCACCACTGTCTCCTCCTCTTCCCCTAATGATACCTATAGCCTGATCCGACTCTTTCAGAGATGTCTTAATTTAACCAAAATGTTTAGATTGCAATCAGCATTCAGAAATTGTTGTTATTGAGTAACTCCCTGCAGAGCCAAAGCCTCAAGAAACAGACAGACACAAATACCACAGAATGCTTCTAAAATTAGCAGATCTAAGTTGGTTAGAAACAGAGGGATCACAAAAATTCTTTCTTAGCAGCAATTTAATTACTCTCAAAATTTTTACTCAGGTCCATTTTAGACGAAAATCTGTAACTGTAAAGAGGCTGCAGGAAAAAATTGGATCTTCTTTTTAGGCATTTTCAGAATACCTGTTAATGATTCTTCAACTGAACTAGAAAAAGGAGCCTACATAATTAAGGATGGCCACTGATATAATAGCAGAGTGCTTCTACAGGAGACAAAAGAGAAGGCTGAAGTAATATATTCATAAACTGATTCTGACCTGACTCTGGAAGACACATATACCATGTGATGCCTACTGCAGCCAGGCTGGAAATGTCACTGCTATGACTACTAAAAGTTTTGATTAAGAGATTAGAAAGACCATTACAAGGGACTGACATATCAACGTGATATATAAACAGATCTTTCCCCAGTATTTAGCCAACTTGTGGTATCATACTGCAAAATTTATTCTTTTTGCAGCAGGTTCTTTCTAGCATTCTGTATCCCCCCGAACTGTGCAATTTCTTTGATGTAAAACACATAACTTCTAAGTTTAAAACCCATAAAATCAGAGTTACATAAAAACTGTGGCATAGAGTGGATGCTCTGGAAATTTTACAGCATCCTATGTCTGGCTGAGCTTACTCAATTGCCAAGGGAAAAAATCCCTTTTAAGTACAAGATTAGCACTCAGCCCTTGAACAGTAACGTCTGTTCTCTTTAGAATTTAATTGCAAATAACAGCAGAGGATAAAAATAAATAATTTGAACACAATTATATGATGATGAAGCCTTTCTTGACAAATACTTAAAACAGAAATGGTGGAAGTGTTAATGATAATTTAGATGGTTGTCTGGAAGAAGCTTCTCTAGAGTCCATGTTTTTATTATCTGCTTAGAACAATACATTTTTCCTATTAATAAATATTACTTCTGTTAGTGAGTAAAATAGTTCTCTGGGATATTCACTTAACTAAATTAATACAGAAACTGGAAAAAACGAGTACAGGAACACAAGTAGGGCATTAAGAGACTCCTTGGTTATTTTACTGAGCAGCTCCAATTTATAGGTCTCTACATTATGTGACAGATACTTTCCTGGAAAATGTTCATTCAACACCAGTGCACTTCAGCATGGTGGTGACATTTTGTCCCAGCACACAATGTTTAATATGTCCTCATCACTGGAATCTTTTCTCTCTGCAGGAACCTGAAACAGTGCCTCTGTTCTAGAAGGCTATACATTCTTTAAAACAGGGGCTGCAGAACAGGTCCCTTTGGGTGGATTACCTGGCTTTTAAGTAATTTTTTAAGATAAGTTCATATGCCCTTTTCCTCTTTGTTGCATGCTACATGTTTCCGTGTTTCTCTTCTTGGAGTTCTCATAAACTCCAAAGGATGGAAACCTCTCCTTACATGCAACATTATGATACAGCTTGTGCCCTGGGCACTTTCCCAGGAAAAGGGAGAGCTGGACCTGCATCATCTAAAATACATCTTTGCCCAGGCTTTCCTTCAGCTACTGCATAAGGATCTGGCTGAAATAAGAAGCCCATAATACACACATAAACTATTTGCTTAAAAATGAAGAGAAGTTTTGGGCATTTCAGCTAGGGCAATCTGGTTTTCCGTGAATTTGTGTCTTCAGCTTTTATCTGCCTGGCAAGGTGCAAATGCTGAGAGATCTGTCCTATAAGTCAGGGCACAAATCTTATGAAACAGACACCCGTTTTGGGTAGGAATTCCTTCCATAGCTTTTCACTTTGTGTCACAGAGTCTCTCTTTTAGATAGTTCTGAGGAACTATCTTATCCCAAAGTGCTCCACTTCTTTAATTTCTTGTCCCTGCAACTGGGGCTCATTGGTTCATAGGTCATGAGGGTAGAAGGACAGACAGAGAAATGCAGACAGAAACTTTCACAAGGCTGTTGAAAGAACTGTGGGTACACAACACAAGCCAAGGCTGCATTGAGGGCAAAGAGCAGCCTGCCCACTGCATTCCTGTATTACAGGAACCCAAAATCCTATTACTGGACACTTCATATGCTTCCAATATACCTGTGAACAATTCATTTGGTGTCTTTGTGTCCTGCCTATATTTACAAGTCATTTACCTTCTATGGGATTATGAGTAAGAGTTGTAAAGGTTGTACTGTGAGCAGCTGTAAAATAAATAGTTAAAAAACAGTCCTAAGCATGGCTTTATTAAGCAACTAATAGCTAATGGGGAATGAATAATTTTTTCATGCACTAAAAATTACCAACCAGCATGACAATCCCTGTGTACAGTAAATCCCCTTCACACAGAGCAGCTCAGCAGGTGCAAGAGCACTCAGCTGGGAAATGGCTCTGCTCTCACCTGTTCCACAGAGCCCTCCCTGGAAGACAAATCCTTGGTATTAGAACAGGTAAGACTATAATGATATTCAATGTAGATAATAAATACTATGGACTAAATAAGGAAAATCCAGCATTTCGGTTTCATCACTGTATTGATATATGACAAACCCTTCTGGTGTCATATGTATCACATATATCCAGGTCGATGTGTATAATAAATATTTAAGACTTCTACTGCCTCTAACAAGAAAAAAATTAAAAATGGAAAGTGCCAATCTTAAAAAAAAACCCCAAGATTTAGTATGTTTAAGGCATAAGTTAAAAAAAGTTCTAATATGCTTACTTTATGCTCACATTAAAATGCAGTGTGATCTCTGTAATCATCAGCAAGATTCAGTCTGAACCTCATTTCAAGATAATTGCCATCTTCTAGTATTAAAGAAAAATCTACCTTTTCAACTGCAATTGAAAATAATTTAAAATCACAACAGCAGTTTTTGATTTGCTCTTTAAGTAGTGTGGGTGAACCATCATAGAAAATTAAAACATAAGGCAAGGAAATTTGCTAAAGAAGGTATTACACCTATTACAAATTATTCAGTCTTTCCTTAGCAAATCTTTAATATATTGGAAAGGTATCAAATAATTTGAAAGAAATTATACAAAGTTCCTTATAATTTCAAAAGATCTTATTATTCTAGGAATAATGTTGGCTTGCTTAAAACAAGCAAGGCATTTTGCTTGTGTCTACTGTCTTACTTCCTACCACTGTAACATCACTCTGCAAAGAGGAACACTCAGAGGTTCTGCTGAGATCCTCTGCCTGTTACACTGAATTGTGCCCAGGCAGATGCTGGCAGGCAGCAAACACGCTGGTGCAGGACAGCTGCACATCAAGCTCCCCAAGATTCCTGTTCCTGGAAGTAGAAGGTCTCATTTTGCTAAAGGGAAGTGGTAATGAGCCAAAAGCTTGACATCAGCCGTAAGACAAAGGCACAGGACTGCTTTAACATATTTAATTGAAATGTTTGATATGCATTAGTGCTGTCAGCACAAAACTGGGAAACACACTCCTCCTCCCCTGAAGACAGTGAAACATTAACACGGAAAAGTGATAGAACCCAGCTTCAGATCCCGCTTACAAAAAGTGAAGGCACTGAAGAACACCAGACAAATGCCTGCTGAGAGCTTCTAATCTCCTTTCACCCCAAGCAGACAATCATTAAAGCAGCCAGCACTGCACAGGTGCTGAGGGGACCTGATTCCAGAGGAATCTGCTTTAAAAACAGAAGTAATAATCGATCATAGCCTCTGGAGCTCTAGCAAACTCATAGCAAATGCTCATCTAATACTGCACTTTTGCCATGCCTTAACATGGAAAATGCTGACTTCTACAAGAGGAGCTGCCAGGTGTTATCAGAGTGAATTACAGCATTTCACTGCCTTTGCTATATGAGCAGCAGAAGTGGCTTGAAAATCAACAGTGGAAATAGCACAACCTGTCTGCAAGCAAAGCAAAGAGAGGGAATTTAAATATATAGACCACCTGAAACTGGTAGATGTCATCCCAACAGGCAAGGAAAATGTACCAAGGAGCTGATGTCTGCATTGCTCTCAAGCCAACATGCCTTTAACCTCAGCTTTGTGGAGATATGAGTAAAAAGGCTACTTGAGGGTTTGGGGATTTGGTTGGTTAGTTTGACTGGTTTGTTTTGTTTGTTTTTTTTTCCCTTAAACTGAATTGTCCCTTTAAAAAAAAAATAATATTTACATCATGGCATATTTAATAGATTTTTTTCATCATATTATTAGGCTATATTACCTTAACTATATCTCATTTGCAAATTTATTTTTCTTGATCAGATACAAAGCAATGCAACTCTGAGGTACAAAAGATCTTTTTAATTTTGAAATATATTATCTAGATATGTTTTTGTATAACTAATACAGCTAGCTATTGCTTTTTATCTTGGGATTAAGAAATTAATTTTTAAATTACTTTCATGTTACTTTGCCCCATTGCCACATAATTAATATTTGAGTAATATCCCAAACAATAGCTATTATTTTATGCAATCAACAACTGTCATGACAAGTTACTCTTGTATTGACATGATGTTAATGAAAATACAGCAAACCTCAGATTTATGTGATATCTTTATGCCTTCCAAAAGAGAGAAGAAAGTAGAAAACATTTGTTCAGCCCTAGGATATGCTTCCTTTGGGTTTTTATCTGAGACACAAAACATTACTAAAGATGTGAACAAATGATCCCTGACAGACAGGTATTTGTTTTAAAAAAAACCAAACCAAAACCCCAAATACATAAAATTTTCATTTAAAAACTCCTCAGTTCATAGAAGTCATAGATTTTAAAAAAATACATTCTCCATATTAATTCATAACACTTTTTATCTTTTTAATTTTCTGCTCTTAAATATATCATCATCAAGTAAGGGTGTGGAATGTTCATTTTCTGGGAATTTGAACTGAAGGCTTGACTAGGAGAAGCTCCCAAGCTCCCTATTTCTGTCAGGCTATGAAAGAGCAGTGTTTTTCATTGCTGCTCATGGCTGTCAAAACTGCCAAAGTATTAATGATATGATGTGGCTCTTTAATTCTCTCCATTTTTCTATCATTGTCTCCTTGCCTTCAATCTGTAAGAGGCTAGTGCTTGATGGACACAAGAAACATAAAGAAAGGTTAATTTCTTCCCAGGAATGCTTTTCTCTTTATCTTTTGTAGTTTTATTTTTGGTTTTCAGAATGAAATATTCCTACTGTGCTGCCAGATGTTCTATAATCCTATTTTTATAAAGCCCAAAGGACTCAAATCCTAGGTAAAGTCTCTTCCATGATGACTTGAATGATGGGTAAATTCAGACTTTAAAGTCAGATAAGAGTTTAAGGCAAAACTGAAGTGTGCTTTTGCTAAAACAAAACCACTTAATCTAACACCACACATATAGAAATATACTAATATTCCTTTACTGGGAAATGATGGCATATGTTTGTTACCACACTGCTATGAAGAAGAAGTGACATCTGTTAAATGTTCTGCTGCAATACAAAAAGGCAAAATATTTAGAAAATGAAAGTTCGTATGTAGGTAATTTCCAACAAATAAGAGCCAAACCAAGAGCAACCAAATTCTATGAAGGGCCAGAAAGGTGCAGGTCTAACATACTCAATGGGAATTTGCTGGCCTAAGAATTTCAGGATGTCCTTGTCCTGAATGTGACTTGTGGGGCTGAATTAGCCACAGAATGATAGTGATAGCAAGAACAGGTTCAAAATTACACATCAGAAGTTTGCATCCTGAGTAAAGATGGATGTGTGCCTTTGCCCAGATACACCTGGTTGTAACCAAAGTGTTTCCCAGGAGCAGGGTGCCCCCTGCCCCAGGGGCAGCCCCACCCTGGGCAGTGTCTGCTCTGCAGGCCATGCAGGGAATGCAAAGCACATCACATGCACTTGCAAAGCCACTGGGTCTGCTGGTCCTGATGCCTGCACATAACAGCTCCCCAAAACTCCATCAATAAAACTAGCAGGAGGCCAGCCACAACATATGCTGCCCTTTCTAGTGTTGAAAAAGTTGTTCTTTCACTCTGTAAACAGCTGATTCCACTATTTACTCTTGAATGATGGGGTTAAATTTCCCACAAGGAAAATCAATACAAAGACCCATAAGGCAGAAGTACCATTGCAGTTAAAACACTAAAGAGCTGCTCTATGGCAGTAGTGTTTCTAATGACTAGACAGATGTGTTTTTAGCAGAAATCCCTTCCTACCACGGTACAGACTGAAAGGAAAACTAGGAATCACAAGTCAACGAGGAGAGTGGATAATTGCATGCTTTTAAACAAGAAAGAAAAAGAGATAAGAGGAGTAGATGACAAAGATTCAGGCACCTGAACTGTGCTGGCTGTGTTCAGCTCCAGCTTTTACCATCTTTCAGTTCCTGAAATGGAATGTGGACATAAACTATCCAAATATTGCCATCGAGCAACCACTCAGTCTCAGGGGTGACACAATCCAACTGTACACACCTGAATTAGCTACAGTTCAGAAACTTTATGTTCCAAGGAATATACACCCCACTTTTGATCTAGTACTGTTGCCTCATATATCACATTAGGTTAGGCCATCCCTGGAATGATGGTGTTTCCTCCTCTTCCAGAATACTTCTTCATGGATTTTGGGATAACTGGACTTCAAATTGTTAAATTCCAGCTTCTGACTGCCAAGTCTGAGTACTTAGTTCTTTCCTGAAATAGTGATATCCTGGAAGCAACTGAATAAATGAGAACTTCTGCTTTCTTAAAAATAAAATCCTAAATTGCTCAAGAAAAAATTCAAGCATGGAATTATGAGCTCTTGTAGTTTTGATGCAAGAGCTTAGAAACAGAGTACACCCTGAAACCTCAAATGCTAATAATTAATATCTTGAGGTAAAGACCAGAAAAATTCTGAGAACTTGGGGAATAATGTATTTTGAACTGTAAGAAAAGATTCATTTTCCTACCTTCTCTTCTGGAAATACTGCAGAATATTAACCTTTAGTCATGGCTGGGTCATCCCCCACACTCTAGTGACCGTCCCTTGCAAAAACTAAAAATTCTAACAACTACAAATATTTTTATTCTATTCTCCCTCTTGAATCCGTTTTTTTAATTTTAGCTATAAGTTTCTCTTCATCACATGGTAAAATCTTTCAAATGCAGAGTATCTTATGTGAGATGTCCCAGTGCTTGACACAGTAAGACTCGGAGCTGTATGGAGAGCATAAGAGCTGCTCCTGCAACCACAGCCAGCCCTCATGGAAGCATTGGAATTGCTCTTCTGCTTCTCCAATTATTCAAGATCAGTATTTCTGGGCAGAAAGCAATGATATCTGCATCTCAGCTTCAGATTTAAATAAATTAAATCTGTTTCAGATTTAAATAACATGAGGTTTAAACTATTTAAATGGGCTTTTAATGGGACAAATAGAGAAGGTGTAGATGTCTGAAGATACCCCTGAAATTTTAAGACTACCATATTTTTTCTGACTTTGTTTTAAATTGTTCTTGCTCTGCCTTTTTGTGCACTTCTTTTCAGTCACCAAAGGGAAGTTTCCTTTGCTGGTTGAAGATCCACTCAGACCTGTGAGCCAAAGCTTAGGGGGAAAAGAAGCCACTGTCACAAGCATTGACCACACTGTGACTGTGCTTTAACCAAGTAGAAGCTGTTGAAAACTGTCACCTGAACTAATATGTGCCATTCTCCTCAACATTTTTGATTCATCTCAGTGCAAACTCCATTTGAACAGCAAAATTAGCACTTGTGTTTAGTAAGTTTGGAATTTTTTTTTTTAAATAATCAAAATAATTAAACAGAGAGGAGACATTTAAATGCTCCATGTCATTGTATTGTACAGCATGACTTCACTTCTAGGCAGGCTTAATCTTAAACTGGTGCCCCATATCAAGTCAGCAGCTGGCACCTCTCATCAGAAACAACGTTTTAATGAATCTTATTTCACATACTCAAGATTGCACTTCTCATGTTTTATAAACAAATTAACTTTTCCTTACAAAATAAAGATTGGTTGAGCCGCTGCAGACTTCAGAATAAATGGATGTCTAATCAGTTACAAGAGCCTGATTTCTCTATGCACTTTCTCAATTTCTTCTCTCAACATTGTATGGGATAACCATTAGCACCATTCCCACCGACCTAAAGCACACACTTCTGAAATTTCCACTTTTTTCAGCCTAAAGATGCAAGAGCAATGATAAAGTGACACATACAAATGGTGTGCAAACGTGTTCAGTAAGTGTGGGCAAATAGGTAAATTACACCTATCCATTCTAATCTCTCTTCTGCTTGCACAGATCTGTTTTTACATTTGTGGCCCATTGAAAATCTGCATCATGCTCCTCGCTGACTTTCTGGGTTACATTTCCATCAGTGATTATCTAAAATACAGTCATCTCAAATGGGTAACCAAGCAACCAAATGTGCCCCCATTATGAAAGCCAGGGAACTGCCTAAATCAGGGCAATTCTTGTTTTTTTTTCTCTCCCTAGTAAGACTCACTTAGTCAAAGGAAGCACTATACAAGTTCCAGTCTTCCTTTAATTGTGAGAGCAATCAGTATGAAACCACAATATCTGAGTATCATTTACCTTGGCATGTAACTGGATGGCTTGTTATAAAAGGTCCAGCAAAACTGTTTATTATGAATAAGTTGAATTTTCATCCAAACTAAATTTGTTCTGATAAAAGCTTTCTTTCTGCTTCTTTATTTCTTATGCTGCAGAGAAACGTGAAATCTCAATTATTCAATTCCCAGACACAACCATGAGGATTTACACCTGTTGTTCCTTCATTATGGCCTTTCTGGAAGTCTGAGAGTTCCAAGGAAGAGACAACCACAGAACCAGCCTGGAGTGCACCTGGATTCATGGAACTGGAATCAGAGAAAGCACAGTCTAACCAGCAAAACTCGATCTGTAGACACTGAAGTTTGGGTTGAGACCCAAATATCTACAAATGGCCTATTTTGTGTTGTTCCACCTGAGTTGTCCTAGCCTGGTGCCATGCACCACAGACCAACCAGCAGTTGGAAGGCACAAGGTCTCCTCCTGCAGCAGATTCAGGAAAAAGGTGTTCAAGTTTCCACTTGACAGCTGCACTGTCAGCAAATCAAAGCACACAGAGAAGAGCTGGCAGGGCCACTTCCAAAGTGTGCTCTGGGCTGGAATGCTAATGTAGGGCATCCTGAGACACCAAACAGAACCAGAACCGAGGGGTCAAAAACTATTTACCAGAAATAAATGTCAGCGTTTAGCCAAATAGTGCCCTGTGACACAAGCAATTTTTTAGGCTTGTGACTTTTATTCCTCATTCTCAAATAATATTGCAATGTCTAGACATTTCAACAGCAGGCATACTTCAGGTCATTGTTTTTTTTAGTCTATGCAACAAAAACTTTTGGATCATTTCATACAGTGGCCTGCATTTACAGCCAAGCGGAGATTAGCCTAAGCTTTGACTTTCCATTGATTACTTCCATTTCCACAGTTTCCCTGCTTGCAGAAATGGGATTAATTTTTGCAAGCACAATCATACAGTGAATTTGTTGCTCATGGACTGGGCTGTCTATGATCAATGGACCAGCGATTAAGTCATACTTCTTTAACTGATTAGAATAAGTATAAAAATAGATTTATTTTTTTCCAGGCTTGCTTGCACTGCACATTTCCCAGCCTAGATTCTAATTTCAATATGACAATTTCACAGAGTGAGATACTGTTCAATGTGGGAAAACAATCACTGACAAAAAAAAAAAATAAATTTTCTTTTTGTTCCAGAAGAACTAGGGAAGAGAAAAAAGAGTGCAGTAAATCCTAAAATTAATAGATATTGCAAAGGAGGCTTAATTCTTTACTCATACTAATACTAGAAATCTCGAGATTTTGTTCTCTCCAAATGTCTACCTTATCACAAGCTCACTCTTTATCACATCTTACACATATTTGAGATTATTTCTGCATGAAAGAAGAGTACTCAGGTACTCTACATGGGAAAATCTAAACCTTTGCCATCTTAATCTGTTCAAACTTTGCTTTCATTCCTGCTATTTCGTAGTTTAAGTAGGTTTTAAGGGCTGCGCAGAGTCTCAATGATAAATTGGGAATGAATTCAGAACCTGCTTTCTGAGCCTTTTCATTCCAAGGGGATGGACAATTGGACACACACATTTTAGGCAGATTAAAGCCTTAAATAAACCTACTTGGTTTCTCTGTCCCTACACTGTTGCTGCCAGCCTTAGAGGTTTGTTCAATGTGGATTTAAGCCCTTTAGAAAAATCACACAAGTTCTTCTTTTAGGCAGAATGGCAAGCAGCCATTTATAACTGCTATCTGCCTTTATATCAGATGACAACCATACAAGATATCTCCTGGGTAAATAACATTATGTCCTAATAAGCAACAGTTAGGCACAAAATAACATATTTGGGGTAAATCTTTCTGTGTTCTTTTGGTAAAAGTTGAGAAAAAAATGAAGAGGACATATTTAGAAAATATAATTTTTAGATATGTGCTCTTTTGCATATTTTATGTTCAAGATATAATTACACATTAGATATGTTCTTTACATTAAAAAAAATGGTATAAGAGGAGATAAAAAAGTCACTTCAGAGAGACCATAGAATGCTATGAATCATTATTTATATACTGCTGGACTAAATCTATAATTTTCCTCAAATGCAACTTTCTTATTCAGTCAGTTACAAAACTACAGGAATACCTCAGATTTCCAGAACAAGTTCCTCTTGCAGAAATAAGCTCCCAGGCTCATATATAGTTCCCAAAAAATCCCCTTTTTCTCATTTGTCTATATATCCCTTTAGGTTCTAGCTTTGCTACCATGATGTGCACTGCTGTCTGTTTCAGACAAAACAAACCTCAGTTATTTACCTCCCTTAAGATTTTAGTGTCATGTGAAAGAAATGAGCAGTAGAGCAGATAATATTTTTTCCTAAGTGTGATGAACCAAGAGAGTGAATATTGGCAAATGTTCCACCACTTTTTAGTTCTGCTGTACAATCTCATTTCCTGCTTCACACCAATCACTGTACTGTCATTGTACTGAATACTATTTGAAGCTTTCAATAATCTACTCAACAATTTGTGCAAAATTGTTTGTGCAAAACAAAGGTTATCACGCAATAGCCATCAATTTTATTTTTTTTTTTAAAAGCATAATCAGGATTGATTTTGTTTTTAAGGTCAGAAGTCACTGAGTATGCTGAGAGATGCAAACTTTCCCTCTAGAGAACTAGGAGAAATAGGACAGGATTTATTTAAAAATACAAGCACAGAAGACTGTGGAAGAACTCCAAGAGGGTGAAAACTGTCTTAGAAACAGTAAACAAAGAATGGTTATCAGTGGGAAATACATCAAGAATCCCATGGAAACAGACCAAATAATATTTTATGAATTGGCTCCTTTAAGGCACATGTTGTGGACTTCTGAATAGCCTTTGGAACACATGTTCTTGAGACCTGCTATTCATAATAGTCTGCTTAACCTTTCTCATTGTGCTAATGGCCTAAATTAAAAGAAGTAAATCTGAATGCAACGGTTTAGAGATGAAATTAGTGTCACATATCACCTGCATATGTTTGGTTTCCTTGGGTCATCAACCCAAGGATGTAATTTGTTTGCTTTGCCCAGTTCCCAAACTTTGCAGAAGTTCACAGAACTGAGCAGACACTTCCTCCCTCACATCCTAAAGATATTGAAGGAATTTTTTTTGTCCAAAAAAAGAAACAACGTACTGCTTTTCACCATCACATAGAAGAGCAAAACACAACTAAACCCCCTTCCACACTGAACAGCCCAGACACAGATTGGGCAAGTGGTGCTTCCTTTGAACTCCTGTAGCAGCCCTGGGTCACTCAGCCTGTGGTGGCTGCAGGGTGGGCACTTGGAGCCAGGGAGGGCCCTGGCAGCTCCTGCTGCTTCCAGGATCAGAGACACTGCACCCTTTCCTGGCTCAGCTTTCATCCAAACACAGGGCTACTGAGAAAAACAAGCATAACTTTGCCTTTTGACTTGATTTTGTATTGTAACACATCATTACACACAAATGTTTTCTAGTTTCACATATTCACGGGAAATGAGGGAGCTTGACTTCACTGGGCGAGATTCTCAAGACATGCATATTTTATAAATATGATGGTGGCCTTCACTGAAGGCTTCCTGTACAAGAGCCAGCAGGTAAGGACACAGTAATAGAGCATTAAGAATGCAGAAATACTGCATAGCTGAAAAGAAGTAATACTTTTTAAAGATTATGTGGTTTCTAGAAGTTCAGGAAATTTACTTGCCTTTGGGGTTTGATAAAGGCAATGTGCCAAGTGCATGCAGCCCAAGCTAACAAGCACTGAAGTGAATGGGAAAACTTCAGTTGCCTTGAATGCTTTTTTTCCTGACTGCATCTTTAGTGATAGAATGGTCTGAGCTGCCTCCTTTGAATAACTAAATTTTCTAAAAGTAAGATCCTAGGCAAGATTGAGCCAAGATATAAAGAACAGCTCCTGTCCTGGCTGCTTGGGCACTTGGATTTGCAGAGGAGGATTCTGGCCTGAAAAACTAAAGGAAAAACCTGCCACATTTTTCACTTTACTGATTTTCTATACGGTCTGAAACACTCTGTAGACATGAAACTTTGCTGCGTATATTTTTGACTGCAACGTGTTTGTATGTCCTTATCAATTACTGTTTTCATACTTTTTTTGTACCCTGTTCTTCACAGGGGGACAAAAAAGGAACTACTGTGTGTGCAGTCAAGCAAATTGCTTAAAGAGCTGCATCATCTTCTCGACTGCAGCGTTGTCACAGAAGTCTCTTTAAGAAAATCCCTGTCCCTCAAACTAAACTTAGCAGTCCAAACTAAGTTTTTTAACGATCATGTTTTAGGGCCACTTGCTTATTTCAGAAGAATAACATTTATTTAAGAAACAACAGGGAGATGAACTGGAATGAGATCCATTGTTTTCAAAACCATCTGCCAGGAAAAAAGAACAGAAGCATTTCTGATTTTTTTTTTTGTTGTTGTTACTATGCTGCTTGTGAGGAACAGAAAGTTTGTTTTGATAGCCATTAAATTCATGGAGTTGTAACTTAATTTCTAGAGTTACTGCAGAAATACATTTTACCAAAATCTGAAATTTGATGAAATTGAAGTCCAGACATGATCATATCTGTTCTAAACCACAAGAATTTCCTATTGCTGACCTAGAATGAATTTAAAGCCTTCTCTCTTTTGATGACAGGGCCATGATGACTATATTTCTTTGTTAAAAATACCCCAGGATGATCCCACTTAAACTCAAAAAATTCTGCAAGTTTAGTGGGTTTGGGTTTCTTGTTTATGTTTTCCAAGGTTTTTTGTTTCCTTGCTTTTAGTTTCACTAAATGTACTACAGGAACTTACTCTGCCCATTTTCTTTTGCAGGTTCCTCAGGTGAAACAGCCCCACACAGCAGGGGCAGTGAGCGGGCAGGTGCTGTCAGACCTCTGGCAGCAAAGGAAACAACAAACCAAACCCAAACCAAACAGGTCCAGGACGAGCAAGAGAGCAATCCCTGGTGCTCCAAATGGTTTATCAGAAGAATTATGCTGGGTGAGACTGTGTCCACAGCGTCCTACATGCACCAAGTGAAATCTTCCACCAGCAGTTTGACTGTCAAATGTAGAAGAGGTAAATGCTTCTATGTTGCAGCCAAAAATTGCACAAGGATAAGAATAATGATCCGAGCCTTTTTCTTACCAAGCACAGAAGCAATGTGTGACATGTCCTGGTTTTTTCTCAGAGGGACTCAAGATACCAGTGCTGTCACAAGTATTATCAGCTTTCTTTGCTACTAAGAGCCCTTGTTTTCCTAACTTTTCAATCTGATCGTTCACAGAGGCACTTAGTGCTGCCCACTCCCTGCCCACAGCCCCAAAGTAAACCATACCTGCACAGGGATGCCTGTCAGCCAGCATTATGAGAATTTAAACAGCACCCAAGCACACTGTTTAAATAAAGACATATTTTCAAAATATATTAATATAACAAGAGAAAGTAGAAATATGGTACCACTTACGCCACTCTAATGACAGCTATAGCAGCATTTGACCATTTCAATAAAAATTAGATCTCATAAAAATTCTGTGTTCATAAAAACACTTGTCAAAAATATGCTATGGTAAATTCCAAGGTTGAAAATTAAATTTCTCCTCCCCATTATGCTGTATCTTTGCTTTGACTGGACCTAAACTGGGTTTGGTGTTAGAAAAAGGAAGGAATTGAACACCCCAACAGTTCATCAGGCTTTTCATCTTTCTTAGCAAAAAACCACCCAACACAACATCTGAGTTGTGTAAAGTCTCCTAAACACGTCCCTATAACTTGTGTGTTAATACTACATTTTAATGAAATGTATAATTGTCCTAATAGACTATCTATTATCAAAGAAGGTCCAGTAAATACAGTCATTCTTAAATTTATTTGGAATTAACACACTCACATGAATTGACTAAGTACCATGTTAAGTACAAAATGAAAGTGTAATACAACAAACAAACACTGATAGAGAAAATGGAGTCTTTTCTCCAGCAAAGCTCTTCAGCTATCAGGACTGATTTTCAAGCAGAGCTTCTCAGTTAAAGCTCTTAAAGGAAGTCATTTTAGAGGAAAACTGTTCTCTCAGTTATTACAAATAACAATAGATAGGCACAGACTGCAGTGAATTTATAGCTGTGTCTCACTCTTGGGACTCTGCTTCTGTTCATAAACAACTCAGACACACTCTCATGGTTTGTGCTGTTAGCAGAGCCCCTAGAGGGACTTGAAACTTTGTATTCATGCAGCAACTATCCATTATGCTATATATTTTAGATGATGAAATTAACACCCAGGAGATACATTCATGAAACATTACATGGGGTTTTAGCTCTGTGAGTCCCCTTGATTTGAATGGCATGTGTGGTTAAACCCTTTGCAAACCTTTGAGAATTAAGCCTAAGATACTTATCTCAGTGGCAATAATACAAATATTAAGGTCTAATGCTCCTCCCTGAAGCAGCATTGCTTAATCCTTGTTCTTGATGCTGCCATCTTAGTACTTCTGAAGAAAGCTCTTTCCCTCCCTTATTCACCAAACTATTCAAATAAAAGCAATAGGACTACATACATAAAATGACAGCGTTCAGCAGAAGAATAGTGCCAGCATTAGCACACACATTCACAGTCACCAGGATTGTCTCGTGGAAGATTATCAGCTGCAGTCCTTAACATAGTACGTGCCAATTCTACAGAAGATGTGTTTTGAGTTAAATTATGCATCTCAGTTTGCAAGGGGCTATTATTTGCCAGCTCATGGAAATTATGGGATTGAAACCTGTATTCAACCACGGCATATTGTTCCATTTTATTGCATTTTTCTGGCAGCAGCCCTATACCAAGAAAACAATGTCTATAAAGCAATCAAGAGATATCAAGACCAGTGTTAGAATAACAGTAAAGATGAAGGTGATGGACTTTAATCTCATGACATTGTGGTACAACAAATGCAGTGACAACATAAATGTCACAAGACCAAAAGAAAGACACTGCCCTTTTAGATAAATACAAACCCAGTTTCAATTCTACTATTCCCAATGAAAAAAGCCAATGTGAGCTAGAAAAGAGTCCCCACCTATTACTAAAATACAAAGCCATAAAGACTGAAATATTTATAGAAGTTCTTCTAAATAATGCCAGCATCCTCTTTTGTCAGTGCTTAGCTATAGTAAGAAAAGACTTCTTCCTTATTAGAAAGTTGATTAGCTGTTTCCTTCTTTCTAATCACTCACTTTCTTAATGAACTGCAGTTTTTACTGCAAAGCACTGTCACCTGTCAATCCCCAGAGCTGCTCTGACTTCTGCTGGCCAGGGCCAGTAAAGCCCCTTTTGACTCCCCGGAGTTGGGGGTGAGGAGGAGGACAAAGAGAGAGACAGAGATTGCCATTGACAGGAAAGATGCCTGCAAACAACATGAACTCCATTCTCAGCTTTAAATAACTTTAGAGTCAATCTGGCCCTTTGTGTATTCTGTTATCCCCTGCTCTTGCACCACAGCCATGCCCTTGGTGCCAATATTGGCCTGAACCCTCTCTCTCACAGCTAATGCTGTCTGAAGAGAGGTGCATATAAAGCAACCCTGGAAAAGGCTGCAGGAAAATTAAAAGCAATTTCAGTAAGAACCCACTCCTGAGTTCAGCAACACTTTCCCTGCTATCTTCCACACAAACCTTTTGGCCCACTGGACAAGACACTTCCCCTCTTGCTCCCTTGTCACAGAGCTGTGAGAGGATGCAAAGTGAAAAACCTACCCAGCCAAGAACAAGGGGCTTCTGACAATATCCATTTAAAATCAGGTGGAATGGACTTTGTCAGAGCCAGTGGATACTCTTCAAAATTAAAAAAAAACAAACCCAAAAACTAACAAACCAAACCAACCAAGCAACACTTAAAAAACAAAATAAAAAAAAAAAAAATTAAAAAACCACCAACAAAAGACTTCACCCCAAACCAACCCAGCAACCAAAAAACCCACCAAAAAAGACCCCAAAAATCCAACCAACATTAAAAGTTTGGTTTAGATATCTCAGTCTACATGCAGAAGAGTCAGAGATTTATAGACATCAACAGCAAAACCATTTCAATAATTAGAGAAACACAGTGAACCTTCACAAGCCAGTAACTAAACAGTGTTTCTTTCCTCTTCACAAGCAGCGAAATGCACAGCATTTCTTATTCATTAAAAACCATTTTTTTTTCTCAAAAATCAAAACAGCACTTACTGTTAAATTCTCTGAAGCAATAAGATCACAGTGGTTGCTGACTTAAAAATTTAAGTATGATCGCACAGAAATGTATTTTATGCTAGTGGGCATAAAAATCCCACTAGCTGAGAAATTAGTGGCAATTGTATTTTAAAGTGTATTCCCCTCGATGTTTTTCCCCAATGCAGTGCCTCTCTGATGCTATACTGCTTATAGAGGCTTTTTATTATGGCAAATGGTCAGCTGCACTTGCTTGTATCCCTAATGTTCAAAGCAATTCAATAGCAACTACAATTCCTGAAAACCTTTAAAATTTTCTGCAAATCCAAACTCAATTATACTGGTAGGGACTAATCAGAGACTACATGAGTACTCTCTTGGTATCTGGGACACTGTTTAATGCCACAAATGCAGCACTTTTGAGTCTTTTTCTTCAGCAGGGATGCTAAACAAACTAGAGGAATCACAGCAGATAAACTTTCTCACTGTAACTCTGCCCTCCTCTACATTTACTTTACCAGCTACAGACATTGAGTAAAAGACAGACAAAGCACAGGTTGAAACATAGGAAGGAGAAAAGATGCAAGGGCAGCTTTGGATACCAAGGGGACATCAGGACTCTACAAAGGCCCAGAATTCATGACTTGGATTTCAGTGATGGGAAGTGAAGCAAAGGAAATGAAGACTATGTAGCAGTAAAAGAGCAATACCAAGATATCTGTGTAGTAAGCAAGCAAAGAGGAGAGGAACGGGAAAAAACCCCAAACTATTGGCTCCTGCAAAGTAATGATTTGGGGGAAAACCCCACCCATTTAAGCCACAAGCACACGGTCATATGCACCTTCAGCTGCAGCGGGCACTGCCTGCAGCTCCTGTCTGCCCCTCCCTCCCTGGAGGTTTGCAGCTCTCTGGGTCTGCTGGTGCACTCACCCATCCATCAAGCCCCTGTACTGCTGCTCTATGAAGGATAATGAACTTAGAGCAGCCTAACAAAGAATATTACATTATCCAAACCAGTAAGGTAACTGGAGGCAGGAGACAACCATCAGGCATGATCTGGCATTTGTCACTGTCTACAATCATCAGTGACACAGGATTATAGAAGAGAATTATTGGAAGACATTAGGGTTTTACTCAAACATCTGAGAATTATATTAAAGTCATATTTGCAGCAACACACTTACAGAAAATTAATGTTCTCTCTGTCACTGCAGGGAAAGGATAGGAGAAGCTGTAGGCACTTCAGACAGAATCATCTATCACTCAGTATCAGGACCTGGTTTGGAGGCTAATTCTGGGATCCCTCAGTTCCCAATAAAAAGCCAAGGGTCCTTATCCATTTAAGGCCAAATCTATCACAAACCTGGCAGCAGCTCTTCTTTACCCAAGGAGTGAGAAGCCATTCTGATTCTTCCGCAAAAAACCCAAAGCACCCATTATTCTTCTCCTCCAAGGAAATGGAAAGAGATGATTGATCTATGGAAAGAGTAAGTCTCCCTGTGCAAGAGTAAACAATGCAGTCATTCCATATAAACTATATAAAAAAAAAAATTTGCTCACTCTAATAATTTTACAATATTTAATTGAATACTTATTAAGCAGCCTGGAATTCTAGCAATTGCAACTTATTTGATATTGCAAATTTAAACCTGGAAAAGGCATTAGCCTTCTAAGAAGGACAGAAAATGAAAGCCTCAGATGTTTATTCATCAAAAGATGCTCCTTGTTCCCTCTGATTTCATAGACAGGTAATACACCATTATTAATTTAATTTTGAAATCTAATACTCTGCTGGTTTTCCAAATTCTTGTTAATTACAGCTTGAATGAATAGCAGGTGGGGTTGTGGCCTGTGGATTTACATCATTTGGAGCTTTGCTACACTATGCTTGACAAATGAGCATTTTAAACCCCAGGGATTCCCAGCCCCTCCTCAATTAGCTATAGGTGTGCTGAACACAGGGATGCTCCACAGCACTGACTCCCCTGCCTATGAAAGGCTCTACCTAGTAGAAGCTTTAGGTGTCCAGCTAAAACCTTCAGAAATTTGGTATTTTCCAAACTTTTGGGCTTCAAAAAAGCCCTCACCACCTAATTTCACAAGCCTCAAAGAGCCCAGCATTTTTACTTCTAAAATATGCCACTTCAGCACAATGCTGAAGAGAAAACACATTCCATAAGACTGCTGAAGAAATACCACTGCAGTATATATTATATATTCACTGGGGTTGGGGCAGTCCCAAGCACAGACACAGTCTGGGGGGAGGATGGGTTGAGGGCAGCCCTCAGGAGAAGGACATGGTAGTGGACAAGGAGCTCAATGTGACCTGGCAATGTGCACCCACAGGCCAGAGAGCAAAATGTGTCCTGGACTGCATCCCAAGAAGTGTGGCCAGCAAGCTGGGTGACTTTAAACTGACAGAGGACAGGTTTAGATTAGATATTAGGAATTCTTATTTATTGTGAGAGTGGTAAGGACTGGAACAAGTTGTCCAGAGGAACTGCGACTGTCCCATCCCTGGAACGCTGATGGCCAGGTTGGGTGGGGTTTTGAGGAACCTGTTCTAGTGAAAGGTATCTCTGCCCATGGCAGGGGGTGAACTAGGCAGTCTGTAAGGTCTCTTCCAACCCAAACCATGCCATGATTATGACAAGTTCTTGGCTTACTTATTCCTAAGGAATACAGTCTCGTCAGCTCCAGCTGCCCAGCTCACGAAATCAAATCCTTCTGACTGCTGAGAACAGAGAAACTGGGGAAGAGGGTTTGTCTCTTAGTTATTGTGTCAGTTCTCCCTGCTGCAAACTGTGGTAATGATATTTCTGCCTTCCACTGAGAGGCTTCAGCACCAACCTGAGTTTGCTACGAGGAGGGCCCTGTCCCTGCTCCTGGCACAGATATGATCTCCCTTCCACCCTGGGAATTCTTGGTTTGGGCTCCCTTCCACTGCTTCCTTGATTGGAGACTCATGCCAGCACTGAGCAGAACCTCAAATATTTGAGCAGCCACGGCACAGAGACAAAATATGACTGATAAAATACTTCATTGTAGGTTTATGGGTATAATTTGAGAGCAACACAAAAACATGTGGATAGGGTTTTAAAGGTAAGGAGGTAAAGGTACAAAGAATTAAGAAATTTGTAGAGTAAGGATCTTACCTGTCTCTTTGAAAGAAGATAAGCATGGCTACAATACTGAATAATTTAGATGCAATTTTCTAGCAGGGCTCTATACAGCTGTCCTTATTTAATATCACATTGAGCATAATCTCAGTCTTAAGGGATTAAAAATGTGCAATTATGCACAGGCCAATGAGTTCTCTGACAGTGTGAATTTTTAGATTTTACAAGGACAAATGGCCAGTCTTATTTACTTGCTTGTTTTTTGTTAATTATTATTATTAATGTAAAATTGGTGGTAGATAGAGAAGATTTGTCTGTGTTATGCTCTATGTTTAGAAGCAATTCCTGGAAACTGGATACTGGGAATACAGGAGTGTCTGTGTAGCATTTGAAGCTGCCTCTTTTTCCATGGCTTGTATATTTGCATGTAATAAAATAAATTACAAAAGTTCTACATCACTGATTTCTGGTAGAGTATCAACATGTGATGTTATCAGGATGCTGATGGACTTCCAGAAAAATGACAATATTATTAATAGAAAAAAGCAGCAACATAAATCCATAAGGGCTTTCTACAGGAAATAGGAAATTTCAACTTTTCACTCAAAAAGACATATACAAGGTAAGAAAAAATTGAAGATAAAAAATTAAATTGACTGTCTCCATTCCTATCTTATTTCTCTTATGCTTTCAAGCATTACCATCCTTAGTGTTCATGCTTCAGGTTCCCAAACTCACCAAAAGAATTTTCATAAAACGTTCATATTAAGTTGAGGGTTTTTTTTAAGTGATTCCTACAGGCTCTAGTTCCATGTGTTGCTTAATCAGCACTCTTGGAACCACCTCCTGCCAGGTGATTGACAGGAAGTATTACTTATTGTTTCCAGGAAAGCTAATTCAGCAAAAACAGAGTTTCACTGAATTAGAATGAATACGGTGAACAAAACCATTATAAAATATGATTCAGGCATTCAACTGCCCTCATATGCAATGCTAAGTGATAAAATCTTTAATACAGGTAGTTTGTCACAGAAAGAAAACAGGAAAAGTGTAGCAAATAAAGTATCTCCACTTTCTCTTTGAGACTCAGTTATTAATGAGTGCACACAGCCTCGAGCAGAAATAGTCTGTTCACTGGTGCCATTTTTTCCTACCTTCAGTGGCCATATGCAACT
Source organism: Thryothorus ludovicianus (assembly GCA_013397245.1). Lineage (NCBI taxonomy): Eukaryota > Metazoa > Chordata > Aves > Passeriformes > Certhiidae > Thryothorus > Thryothorus ludovicianus. The sequence continues at coordinate 233,486 of VZTB01016734.1, read as the reverse complement.
AAAGTTCTGCTGTTGAACTAAAAGTCCCACGTATTGTATAAATACAGACACTTAAATCTAACAAAAAATGAAAATAGTGGCAAAATACAGAAACAAGGCGAAAGATTTTCTAGAAAGCTTTACAGAAATGAAAGATGAAATTAAAAAGAAATCTCACTAGGATCTGGGCTGTGTAATTTCATGTTGACACAATTTTTTTGTGGAATTTTGTTTGCTAAAGTTTATGTCCAGCTATAGTGCTAGTAACATTGATAACCTCAGTAAGAGACCTCAAAACCTACTGGGAAATGTGAGTTTCTTCATGAGTTCCTTGGATTGGGTCAATAATCTCTTCCATGAAGAATTCAAGCTTTCATTTGGCTGTTTTAAAATGTAGACATGTAATTTCTGCAGTCAGAGTCGTGTATTTTTCATCACAGTGAGTTCTGTCCCACATGTACATCTCCCATACGCTGGAGACAGCTGCAGAGCCCCCGTCCTCTGCTAAACAACATTTATATTTTGTGCGCAATGCTACTTCCCAGCACTGCAGCTGCAGAAAATGCAAGGGAAACCCTCCAACAGGGAAACTGTCCTAACAGAAATTGCTTTCTGTTTACTTCCAGTCAGTGCCTGACATCTCAGCCCTTCAGCTTCAGGGCGTATTTCTAACAGATTTTTTATTCTATTTTTCATAAACATCGGTGTTCTCATTTTTAGAGGAAATGTTTAATCCTTTCTTGAATCCTGCTAAGCTTTTTGATACAATGATATGCTGCAGCAGTGAATACCAATCCACCAATCCTGATCTTCTTTGCAATATCATTTTTAGAATAGCTCATCAGAACTGAACACTAGATTTAAAACCGTGGTAGACAATTAATTCCAAATACAGAACGGCAGTATCTTCGGATTTATTTTCCAAAACTCCATTCTCTAGGTTTATCCAATGTTATGAACTTTCCTGACCACCATGTTCTGCTTCAAAGATACATCTATTTAACCTTTCCACTAGGCTTTTTTCCCCCTGAGTGATTACAGGTAATTACATGCCTGTAATCTCTATGAGCACTCGAAACAACTTTAATGTGCAAAACTTTGCCTTGCCTAATATCACATTTCACCTTCTATTAAGCTGACCACTAGCTGAGCTTTAAGCCATGCAATCTCCTTCAGTCCTCACACTCCTAAATAAAAGCATCATCTGAAAATTAATTACTTTTTTCCTATTTTTCCCCACAATACAAGAAACTTTGACCCACCTAGGAAAATATTATGCACGAGCATCAAAGCAAGCTAAAGAGCAAGGAATTGGAAAATAATTTGGTTGCTAAGCTTCGAGGTCATATTTGACTTGAACAACACTGCACACTAATCAGAAGACCTAATTCTTTCCCAAAACAATTTAGTGTTCATTAGTATGCATATAGAAGTCCTCCTTTTACAATTTGCCTCTCAAAACATGAGATGTGAGTCCAAATGAAGTCCAGATCCATGAAATCTGTATGGTCATTTACATCACAATTACTTTGCAGACCTTTTTTTTAATTGAAAGGCTGTAATATCATTAGAGAAGTACTAATATAATCCTTGCCTGATGTGGGAATATCCAGCAGTAGAATTTAGTCAATACCCCAATTTTACCACACTGAAGTTTCTGAAGTGACCCTCCCCAGTAACTTAAGGTCACAGGAAAAATGGATCTGAACCAACACTGAAGCACAGGTGACCAGTCCCTTGGTCAGCAGCTGAAGCATTTTTGTAGTTTCATAAATTCACTTGAAAAGCCTGTTCAAAAAATCAGCCCTGCAAGAAAATCTTAATATTTGATGTTATATTTTAAGAAAACTTCGGTCAATAATGTTTTTGTTTTTTTTAGAAGTCATTCCCTATGTGAGCAGTAACACAAACTAATGCCTTTGAGCAGAGAATCTCACCTAATAAAACAGCTTGGCATATCCTGTCTCATCCCAAGAAAAAACTTAAATGTTGTCTAGGACACGACTGCATTATCATAACCTCAACATTTTGCAAGCAGGATATGTTATGGTAGATGACTCAATTACTTTCCTCTTCATTACCAGCACTTCTGCTATAACAGTTTTACCCCAAGAAGCCACCAGATTTTCTGTACTGAACCACATTCCCGTTACTATTTCAGAGGCAGATGCAAAAGCCACAAGAAGCAAAGCTCCTGGATGATTCTATAATCAATTTTAAATGTATATTAAAAGCCTCTATGTTGATACTTCACACTTTTAGTAGTGTATATAGAGATGTAGTAAGGCAAATGGGATTGGAATACATTCTCAATTTTCCTGTGAGACTTCTGAAGAGTGAAGAAGAACCAGCTTTTGAAGATTGTGTTTTTAATACTGCACTGTAAGCAAGCACTGCACCTCAGAAATGTTATAGGGCTTACAGTCCGGGAGCTTAGAAAATTACTCCAAAAATATTTTCCACTGAAAATATTCTGTGACGGGAGTTTTTGAAACAGGCTGCTAATTTAAACCATCAGGAGTATTGTTGTGTTCCTGTGGGCACTTCAGGATGGATTCAAGCTCACTGAATCACGACTCTCATTACTGTGTTATCTTACAACATCAGTTTCCTATGCATGTTGTCTATATGTCAATGGCCAACTTTCCAGAATAACAATGCAGAACAAAGTTGAAATTAATCTAGGGTAGGACTGCAAAACTCCAAATGGGCATAATCAAATTACTTCCATATATTGCCCCACTACTCATTTCCAGCTGAGCTGATAACTTTATCTGATAAATAAACAGAAGAACCAAATTGCTGCCATAGGGTCTTCATAAAAAAATCCCACTGTTGTTTCCCCTACCACCACCCAGAGGATCAAATTGATGTCCCAAGCTTCAGCTGTGAGATATCAAAAGTGGGGGTAGAAAACCTCCAGTGTTTTTAAAAATTATCTTGTGTTCATATTTTCTTTAAATTTTCCACATTGAAAAAGAATCCAGTGTTGGTTCATATGAGTGTATCAATCTGCCTGTTGTTCTTTGATACTATTTTTAGCTTCCACCCAGTTTTTGCTCATTTTTACCTTTTCAGCTAGTGGAAACTCTTACACACACTGGTGGCAACTGTGATCTTAAATAGTCACAACACCTTAGAGCAAGTCACAGAACAAAGTATTGCTTTACTACTTCAGCTGTTCAGAGAGAAGAAAGTACAATTTTGAGAGCATCTTCAGGCACAAACTCATGCAGAAACTCATTAGAACTTCTCTACTCATCATAAGAATTCTGATTAAGCTGGAAAACATAAAATGCTTCAGGCCAAACAAGCAAGTGTGTCATTGTATATAGATCTCTTATGTAATTCTTGTAAATCATCTTCCAGAAGATGGCTTTAAATGCTGAAGCGTAATTAGGATAATTACTGCTTTGCAAGTAGAAGGAAGTTGTATCCAAAAGGGACAAACGAGCCAGTTTGAAGAGATGGAGGAGGAATATGAAAGAAAACACATCATCCCAAATTCTGGTGTTGAAAAGATTCAGAATTAATTTCAGACTATTTAAAGAGTTTGCTTCATGTTGGAAATATTTCATTTTAGAGACAATATTCCCTACAGGGCTAACAGATTCTTTTAAAAACATGCTTGGCTCCCTGAGAGTCCTGCTAGATATCTTAAAAATTGAAGCATTCAATAGAGTGATGAAATAGGGTGCAATAAGATGCAATTCAATGTGACCCTCTGAGAAAAGCAGGGTTGAAGAAAATGGCTGGAAATGGAACATTATCACAAAAGAGTTCATTTGCTTCTTATTTTAAAAAGACTGATTTATAGTAAGTACCAGACAATGTGAAGCCATAATATAGACACCCTGACATGATACACAGTGAGATGGCTGCATCCTTCCCAGAAAGTGCAAACTTCAGAAAGTTTAAAAAACCAAATGCAACAACAACAAAACCATAAAAAAACCCCAAGGACAACCCCCAACTCCCACCCTAAGCATTGTGCTAAAAAAGCAAACATGGAAATGAAAACACTCAGAAGCCCAAGACTCACTCAGCAACTTGCCTCCTTTCTCAGGTTTGATCCTAACAGATCATCAGCTGGAGGCAGCTCCCCTACAGCTTTATAAATTATTCTGTGAATTTGAAGATTAGTACAAAGTAATAAACAGGGGGAAGGAGCATAGGGACTGCACCCCAGGGGAAAAGAAGTATTTTTGAACTCAGCTAGCCTGGGGGTTTTGACAAAGCTCAGATATATTCTGCAGCCCAATTTATGTACCAGGATATCACAATCTTTCGAGATTCTTTAATAGCTGCATCAGTGCTAATTTTATGCTAATCTCTTACTGTGCACATCCATGATCATTAAGACTTCTGGAGATTGGATATTACACACAGTAGCTGATAATTTGTTAAATAGAGAGTTAATGGAAAATATCTGATAAATTTAAACATTAACTTTGTATTTGTTTCCTGTACAGCTGTACACAATAAGAAATTATCTGACTGCATTAATGTACTCTGTTTTTGCATGATTGCTTTTGTTAACTAATACATCGCAATATAAAAGTAGAGCTTTTTTACAGAACACAGTTATTCAGATGAGGAGTTCTGTTTCTTTCCAATTCTGCATTACAAGAACAAAACTGCTACATAATCTGAGACAACAAAACACTTTTACCTCCTTGATTTACCTGAACCTTATTATATTGCAGTTTAACTTGTGCAATTACTCCAGATTAGTCCCACCTCCTGGAATTATTTTTAAATCTGTTGCCCATAACAAAGCTTTCATGCTGATACAACTGAAAAACCTGCTGTTCCTTGGCTTTGCCAATCATCTTTACTCTTATTGCCAAAGATAAATGACCCACAGCAATCAAAACTGCATTAAATAAAATTATGGATGTGCATCATTTGTTCTTTAATTAAAGTAAATGCAGCCTTCAAAGATTACATACTCATGTGGTAGTTAGTTTTATAGAAGTAGCCTTTATATTTCCACAACACCAGTATATGTCTGCCTTTCTTGGAAGTTAAAATACAGCTCTGCTTCCACAGCAAGAATTTTTTTTTGTTGTTCTAAATTCAGTTCTGCTTAGAAATCTGTGCTCTGGAAGTAAATAAAATAATTACATTGAAAAATATTGTTTTGTGACTTCTGTAATTCCATTCACATGCTGGGGACCTGAGGGATTGCTTTGATTTAGTTTTATCCCTCATGGTTCAAGGCACAGGGCTCTCTTTTCACTGTTCACTGCTCAACCAATTCTGCCCCTGAACCAATTCCAACAGTATTTATCAACATTATTTAGCTGAAAATCTTAATGTAGGATACATTGCAGTGAATCTCTCAGGACAAATATGAGGGCACGAACTAATACAAGTTTCCATCTGCAGCCAAGTTTGCTCCTATAGCTACAATCACAGAGCTGGTCTGGAGAGTTTGGAGCCTGAACCACACAGTCCCCACATGGATCCCAGCCTGAGCCCTGACACTCCCACCACAGAGCACATGGACAGGCAGGATGTCACCGAGTGTCACAGGCAGCTCTGAAAGGGTTTTGTCACCTTGGGAGGGAGCTCCTGCTGTGCAGGCTCTCGCTGGTCTCACCTCACCCCTTGCACGCTCACTTGTGTTGGTGAGAGTCGCTTTGATCAAGCACGTGCCACAAACCTACAGCGTCCAGTGTCCCCCATCCCCTTCTGTTCCCAAAGAGACATGCAGGTGACAAGAAGCAGTGCTCCAGAATGTTAAAAAACCACCCTAAAAATTGTGTAGACTGAGACCTTGGAGAACTCAGGAAAAAAAAAATATATTGATCAATGTGTTTGAGATGTTTGCTCATGACTTGTGAACCTTGATTATGTGACTTCAGTGTCTTCCATTTCTTACTATTTACTAGATTTCTCATTACTACCTAGGGGAAAAAAGAAAATATGTTTCAGTATTTTCAGTTTCCTCCCCTTTTCTCATAGTTCATCCTCTTTATAATTTACTATGTTCATGTGTGTTAATAGAAAAAGGAAGGTGCCAAAAAAAAAAAAACCCCGCAAAGATAATTGTCTGTTCCAGGTTTATAGGTTGTATATCATGACAGTTTGTGAAGGTATTTGCTCATCTTTTAAACAAAAGGGACTATTTCCTCTCAAGAGTCTGGCATTTTGATAACATAATACCACAGCAATATATTATTCTGTTCTAAAAAGAACAGAATCATTAAAACATTGCATATAGCTGTAGATTTCACATATTGCTGTAAAGTATAGAGACATACAAATGGTTTTATACTCAAAGTTTTTCTCTCAAATTATTTTCTATTCATTGTCTTAAGTTCCAATTAACTACATTTCAGTATTAGCTGGCTGTGCAGCTACGGGGCTTTCTCTGTTACCAAACCAGCTCTGCTGGCTTTATGTGTCCTGTCCCTAGGAAATGCTCTGATATAACCAGGTAACAAGGTGATCTCCCCCTGCCTGTAATTACTCCCCAACCTCCCTCCTCCATCCACTCATTGCAAGATCTCAAAATTAAACTAAACCAGGGAAATCAAATCAGTCTCCTCCAGTCCCATCACCATCAGATCTTGCAGACCCAAAGAACCCTCAGTTTTCTGAGCTGCTGCTTCATCCCCAGTGATGCAACTGGGCCCCCATTGTCTTCAATGTCAATTAAGGCATGAACTGAGATGAAAGAGTTTTACAGCTGATTCTGAGAGGCAAAGCAGCTGCCGACAACTACTCAGAGAGAGAGAGAGCAGCTCGGTCTGAGTCTGCTGTACATGCCCAGGATCTGAGTCTGCTGTACATACCTGGCATAATGACAGCTGTACATAACAGCCTCCCTCTGCCCAACTCATTGAACAGAGGAGTGAAAAATACATCTGTGGGAGGGGAGACTTGTTCAACATGAATATATTTGCACACATTCCTTCCTCAGTGTAAAACCTTTTTACTCTACATTGGCATTACTGTACTAATCAACACAGCAAACAATTTTCAGGCTTTTGCATTCAAAGCACCATCAGAGCCAACCAACAATATTGCCCTGAGTTAATTTCATCCTTTAAAACTCCAGAGGTCAGAAGTGAGGCCAGAAGTGACTGGTATGCTTGCAAAGACAGTGCTTCTCTACACAGTTTTAAATAAATGTGTCAGTTTTTTTCTGAACACTGTAGTCCCAGGTCCACAACATTTTTTGTTGGTTGTGTCCTTGCTGCCCAGGTGGACACAGCCAGCTCTTCAATGGGTGAGAAGGAGCCCAGTTATGAGCATCCTGATCTTTGTTGGAACTAAAGTTCACCTCCTTCCCTGCATAAGGGACCTATGTAGAGAGAAAAACACATCTTGATTCCTTTGGGAAAAAAAAAAAAATCAAACATTTTTCTTTAATCTCCCTTAGATCAGGCAATTTCCACATGATGGTTTCTTCACTGCCTGAATTTCTAGATAGATTTCTGCTGGGCATTCTCTAAGCTCTCTCACTTTTAATAGGTCATCCATAATTTTTACTGTGACGGCTGCATACATATAGAGGCATTATGGCACTAAGGTATACTACAGCTCTATCTTCAAATGTTTCAGTGGAATTCAGTACTTCATCACTCTCCCAGCTGCTCACTGCCACACTCAGGTTTTTTTTTCTGCCTCCTTTTCATGACATCAGCTCCTTCCTCACAGGTAGCCTTTCTGAATTATAGGCTCAGTCCTAAAATCCCTTTCTTGTTTTAGTTAGTCTCCAGAATGATTTCCTTCAGCAGCTGCAGGCGATTATTCAGTGAGCCTGCCTTTATATTTGCCCCTTGTGTTTTAAGCATCTTGAACAAAATAGCCAAATGTACACAAAATCAAGTTACAAAGTTTTGAACTTGGCCTGTGATAAATCTCCCTAGGGTGAGCAATGCTCACACATAGTTGGAAAACATTTACCCTTAAAAATGTAGGAATCCAAAACAACTAGCACATGTTAAGAGAGGTCATATACTACATTATATTTTAATGACTAGAGAATAAAAGTCTTAGATAAAGATAACAAGATCTGCACAATGATCCTGTAAAAGCTTTTTTTAAGATCCATGAATCATTTCTTGATAGTATATACACAAATGGGAACACTTACTCAAATATACCATGGTATATAGGCACAAATATTTAAAAGCTCAGGCCATAATGAATAGAACATCATAGAATCAACACAATTTCATTTAAATGTTGCAGCAATGCAAGCCTCTGTTAGCTTCAATTTTATCTATTTTCATCTTGCAGGTAGCTTTTCAATTTGCCCAAGTATCATGTTTCAGGATTTCTACTACATAAGCAACAAATTGTTGTTTTTAAGTACAGACCAAATTTCACAAAAATCTCCTCAAGTCACCACCAGTATTTATGTCTCAAGTGTTCATTTTCCTCTCTTTTGTAAACAAATTGAAGTCTGTATTTCAACTTGAAGATTTCCCTTGAAAAGTTCAAGACAACAACGTACTTATCATGAGTAAAGCAATTTACAGCAATAACAAAACCTTTTCAAAAGGGAACATGAAAATAATAAAACAATTAACAGCAAAGTAAAATAGCCTGGCCTTAGTGCATTTGGGAAACGACTCAGGAACAACTCAGGGAAGTCAGTAACTCCACACATTATCTTTGTGAATGACAAGGAAAAACTTAGTTTCAGCTGAACAATCTCTCCAATTGAAGCACTTTTCCAGAAGTTTCACTTTTTAATATCAAAGAAGTTACGAGATTGCACTTAAAGAAAGTATTCATTTAACAAGTCACTTCTGAAGCTGCCTTCAGCAGCATGGGCATCAGCACTAAAATCTGAGTCTTTCATAAAAGAGGGGCAAAACTCACCAAAACAACAAAAATCTCAGATGAAATATTTCTTTTCAGTCAGAAGGTAAAGACAGTGAATGAAGCAGAGCATGTAACTTATGTGAGGTCTAAACTAAGACTCCAGTAAATGGAAAGAAATTCTAATCTTCTGTAGAATCGCATAGGAATACAAAATTAAACTATGCTCAAATAGTTTGAAAGAAAAAAGAAGTCAAGATCTAGAACAAAATTTCTTGAGGATGGAAAATACTTCAATATTAAAAATACAATAAGGAATCCAAAACTCTACAAAAAAATATGGTTTTACATAGATAGCAATAGTGAAAAGTACCCACCAAGCACCCTGTATCAGTAAATCCTCTCAAGCCTGCTACCTTTGTTCCTCTGAAAACACTGGTCTGTATTTGTCAGGTCTATATATATTTGCTTCATTTTTCCAATGTTACCATTGAGAATGGCAGATCAGCACATGAATCTTTTTATTTACTTAATACTATACCTACTGGAGAGGATACCATAATATTTCAAATACTATATATAGAAAATTACTTTGTTAATCACTGCAAATGAACAAAAGCTATTTAAATCTTATTTTTTTCAGTAAAGTAATGAGTGGAAATGACAAATTAGTCCTAAAAAAACAGTTCAGGAAAAAAAACTCTGCTTGCACAGTACTTTTAGGTATTAGAGTGACTAACGTGGTCATTACTCTAGAACACCAATACCTGGAACTGACAGCCAGGTAATAATTTGTTTAATGCATTACATTAGGACAAACAGACAACAGTCTCAAGGACAAAAACAAAGCATAATCCAAACAAACCCACAGTATGCCAAGTCACTGCAAGGGACAAGAAATCAGGAGATGTGGTGTCCAGGCATGGCAAAGGAGGAGAGGCAGCAGGAATGTGTGGATGCTGCCTGCACACTTCCAGTGCTGCTGCCCTCCAGACAGCTTAGAAACCTGCACGACAGAGTTCCACCAAGCTGCTGTGCCACCAGCAGCAGGGCAAAAGTGCTGCCAGAAAATGGAGCTCAACAGAACTAAGGAAATGCTGAAACAAATGAAGTTAACCATTTCCCTCCACCCAACAAAATAAAAAAAGCATAGCGGCAAGTTCCCTGTGCATAACCCATAGTTTATGGTCTTGTCAACTGCTCCGAGTAGAGAAAAAGAATCTACAAAGACTTGAAATGGGACAAAGATGGAAAAAATCAAATTTCATGAGATTCTCCTGATGGTGAATAAAAACGTTCTGAGATAACCCAGTAAAAAAAAAAAAAAGCTAAAAAGATTAACATATTTGACCTGTCAATGCAGCCATTCATATTTAAAAATCCCTGTAGAGTGACATTTCAAAAAACTATTATTTAGATTTCTATTCTTTTCGTTTGCAAGGCTCAACAGCAATAATTCAGTCAGTTCCCTTCTCATTAACACTCCTCAGAGCAGCACAGTCCTCATGTCACAGGATGAAAGAGAAACTGTGCCACCTCTCAGGGCCTTAATTACCCCAGCTAACCCAGAGAGCAGAGCTCGTTCACTAAACCTACTCTGAATTAGGTCACAAACTGGACTCCAGGACACTTCTCCCTACAATTCTTGATAGCTAAATATGATCAAAAGTTTCCAAAGATGTTAAATGTAATCACTGGTTTTGGGTCTAATCTGCTTAAAATAAAAACTGGAAAACTGCCAAAGGCTGTTTGAAAGGAAAGGAAAAAAAAAAAAGAAAAACTCAACCAAGCACAGCTTATTTCATTTTTACCTTACTGCACAGCTGCCAAGTAAATTTAATAAGCCTTTGTTTTATGAAGAATCCTAAAACCAGTCCAAAACCAATTTTATATAGCCAAAAGGTACTAAATAAATATACTTTCACTATAATACACAACCCCCTTTTTTTTTGGTCCCATAAAAACAGCTCCAATTTTACGTTTCATTTTTTTTGGTGTGTGTTAACATGTAACTTGTCCCCAAATTGGAAGGGCTCTGACAAAATACCCACAACTTTCTTAATATCCAAAATGTTTCCCAGTTGCCCCTCTTTCCTACTTATCTGTGTAACTACTTCCAGCTTATGCACCATGCTGACTTCTCTTCTGTTCCAAATATTCCCTTTCCTATTTTTCTTCAGGTCTATTTCTGTGAACTTCTGGTTTTCTCCAGGCTCTGCTCCTAACCACAGCTCTCTCTTAATTCCCTACAGAAGAAATGCCTGGTTTGCCAACCTACAGGCACAGTTCATCCACAACATCTGCTTTCTCTACTATTATGTCCTGCTGTGGGCATTCCTGGCAGGAGAGAACTGACCAACTTGACATCTTTTACTATAAATGTTTTTATCCTTCAGCTCTGACATCTTCCTAGTTAAAATACTCTTATTCTCTGCCCTGGCAGAATTGTATGCTTGTAATCCTACACTTCTTTATGCTATTTCTGTCTTTTTGTTTTGAACCATTTTCTCTTTTTCTGTAACACTTTCTCCTTTTTTCCCTGTGTATCTAATGATTTGTTCAGACAATGTATGCCTAGAAGCTGACTTTCCTTATGCCATTCTTTGTTGCCTTTCATTTCTTCAGCATCAAATCACTTCAAAATGTAATTTCATCACTCTTCATACTTTATCCCCCATTTGCTCCAGTAACCCTTCCTCCTGAATGTCACTGCCACCCCCATGCCATTTTCCTCACCATGTCACATCTGTCCTGCTCTTTTGCCTTCTAAAATATGCAGCTCTTCCTGGAAGTTTAAGCAAATATCTTAGCAACAGTCAATATTCCAGCTTCCCTTTCACCATCAGATCCAGTTTAAAAGCACTGATCAGACCCTGCTCAGTGTCCTTCCCCCCTCAGCCCTGCTTTCTCCTGATTCTCTCTCTGCCTCTTTAATTCTCTTCAGGATGCCCTTCACAAGAACTTTATGGTTCAGCCCTTGGACCTCTTCCTTCTCCTCTACTTTGTCTCTGAGTAGTTATGTCTGCACTTGGGGGCTGAGGTTACCATACCAGACCCAAGGGGTCACAAATAAATTACCCAGCTCTAGACTCTTTCATCCAACAAGAGCTAAAATCTATCCTTCTTAACCCAAATGACAAAATATGACCAAAACTATCAGCCAAAAACTTTCTAAACCAAGTCACATACAAGTTCAATGCAACATGTACCTCATGCTGTTTCTCATTCACTGATTAAAAATTTGGGCTTGGACTTCCACGGTACATCATTTCTTTTCCTAGTGGGTTTATGCCCTTTCTGAATGTAGCCATTAATAACTCTGCAGCAAAAATAATTTTGCTTGCTTTTTGCTTGCTATTTGCATTCAGTACCCACGTTTTCTTTCATCCAATTCCCAAATTCCACATGAATGCACCCTTTGGAGGAACGGGTACTGTTTGCAGACGTTAGAGGCATTTCTGTGAGGTATCTGAGGCAATAACAGCTAGTTTATTAATTTCAGTGTGCACATGTAATTCTGATTAATTTTAACAGGAATTTAACATGCATACAACCCCACAGTCTGTTCAGCTGCCATATGCTGTGGGACAAGTCTCCTTCTTGCAAAATGTAATTGAGGAAGGCATTAGAGTATCCAAAAGGCATGCCCCAGACTTAGCTCAGAGTACTAAGGGAAGTCCTCTAAATTAGCATTCTCTTCCATTTCACTACAAGTTAGTGTAATTCTTTAACATTTTAATACAAAAAAAAAGCATCAGTAAGACCAATAATGCAAGTAATGAAAAGTTCTGTTTAGAATCACCCAGAGCTACACACATTTTACCTTTCATAAATCTAATATAAAGACAGTCAAAACAAAACAAAAAATGCCTTGGGGCTCCATCTCTAAAGATTCAAATCAGGCAACATCACTCTCGTGTTATAAAAAAATACAGCCATGGTATACCTACTCAACAGTTTAAATGAAAGTTTATTTTATTCATCAGTGAATAACAGGGCAAAATAATAAGCATTATACAGACAACTATATTTTCTACTCACTTATAAATAGAATCATTCTAATAATATCTGTTTACCTGTGGTAGCTATAAAGTACCTCTCACTTAGGTCTTGCTTCAGACATCAATTGAGTGTTCAGCATGTGACTAAGCCAGCCCTAATTAAAGTCGATGGGAGTTTTTACACATATTAATGTCTGTTGGTTGAGACCCAAAAATAATCATGTAAAGAGCACAGTACGTCACTTAGCAAGCCTTTGAAAGGAATATCAGAAATGCATTGCAAGCTTCCCATTCCAGAACCATGTGCTGAAATCAGGTGCCCAAATGGCTGCCTGAGCCTTTTGATCAATTGTGAAGTGATTATGCACAAATCCTGCTAGCCCTGCTCTCCCTGAAGGGGATGCTGAGGCTCCCACAGAGCCTCATGTCCATTGTCTAATGTCTCCCAGACACCTCACAGCACGCACGCAGCCCTGACAAATACACTGCATCACACATTACTGCACAATTTTTCCACAACAGCAGGTCTCAACGTCTCTATAATCCTGCCCACCACAGCAGCCAGTCACTCACATAAGCAGTTTTTAGGATCTAACTTTTCTCAAAATGTCAGTTACAGCTGCTCTCAACTTTTCCCCATAGGTCAAATCAATGAAGAAGCAGTATCTCACCTGGATATAAACAAAACGGAAAGAACAAACTAGGTTTGAAATCAGAATTTTGGTTTTCTTAGAGAAATGCATTTCCCACACAAGCCTGACCACTTCCATGTCTTCTCCACCGTGGCTGATTTTTTCCATCTTTGCCTCTGGGATGATCTGTTTCAATTTCCCAGTCACTTCTAGTTACTGTAAGAGTTCTTAGCTGCTACAAACTTGTTTCTCAATTGCTCAATAAGGCCAAGAAAACATTAAATAGATGTTAAGACCTTAGATCTTCCTATCTTCAGGATTTTCACATGCTCGTAACTTTTTTTGATTTAAGAGAGTACTGCTACTGCCATCATCACTTAGAAGAGTTTACTGCTACTAACATCTACTCATCTTAGAAGAGTTTTAAGTTAGAAAGACAACTAGCTATTTAATCTGACCTTCATTTAATTCAATTATTAGCCTAATAACCAAAGTATCTGCTTTCCAATTAAACTATATTGAGCCTCATATTGAGTAACACAATGGTTCCTCTGATGTGATCTACAAGGCCATGAAAAAGTGATCCTTAGGTAGCATACAAAGCCTAGGACTTTCTTTTCAATTAAAACGTCTTTTCAGCATTTTCAGTTACTTTCTCAAGCACATGCTTCCAAACCAACATCGCCATAACCTACAAAATTCACTGCATCTACCAAGACACCATTTTAATCGTTAATTAGACTTACTATATAAGAACAAGAAACCCACCACAATGACCAAAAAGCGCTCTCTCAGATGTGATCTTTTTTTGGCCCTTTTCACTGAATTAATGTATCCTTTCTATATATTGCTTTATTCTGTCTACAAAAAATGTAGACATTTTAAACTATTTTCTAATAAACTTTTAATTAAATGTGCTGGTTTGGCTTATCAGATGTTTCATTGCAAGTATTTTCCCCACTCCTCAAATAGGTCTATGATTCCTTGTTGCACCACCTAACTTTTTACAACATTCATTTTTGAAAAACAGAACATGGATAAACACACAATAATTGCTTGCTGGGTTAGGATACAGAACTGCATTTAAAAATTATGACATATTAACAACTGTTAATAATTGAGGGGGTTTGTTTGTGTTTTGGGTTTGTTGGAGTATTTTTTGGTGGTGTTTCACTTTTGTCAAAAAAAAACTCAACACAACCCCATAAATGCAGCCACCCAGCCAAGCACTGTAAAGGCACAACTGAGGGAAAAGCTGAACTTTACACTGGGAGACAGGATCTTCAAATGTCATTTCTCCCAGAAAAAAAAATACACAAAACTGTGCCAAATGTTACTTGCTGAGGTGAGTGTGGCCCTGGAGCAGGCTCACACTGGAAGGGGCCTGGTCAGAGCTCTGTGGACAGAAGAATCTCCTGGCTGCCCACACGAGCCCCCTGCATGCCCAGAAAGACAGAGGTGCCCACTCTCAGTGGTCTTGTGAGTCATATGTTTTTAAATGACAGCCAAATAATTAAGAATAGTTAAGGTCTCTCTAAGGGTTACACTGGGCACTCTTCACATGTCTCTCCTCTAGGGCAAACTAAAAATGTCTGTAGCTTGCAGCAAGTCACTGGGCTGTTAATTCAGTTAAAAATAGCACTAAAACCAGAGAGAAATTCCATTAAGTGTAGACACCATGCACCTGCTGCTGAATCCCCATTTCAATGACTTCACACAGCCCAGGTCTCTGCAGGTAGTTTCAGGGCAGGTACATGAGTCCTTCTGCCTCCTAAGCTCTACTTCCCTACAGAGTCCTTCAAGGGAGTTTAATAACATTTGTTAAGGTGCAGAAGACAGTGTGACATATACACCATCACCATCTAAAATAAGCATGGCCAGGGTAGAATTCTTGACCCAGAGTATTGCCCCAGTCACTTCCCTATATAAAACATGCACCCAATCAAGCAAGGACTGTAAAAGCACATTTTCAATTTCATCACATGAAGAATATGGAGTTGCACAGCAGCCCTGGCTGCACAAGGGCCTGTCATTCTAGCATGCAAGCCCTAGGGCTCTTTTCTCCTCTCAAAATCCAGCTCATGGCACTTGCTAAAATGGGCACAAACCATGCAGGGACTGCAAAGCACCACATAAAGCAATGCAGCATTATGCAGACAGCTAGAAAAAAAAATTATCATTTTTGTCTGTTGATTCTGAATCAATGCTATCCATGTGACATTTTGGACAAGATTGTTGGGGTAACTTTAGTTTAATGACTAATTAGCAAACTTCTGCAGGAATAACATGGCAATATACTAGACAAAGTGTCACATCATAGCCATGCCAGGCTTCTCCTGACACTTCCATTGCACTCACTGTCTCTTTTTGGGCTGGCAGAGCAGGAAGGTTGCTTATGCTACAAAAACTCATTATGTTTCAAAACAACAAACAAAATATGAGAGCCATAAATATTTACAGTATAAAACATTAAACATGAAAGGCACAGTCAGTGGAAGAATCAATCCCCTTAGACTCAGAAGTAATTTCTGCTCCATCTTCATATCTGAGTCTCTTAGTAAGGTAAGCCTGAATTGGACAACATTGGTTCCTTTCTCCAAGTGACCTTCCTGAAAGGCTTTCTCCAGCAGCTTAATGGATTGGCTTCACAATGAGAACACCACAGTTATCATATGGAACTTCTCTTTTGCTGTAAAAGCAGTGGGTAAATTATATTAACTGCTTTGGCATCCATAGAAAAATAAAGATACACATCCTGCAGACAATTTGATAGACATAGATAATTTCCAGCTGAAGCTGGAATCTAGGTACTTCATTTCTTTAACAAAAGTTGTTTGCTATATGTGGTTATGTACCTGACTAATTGTATTCTGTTTATTGCAAGTAAACAATGAAAATGGCCTTTGGAAGAGGCTGAGTATTGCATCAGTTGGCATATCTGTTTGATCAGAACAGAAATTAACCCTTTTACCATTACAAACATTATGCTTTGCCAGGCAAAAGTTGCTGGGACAGGACTTAAGGACTAGCAGTACAGCCACCTGGAAAAGCAGCAGTTTAAAAACTCTTTCTTGGGAATTTTTCTGATGGTTCAGACGGTGTAACAGTGAATTTTACTGATTTTAATTGAAATTTTTAAAAAATAAACTGGATATTAAGCATTTCCATCACTGAGTACCCAAACACCAGTACTAGTTTAACAAGTGCCTGCTACCGGTTTGAGAAAACTGGTGATAGGATAACACCATCAACCCCCTTCCCCAAATAAATAATTCACACACACAGCTCCCAACCTCCTGGGACTCACCCTCTGTGGCTGCAATGGTTAGCATGTGCTTTGTTAGCTGTGATGTTTGTTTATTTAGTACACATTGCCACAGCCTGAGGAAGAAGTGTTTTAAAAATAATGTCAATAGACAAAGGATCTTACTTAAGAGTCACCTACCTAACCTTGCTGTTCTTCCTGAGGCAAAAGCAAACATGAATTCATTCAGGGCCATTCTATTATATATGCAGGGATGCATTAATCAAGCTCAGAATGAGGAGGAGTTGCTCCCTACACAAGGTCTGAAGGATCATGTCTAATAACTAAAGTTTAATTTCAAGATTTCAGAAATTCTCATTTAAAATTACCTGAAGCAAAGTCTAAACAGGGGATGATAAGAGAAGTAATGGGTGTGCCAATTTGGGTAGTGTGTCCTTTTTCTGATAGGAAGCACAGAACATCTTGTGTAAAAGATTAGGACAACAAGAGCGAGCCACCCCAGTAACAAAGCAGTACAAGAGCCAGTAGAGATAGAGCCAGCATTAACTCTGAATTTCCTGATTGCTGTCAGCCATTTTCACAGCACGTCTTTTTGATGTATTCTCTTATTTCCTTGAATTCAAAAAGGAATTCTTTTAAAGGCAGAGGTTGAAGTTAGTAGTTCAAGAGACTGAATAACCATTCTCTTTCAATTTCTTTTTTCTTGCCTTCCTTCATTTTACAGGTTTCAGTGTAGAATCCTTCATACATTTCTTTAAAAAATGTACCTAGTCTCATTATCACCTTATTTTCCCTTCCTCAATTGTCACCTTTTTATTCTTTTCCTTCTATCTTCTTTGCTCTCCTATACCTCATCTCTCCCTTTAAAATAGTCCTTCTTGCTCTCTCTTTTCTCTGCCCAAGTCTCCTCATCATACCAAACATATTCACGTCTACCAAATATTCAGGCAAGTTCTTCTACCAAATATTTCAATATAGGTGTGGCAGAGGATCTCAAGGGAAGAATTCTCATTCATTTGTAAAATTGCTGTGATCATTGATAAGAGCTGTACTAGACTTTTGCCCTTTCTTACACCAAGAGAGAACAGCTGGCAGAGGGAACAGCAACACCAACCCCAATCATGCAGAGTCATTTAGTGACAGCCATACACTCCTGTCCAGGCAAAGCACGTCAGAGATGGACAGTGAAGGGTTAGGACACAGCTACAGGACCTGTTATCTAACCCTACTCTTTCTTTGCAAATACAGCCTGAACAATTCATCAGTTCTTTTGGTTTTTTAAGCAAGATCCATCCTTTCAGATCTACTTACGAACGACAGAACTTCTGTACAAAGATTTTCAAAAAATAAATAAAAAAAAGTTGCAGATCAGCAAATCACAGCACCAACAGTCAAGTAAATATTTATATATTTGAGTGACTCCTCCAACGTTATCCAGGGACATTTAAAAACATGCAAGACTAGCTGGACCCACAGCAGGACAAAAGCTACAATGTTCCAGTAGTTTGTTTCTCTTTCCCTCTTGCACATCATAAATCAGCAAGGTTGTATGTTTACCATAATTTGTAAATTACTAACTTTGATTTGCTAAATGCTGAGCATGATGTAACTGAAGCATGATCAGTAAAGGAAGTTCTGTAAGCAAAGCATCCACCACAAGAACTCCTGCTTTATTTTTCTGATGAAGAAAATACAGTGTTGCCAGTCTGCATGACTTTTTATAGGCAACCACATATGCACTGTGATATCCTGCATATAGCACGGCCTCCTTTGCTACACTAAAGAGCTGCTATTAAAGAGTTGCATATTTTCATTTTGATTGCCTGGAATAAGAATGGAAATGTGTAAGGAATTAATGGGTTTATTCAGTCACAGGCATATGTTCGGACCTTTTCAAAGCCTTGTTCTGCTTGTGCAGTCATGCTTTTAAATTACCTTTCATTATTAATATTGCTCCTATTAGTAGCTCTGCTTAGCAAAATATCTCTTTTAATTTGCACCTAATTTGAGAAATTGACAAATGTTTTGATAATATTAACCAGTTCATTTTGTCTGTTGAGTGTAGGAATTCACTTCCACAAGAGCAGACTAAAGATCCCACCTGTGATGATGAGGAGGAGAACTGCCAGACAAGGGACATTCAAAAGGTAAAGCTACCTCTTGATAAAAAGAAAGATTTAAATTCTGATAATTTAAAATCTAAGCAGTTATAGTTTAACTCTAATTTTAATTAATAAACCAATGTACAAGTTACATGATTTCATCAGACTACACGTAATGCAATGCACTGACACAGCCAAAGGCAAAAAGTGAGAGGAAATAACCCTCTAAAAACACAAGAAAATGTATTAAAGAACTCTAACAAATGCAAGAACACTAAGACTGGGTTACCATCAGTTAAAAATTCAGTGCTTCATTCAGGTAGGGGCTTTTCTCCCAAGAAACTATTTTTTTCTCCCTTTCTAGCATCCTAGAGATTCCATGTGAAAAATGACCCAATTGAAGTCAGTTTTGTCACTCTCCTTCAAGGTAAGCTCTCCAGTCAGATTTTTTGAATTCTATGCTGTTTCTATAGCATACAATTATTTAGCAAATACAATCAAAGTGATTTATGACATGCGAAGCCTTTTTACAATGGGGACAAAGTTTCCTGAAATTCATATTTGGTGAACGTTTCCTTAGAATAGGACACATTTAATAACAGATTTCTGACAATATCTGAATCTTTCTGAGTTACTCTGAGGACACAGAGGAGGCACAAACATTGAGATTTGCCAGGGCCTTTCACTTCTTAAGTGGACAGGCAAATTCCTTAAAATGGCAGCATTGTGCTTCTGGAATGGGCATTTCTTCTCCCCCTCCCCAGGTTTTCTGTGGCTTCGTAAGGTTGTGTTAGATACAAGCAATCTTTTCTGAGACAAAGAGCTGATTTCTCACAGTCACAAAGATATAATTAGGTTTACCAGGGATAGATTCTGCTACCTTATTCCACATACAGGAGAAGTCAGTAAGTAGATGAGACCTCAAAATGATTTATCACCTGAAAAAGAGCTGATGGTGGAGCATTGCTGTACGTGAGGCTGGAAAGAAAGAAGCAATGTGCACATGGAGCTCTTCCAGTATGAGCAGTTTTTCACTTGTCAAAAATCAATTTCATGTGCTGCCCTGCTTTCTGCTCATCTGGCTTTGCTAGCTCCTTCCAGAGTTAACACCAAGCCTCAAAACTACAGCTCACAATGGATGTGTCTGTGGGATTGTACCTGCCTATGTCAATAACAGCTTTCATCTGCCATCTTCACACATTACCTTAATGTTTACTGTATAACTCCTTCCTAAAGGAGGCCCTGAAGTGTGCAATAGTCTGGATGCCACGCAGTGCTCTGCACAGATAACCACTGACCTTAAAATACACCTGCATACACCTCTCTGTATTCAGCCCCCTCCCCTGGGAAGATGCTTCCCTACTTTTGCTGAATGCAATCTCTAAGCAACAGTTGGAACTGCACACTCGCTTTCAGCAGCAGTGCAAGTGTTGAAAGGCACTTACAGATTGCACACAAAGTGTACGACTACAATTTCCATATTTTAGTCTAGGATCTAAATTCTTTTTATTAATTCTTTGGCAGACCAATAAGTACCAGAGCAGTCTGAGAAAAATTCAACACCTGCAGATGCAAATATTATTACCTTTCTAGCCAGTCCATGGCATTACCCACTGACCACTGAATTTTCTCCCTCATTTAGCAGGGTGTGTTACAGAGGCCCTGTGCACCACACAAGCAATTTCTGCAGTGAGTCAAGCAGTTATGAGAAAGGTCAGCTCTGTGCACTAAATTAGAAGAATTGAATATTTATTCCCCTACTTCAAATATGGCTTTTTCCTCCCCTTAATATCCACTCCTGCCACATGGAAGAAGAGTTTCTTCTGTGCTTACAATATGACCCTATCCCTTTTCTCCAGGAGATGGGTACTATGTGTACATGCACGTACAAAATAAGCACAGTTCAGACAGACTTGCTCACCATACATAAGATTCATACTCGAAGGCTGAAAGAGCTTTGTCTTCTACTTCAATAAATATTGCAATGACAAACTCAGAAAAATGCCTCTAGCATACGGATTCACAATTATGATTCAGATTTTTCTTGTTTGTATACACATATACACACATAATAAAATGAAACTGTTGAATAGCAGTACGTCTGTCAAAATATGAAGGCCCAACAGTTAATAATAATGTTATATTTACAGCAGGAATAATGCATAGTCTCTTGCATCTTAAAATCATTTACAGACAGGGCAGAATCATGCCATGAGAAGAATTATTTTATATACACTCATCTCTTGAGAAGTATGCCAAGTTATTAATTCCACAGTTATACGTCAGCATACTACGGGATGGATTGCGTAGGATGCCTGTATCTATATTTATAAAGATCATCAGGAGTTTCTTTCTCCTCTTACATTTCCTCTTTTAAATGTTTCAAAACTCTCACCACTCAAGCACTTAGTGATGCATAAGCTCCTCCTAGGTTCCTTCAGCACCTGCAGTATCATCAGGTGTGGGGGAAATGAATTAGAGCTTGCTGAAGAACAGCAAAGAGCTGGCACTGCAAGCTGCAGCTAATTACTCTCAATAAATTTCAGGCCCTTTTTTTTCTCCCTGAGAGAAATATCTGATTCAGAAAGCAAAGAACAATTTTAATTACCCTCAAACAGTTTGAAAGTTTAATTTGACATGCATCAGTATATATGCTATAGTGGCCTTTTATTTTGGTAATTATTTTGAATTCACTTTACACATAACAGCTACAAAAAAAAGCATTTGCTGAAAAATGGGGTACAAGGTTCCTATAAAACTGATTTGACTGCTTAGCCTTCACTGGGTTTCTGCAGACAAAGATTTGGCAGGCTTTAGTCAGGTCTCTGATAGAGTCTATAATAAAATTCTGCCACTTATCTTGTTTCTCTCATCCCAAAAGACAAAGTATTTTAAGTTTTATAAGCATTGATTCTGCTACTTGTGCAGCTCAGAGAGGATTTGAAAAGTTTGAACTTCACTGAAGAAGCAAGAGCAACTAAATTTTCATTCTCTGGAAAGACTGAAGGAAAACCAAAACAAACCTTGAAAAACCCACCAGTGAATTGAGTTAGTGAGTGAAAACATGCAGTTCTTACCCTAACTAGTTTTCTGGTTTACTATCCAGACCCTCAGTAAATGTGCTGGGTGGTCTTTCCCTTCCTGAGTCTCCCAGAGTGGTTACCAAGGCACAAAGGGATGAAGGCAGAGTGACATAATGAATTGCCCTGTCTCTGTAGGCAACATGGTAAATTGTAAAACAAACTTGTATAGCAAATTAATAAGCTCAAGCACAAGGCAGGGCACTTCAGAGGGAACAATGTGGACTCCTCTTTGGCTGCAGCTGGACAAAACAAGCCAGCTTTAACAACTGCCTCTTATCAGGAACCTCATTCAGCCCTCCCCTAGCATGACCTCTGCAGTTAAGCCAGTTCAGAGATATGAACAAGGAAAAAGAAAATATTTTGCACATGTCCTTGATGTAGCTTACAAAGAGTTTATGAGCAGGAGGAAGCAGAGAATCCAGGCCAGGAAAATTCCTCAACAGCTCCCAGGCATCACACCAGCTGGAGCTGCCAAAGTGCACTGAGGTGGGCTTGGAATTGCCAGTGACACCCCCAGGAATCAAGAATTACCTCCCTCCTTCTGCACTGGAGGTGTTTTTGGGTCCTGGCTGAAATCAGAAGGAAGATGGAGTAAGGATGATGTGAAAGGCAGCAGAGGTTGCTGCAGGTGGTTTTTAGCCCATGTTTTAAAGGAGGTTCTGTGCCATTTGCTAGAACTATCCCCTGCACAGTCCTGCTTACACATTAGCTTCAATCTGAACTGCAAACACACAGGGAAAATGTATTAGCACAGGGAGAAGCAGAATAAACGTTGAAAATACAATAATGCAATTACACAAGTCAACAGCAGAAAACATTGAGGAGATCCAGGGATGGGCAATGAAATTATTAGAGGAAAAGGAGAAGGCTTTAAAGGCTAGGAATACTGAGTTTCCATTGGAGCTGAACATACAAGGCCTGGAATACTGAAGCTATGGACTAAGAATTAGATAATAAAATAAATAAATAGTAAGACAGCATTGTCTGTTTAACTGAACATCATAAATTTACAGACGACGTATAAATACCTAAACTTCAGTTTCCTTTGCTGGAAAGGATAAAGAATAAATTTTGTTCTAGTTTGGATTACCCCTTCATTATGAAATACTGCAAATTTTTAGACACTTCTGCTTGCCATTATATTTAACGTGAAAATACCTCTCTTTCCTTCTTCACCCTTATGATTGTCACAGTAATTTTTTTTAAATGTTGCAGCTCTAGAACACAAAAGCAGGAAGAGAAATGACTGTGGCTTCACAGGATCACATGCAGCTTGTAAGACACTATCAAGCCAGTTCCACAAGGGGATCCCCTTCCCCAGCCTCCTTTGCGATCATAAAATAGAGATCAGAGAAAAATAAGATTTTTAGCATTAAACCCCCAAATGTCAGAAAAAAATCCACTATATAAAGTAAACCAAAGGCTTTTTCTGTATTTCATGTTCATGTGAAATTAGTCAATTAAAAGAAATATTACAAATAGCTCCAGGAAACAGATCATACCCCACAATAAAGACAACAAGAAAAATTTCCACTGGCCCTAACAGTCCATAACCTGGCAAGATTTTACTTCACAAGAAAACAAAATGAATACATTCTTGCCTGCTTCTTAATTGTGCAATCTAATAACACAATATATGATTGTCACAGTGATTTTGCAGTCATTGCTTCCAGCCTATGAAAGTGCTTTACGTCACTGTACCCCAGTCGATCACCACACAAAGAACAAGCAAAACATGGTGGGATTTGGATGAATTTGTTTGTTTTGCTTCTCAAAACAAAATCAAGTTTAAAACAATTTCTGCACAGAAACAGTCATAACTAATGGTTACAATGGTTTTCCCCATCTGTCCACATTCCAGGGCAAGATTAGCTTTCATCCAGTAAAGATGAAAAACTGTGAACTTGTGTAGATTTCCTTTAAGACAAAGTATAATTATAAAGTCATTAAAATTAAGGGAAAGGAATAATTCACTAATATTTCTTTAGAGGTAACATCTTGTATGCCCTGAAAAAATAAGCTTTCTCACTAAAATTTTAATAAGCCCTTGGGTTTTCTCTGAAACATTTAAGAATAGCTGGTAAGAAAACAATTAGAAATGAACAGATGTTAAAACCTATGAATATATACATTTCCATATTTTAAAATAAAAAACATCTTCTACTAACGGTGATTATATATAAGACCAACAAGAACAAAAAAACCCAAGAAACAAGTCTGCTCCTATTTTTGTTTGTTCCTCCTGTACTTTGCAATCATGCACTGTAAGGTAGATGTTCCGTACTGAAAAGTGTCAAGCACTATTAAAAAGAAAAAATTGACTTGCAATGCATTATGGTTTTCACTCAAGCTTTTTTTAAAGCACAAATTATTTCTGGCTTTGCTTTGAATAAATTATGGATAGCACATATTGGAAAAGTCTCTTGGACCACTGAGTGCAGTTGTGGGTGTGCTTTGCAGCTCTGATAGTTCTGGAAGCTGACACCGTGGCACACTGGTCTGGATATGAACGAAGCATGGAAAGAGAAATGGAAAAGAGAATACAGCAGCAGGGAGGCCAAATTTCAGTTAACATCCCCTATAAACTGAGGAGCAACTCCTTAAGGATTTCATTTATTTATTTAAATTTCCATTTCATAACAGCAATGCATTGCCTCCAGAAATGAATTCAGGAAAGATTATTGTACCACTGAGGTAGTTACACTACCACACTCTTCAGCTCATTCCCAACTACACCTCTGACATCAGAGTATATTTAAAAGGGATTAATGCCTGTTGTGCCTTATTGTTTAACTACACATTGACTATGGAGAACATTAACACATAATGTAACACTGAAATCCTCAACATTTCTTTTTGATCACAGAGCTCAACGGGTAACTACTGCTTCCAGAACATGCCATTTAGAACTTATTGAATTATTTAAGCACCTACATTACCCAGCTACCAAACATCTCAAAGTAAGAGATGCTGCATTAACTTCTGAGCTAACAGTGCACCCGGGGCATGGTCTGTGAGGTGGTGGGCAGGTTCCTCACTGCACCTCTGCTGCAGAGAGAGAGTGAGCCTCAGTTCTGCCTGTGCTGTGCCTCTGCCTGTGACAGGGGAGGGCACAGCAGGTGCAGGCACCAGCCCAGGTGTGTGAGGGCACTGGCACAACAGCCCCTGCTTCACCACAGGCATAAACCTGGAGAAAGGCTCTGCCTGATCACAGCCCTGCACTCCACAGACTACAGCCTCGCCTCCACAATGGCACCAGCTGGATGGGAACAGGCATTTTCTGTTCAAGCTGCTGGAAACCTGCCTGATGGAGTGATGTGAGTTTGACACCGGTTAGCTCACAAGAGGCAACCTCTGTAGTTCAAAACACAACGAGCTTAATAGGAGGGATTATCTACAGCTTTGTAACTGATCATTTAAAAAACAAAGCCCCTGCCTCTCTTGTTGTACAACTGCAAATTTGCATAGAGGTTGTACTACAAGCAAGTTTTAAAGGAATTTACATTGATACAAAAGAAAATTTTTTAAAAAATCTCACTTTTATCACTAACTTTCACTTCCAAATTACCCCAGGTGATTTCTTAACCACATACAAATATACCTACACAATTGTTTAAACCATTTTTACCTGAACTACTTCATTTTACAGCAAAGCGTTCAGGAGAAATGCAGGTACCTAAACAAAGACATTTAGTGCTATTTTAAATGCCTGAGGGCATCCCACCCCGGCTCTCAACCGCTGCTAAAAAAGGCATTAAGTCATCTGTCACACCTGCTAGCCCTGACAGATGTCCCAGGTACCTGAAGCATCTAAAATGGCATTAGATATCTATGTTTAGACTTCTGAATCTTTTCCTAGGTGCATAGAGAAAGTGCAAACGAGGGGGAGAATTGGTGTCCTGGAGTCTGTCATTTATCTCAAACACAAGCAGTACAGAAGCAGCAGGAGTGTGAAATCTTTACATTGTCTCACTAATGTATGTTTCCACTCTGCTCCCCCAGATCAATCTGTGCCAAAAGTATACAGTATGTTGTGCATTATTATAAGCAAAAGCTATTGCAATGAGGAAAACTGGAACAGATTTTGAAGAGTAATAGTATTTCAAAAAAATCAAACTCGATTTGCATGAGAGAGAAGGATGAAATACCCTTCTTCAGCCACAATTCAAGTGGAATCAGTTTCTTGCTCATTTCTCTTGCAATTTATTTGTGGCACAGCATGAGGGGAAAAAAAAAAAAAAAATTTTTTTTCTCCCTGCATTTTTTACATATTGATGCTCTCTGCAATATACCACTATGTTGATACCTCTATCTGGACAATCCATAAAGAAGAATCAAAAACAAGATAATGACAAAGAGTCTGAAAATCTGCTGTCCCAAATGTACTTTCATCTCATCCAGGTGAAATGAAAAAATGAGCTCAGAATACTACAGCAAATAATCTTTTTTCCATATCTAGAGTCTCCAGGCATACAAAAGGGTTTCTTATAACATACTACAAATTCTTCCTAGGCTTCTACTTTGAAATTTACTTATGTGGAGTTTAACATTCAGACTTGAATGGTTTTCTAAAGATTGTCCCAGACAAAGCCACACAATGTGCTTATTTTACAGCACCTCCTGCCTCCAACCTTTTTAAGATGTAGGTCATGGGATTTCCACATAATTTTTTAATCTATTTTAAAATTATTACTTAAAAAAAAAAACAACAACCAAGCAAAAACCAAACAAAACCCCCCAAAAAACCAAAACCTAAAGAAAACAACTTCCTCCTCCTAAAATAATCCCCAGAAACAAAAAAAAGGCATTCTGAATTTCTCAAATTAACCAAAATTCCTATAGCCTTATTTCAAAGTCTTAAAACTATTCTCTTTCCTATGTTTACTTCCACTATATTTTGCCATAAACATTCTTAGTAGCAATACCTTTTGCCAAATTAAAGCTATCATGGTGTCATACCAATCACAGAAAGCACCCAAAGGAATGCTGTAGGAAAGAAAATATTTTTTAAATTACAACAGAAACAATTACCTCAGAGACTTTCTTGGTCATGTGAATTGTCTCCAAGACACTACAATAAATTGTATTGCAAACTGGTTGTGAACAATTGACATTACCCTACCAGGTTTGGCAAGCAGTTAATTAAGCCCTGTAATGAAATGCTTAAAAATAACTCATTCAGTCTCAGAATCCTCACAAGTAATTGCACAGCTCCATATCCTCTTCCTGGTTTTACAGTTATTTCTAGGTATAAAAATATTTGGTATATTCCTTTAACTTGGCATATACATTTACTGCTACAAACACCAACAAAGCAAGTTTATTTCCAGGATAAGCTAATTTAGACATTAACAATTTGAGAACAGAATGTCTGTTGTGGAAACATAAATCCCAAGGCTACAGGGAAAGGTACAGTGGTTAGGAGCTCTTTTGGAGCTAATCCTCAGCCTTAACCACAAAGATGAGATAACCCTGAGCACCCCACAGGTCTGGAGCCAGCAGGTGACCCAAGGCAGGATGCCAAGGAGCTGCCCAGAGTCACAGCTCAGCTCTCCTGAAAGCTGCTACCATGGCTTTCCCCTCCATGGACAGAACACCAGAGAGTCTCTGCACTTGCAAAGGTGCTGCATTTCCAAAGCAGGAAGAGAAAAACCAAAATTGCGTACAGCAAAGGCAAAAACTCCACAAAACAAAACAAAACAAGGTATTTTTCATTACCAAAAACTGAATGAGTGCAAGGTCATCAGCTGGCTAGGAAGGGAAGTCCACTCACCATCTTGCCATGATAAACACTTTACAAAGCAGGTAAGGAAATCAAAGTTCTTCATGACCATGCCATGCTATGATGTCATGAAATAAGTGTGTTAAAAGAATACCCAGAAAACCAAAACAACCTTGGCTTCCCAAAACATAAGACCTCAAAAAGGCCCTAAGAAATTTCTCTAGTTTTCTACGTAATCACATATTCCACAGTTCAGGATGGAGGGAAAATGAACTTTTCCCTTTAGACCACCCATCTGAACTAAGCTGATTATTGCTACTGTGCTTATATTACAGCAGCACCTAGATGAAGGATGTATATAATCCTTTAAGGCTCATAATCTGTCTAATAGTCATTTCACAGCTTGTTTGAAACAAGCTGACATTAGCACAACAAATGAAATCTCCTGAACACTCTGCATAAACAAAGCAAAGACTGAAGAAACCTTCAGGCTAATTTAGGATGTTTTTTTCCTTGCACCTGTTCCTCTCCCCAAGAGTACATGTCCGAGATGCTCAGAATCACAAAAGTGAATCACAAAAATATCCCCATAACTAGAGGAAAATGTAGAAGATGCCCAATCTGAAGTTCAATAATGCTGCTCTCACAAACATTTTCTTATCAGTTCTTCAGGTGAAAGTTTTACAAATATTTTGTTGGTTGAAGGCAGTACTGTGATCAAGATGGATCACTTCCTTTCTTCAGCCTGTTTTAGCCACATGCAACTTCCTCATCTAAACTGAAAAACTAAAAAATGTAGGACAGTAAATTAAGCTGTATTTCCTTCCACTAAACATATAGTATTACTATTATAACTTTGCTTTTCTTCCCTCCTCTACCCCCCACAAAGTTTCAGAAATCTTCAGCAAAATGACTTCTACCTATCCACTTGCACAAATATGGTTTTTACAACTCAACTGTCATCATAAAGAAAGAAAAAATAAAGGAGAGCAACTTTTTCTAAACTGAAAACTGAGAGGTTGTTGTTGGGGCATTTTTTGTTTGGGTTTTTTGTTTGGGGTTTTTTTGTGGGGCTTTTTTTGTTTGTTTTGTTAGGTGTTTCTTCCAAAAGCAAACACAAAAATGCCAATCAATATTTGCCACTGAAAAGCAATTCAGACTTTCAGCCCACAGTCCTGCTGCAATCATGACATTGTGAAAGTTCAGGATCTTCAACAGGACAGAAATCCTGATTCAGATTCCCTCTGCTTCCCAAGAGCACGTGCACAAATGCAGGAGTGTTTCCTCAGCAGCCCACCCCTTGGGATGAGGACGCAGCCCAATAATTTGGGTGTTGGTCCAACACTGACTTGAAAAAGCTGCCAACACATCCTGATCTCCATCAACTCAGGGCTGCTAACCCAAACCACCACACTGAATGAAACCTGGAGGCACCACGAGAAGATGGAGAAGGGACAGAGGTGCCTACCATCCAACATTTTACAAGTTTTCTATCCTGGGTCTCACTTTCTTTGCCCGTCTCTCCCCAGTGGAGGCTTCCAGGACACGTGCACACTGGAGAGCTCCCCACGGCCACTCTGTAACAGCAGCCCCACAGGGTAAATACAAGTGGAGGGTAAAGCTCTTGGCAAAAGCAAAGGTCCCATGCTTCCCCAAGATCTACAAGCATGACCTCCAACACAGGTAAATGAAATATCATCCTCATTCAACAGGCTTAGATATGAGTATTCATTAATATGAATAATTCATCATAAAAGACACGGGGATTTTGAATATCTTATTTCCATGTAATGATTAAAATTCTATACTAGACACAAAGTTTACATAAAAAAATGTTGTTTAGTAAGTTACTGGCATAACCAACATTTCATATTTTTGTTGCTTTCTAGATTTTTTCAAGGTAAGAAAGAGCTGATCAGCTTTGCCACTACATTTAATAAATTTTGTAAACATAAATTCAGGAAACGGCACCTATCTCTACATATATTCCAATTCTTTTAACACTGATCTGGTCTTATAAAATATTTTGCTGTAAATATCACATAACTGCAGTTTTTGTTATTGAGTTTTTCCTGGAGTTTTTTGTTTCTCCACATCAAGAGGACAACATTGAATTGGAAAACATTAATGAATTACAGATCAGACAGATGAAGAAAGAAAATTAATTGAATCCTCATAGAGTTTATACTCCTTTATCAAAATTTTTTCTTTTTTTCCAAGGGATATAAAATTCCCAACAGCTGTTTTATGCAGCACAAGAAGCTGCTTTTAAACAATATACTATTCTGTTGTCTAACCAACTCTTCCACCTTTCAGACTAATTCTTCACTTCACCAAAACCTGAAGATTTACAGTAATGAAGTGACAGTAGAGGAGTTTGTATCAGCAGCCAGAGGTGCACATTTCAACCAGTACAGATACAGTTAAGAGGAAGGCTTCGTTGTAAAGAAAAATAATGTGCATAATTCAGCAGCTATGCCATTCCACACACATATAATTAACAAGTCTTCAGCTCATTAGCAGGCTGTATAAAATACATATAATATGCTGTGCAAAACTGATTGAGAATAAAAAGCTCCTCATGCATTAAAATAAATATTTAAATTGTTTTGAAGGATTGCTATCAGTAGCATTCCAGGATATGATTCCCAAACCCACTCGTGGCTCCAGCTTCTTCAGCCTGCTGTTTTCAGCAGATCCCTTGCTGTGCTCCTGCCAGCACGATCCGTTTGATGCTGAGTGTTTGGTGACTGCTGAGGCTCTGCCACCGCCCGCAGAGGTGAATGGGACCAAGGCAGCACAGAGCTGCCCCACAGCCCCGTGTGGACACCAACTCCCAAAGGCAGGAGGTCACTATGGGGGCAGAAAGGGCCTTTTTGGGGTGCAACACGCTTAGAACACATTAGCATCTTCTCTTTCCTTGTCTATGTCTCGATTTCAGTTTCAGCGCTCCTTCTCCAGCCACGCGATCAAGGGCTGGGCCTTACTGCACCCCACCAGCACCCAGGGGAGACCCTGGCACCACAAAAACGGGTCTCAGGGGATGAAATAGTTACTCCTGAGCTGCAGTGACACCTCCTGGCAACAAATCGAGAAGGTCTTTTCCCACACTATGCTTTCTTTCGAAAACTCCTGAGGGTTTCAGCCAAAAGGCAACAATCACGGCGCTCCCTCTAGGCTGGCTCCAAAGGCACCCTGCCCAGAATACCAAGCAGAACCTCCTGATTTACAAGGACTGCTGACATTTTAGAAAGCGAGAGGCTAAGATACAGGAATATCAGCTCTAAAATCTCTGGATTTATTGTACCACACACTGGCCTTTCTTGAGTGATTGGAAAAATCGCTGTGAAAGCTAATCAACTAGCAGCTTAATTCATACCATGAATCTTGCAAAGTGTTTTCTCACTTCACTGTGAAGCTCTGTTTGCTAAGAGTTTATATCTCTGCCCTCCACGGATTCCTGATAAATATTGTAAACATGATTTTGGTAAGAAGAATGTAAGTTAACATAGAAGAAAAAAAAATAGCTTAAAGCTACCTATAACCCAAACATCATAATATACAGAAAAAAACATTTCACCCTTCTTTGGTGTAGGCAACAAAGACAGTGTAAGTTGTAAATTCTGCAGAAAGACAGAGATGATAATTGCTTGCAAGCATTCTAAAATACAAGAAATATCATAGTAGTGGAAGTGAAATTGATTATAGCTGTTTTGAACAGTGGACTTGGAGGCAGAGGGACACCCCTAAACCTTAGCTAGATCCTCACACTGAAGAATCCTACAGAACTGAGAACTCAAATATTTATATCCAAGTGAAAGTCAGACAGTAAATGCATTTGATAGTCTAAGTTTAGCTTGTTCAATGTTTTACTCAGCAATCTGTGTTCCCCCCAGCCCTGACCAATCACTATAAAGAATTCTGAAGGATTTGATTGCTGTCATTATATTATCCCTGTTGTATTTTTTGTGCTGCCTTTATACAGTACAATTTTCTTTACACTTACATAATAATAGAAAGCTGAATTTTTGCTTGTTTTCTTTTGTGTTGTTGTCTCCCCCCACCCCAACTCTTCAAAGGCAATTATAACAATTTAAAGTAGTTTGCATATGCTGCAAGGCAATCAAGAAAATTCATTTGACAAACTGGATTACAACTGTCTGCCAGAAAGCAAAGTGGTGAAAACATTTCCAACAATTTCTCAGTGAGTATCTCTGGTTGATGCTCAGAGCACATTGAAATAATGCACAGGGAAGAGTTCTACATTTACAGTTTCAATAAAGCAAAAAGCCCCATGAAAATTATGTATTTCCTCTCATCACATCCAAAGTTAAACTATAAAACTCCCTTAAAACAACTGAAAGCCTAACAAGGCAAATCCTCTTTTGCAAATAATTTCCCATCTTCAGAAATTCCACACTCACAGATCATGAGCTGAACCATGTGTGTGAACATTTCTACAAGGCAGAGTGGTTGCAGAGCAGTGTTACTTCTCAGACTGCCGTACTCTCACATTTAACTGCATTTTATCTTCACTCCAGCTTATTTTCAAGCTGTAAATACCTACACACGTACCAATCTCTTCCACTCTCTGCACCCATCCATCACCATTGTGAGTAATGCAGTCATCCTAGGCTGGATTGCTATGGAAATCTCTGCTGCCATCATTTTCAGGTAATTTCTCCCCCTCACCCATACACTTGCCAGCTCTATGCCCACAGTGTAATGGCTTTTCTGTACAGCTCCATCCTCCAAGACAAAGTCACTTACAGGGACACTTGTACAGGAGATGAACATGGGAAATCTCAAACTGCTCCACATGCAGGAGTCCTCCTGTAGCAGTGGAGTGCTCCAGTTGTGTTAATTCACACTGTTTTTCTTACTTAACTGGCTTTCAAGCACAGACACATCCCTGCAGGTCTGGGCATCTGCACACAGAATATTCCAGACTACCCACGGTGTGCCCAAGACAGGGCAGGAGCTGTGTGCCTGCCCAAAGCTGCCCAACATTCCCTGTTACAAATTTCATTACACTAACACTTTACATAAAGGCTTTTTCTTTCCCTTTCTCCCACTTTGTAAATTATTCATCAGTGGTATATGACAAAGCAAGGGCTTGAGCTTGCTGTATGTAATCTGCTAAAGGAAATGGGTATGCTTTTACAGGAAAAAGTAATGTTTTCCTGGGAAAATCTGAAGGCTTTCCTGTATTGGTGGAAAGACTTGACATTTGATCAAAATAAAATCATTTTTAATCTGTCCTCATGAAAGAGACTAATGATACACATGGAAGAAAAAAAAACTTGCTACTTTATTAGTGTGGGAAATGCTCCATTGGCTTAAGAGTCAAACAGATGTTTTCTCTGGAAGTTCAGTATGCACTCAACACATTTTTTCTTACATATTCTGGGATATGGAAAAACCCTCCCCAGATTTTAGTTGCTTGGGTTTTTTTTTAAGTTTGGTGGAGCTATCCAGGCAATGAGCAGGAAAAACATCTCTCCTCAAGAAACTTGGAGAACGAGTGGGGTTTTGTCCATTTTCAAATAGGGAAAAGATTTGACTCACTGCTGGAACAGGAGTGAGAGATCTAAGGAGACTTGTCTAGAAAACATTAAGTTTTAGTTTAGAAAAAGTTTGGATTTGGATACTTGACTTTTTGACTACCATTCATATGCTGGGATTTTTCGCTTTATGTGTTATTTTATGGAAAAAAAAGGCACTCATTACTGTATTAGAATTTGCAGTATAAACACACATTTTCATGCTAATAATGTTTATGTAATTTCTCATTTATAGCTGAAAAGTCTCATCTTGATCTTTTGCTTTGTGAAATAAATGGTTGATTTCCATTCCTTATGAAGGCAATTTTTCTTTTTAATTTTACAGCCTCAGGTTCATTCACCTGCTCTTTGAATTATGGGAAAGTGAAAAAAGTAATACTTCCTTGAAATTATAAAGTATAAGTGGGTCTCCCTCACCTCAACCCCCATTCAAAGATGCTGAACTTTATGATCTGACATTTTCAGGTTGGCAATGTCTGATTCTCTACTGTGCATTTCCATTATATGTGGAGAACTCACTCTTTTCCTTACCACACACCAACAGACAAATGAGTTTAAAGCATTTTTAAAGTAGATTTAAAAAATTTGGTCAGTGCTGAAATGGCAATAATATTTCCCATTATGAACTAGCAAGACACTACTAGCCATGAAGAAGTGCAGGGCTGGACTACACCTTTTTAGAGGTGTAGTCCAGCCCTACAAAAAAAGCCAAAAATCTACACTTCAACTACAAAAAAGCCAAAAATCTACACTTCAGCGCCTCCCAAAGAGACTTGTAACACAAATTGTAGACCAAAACTAAGCTATGTAGAAGAGAATACAGAGTTATACAAGGTTTTGAGCCTTGGAAGACTAGCAAGGAAAAGAGGCAAGGCTTTTGACTCAAGAAGATGGCTCTTTTTGGTTTAGAAGCAAACAGAATTCATTAGGAGTTTGTCAAGTTACCTTTTCAACAAAGAAAATTAGGATCACATATGTCTCAGCCATTCTGTGCAATGGTTCTGCTTTCACCCACAGCATGCAGTTCTGCTGCTTTCAAGAACATGGATGTATCACTTGCTTTCATAGTAACACTACTTGTCAGGATGAACCCTCTTCACAGAGAAAACTTCATGTGCAGTGCTAGTGGCATGAAAATTCAAGTTCAGAAACATAATACCAGTTACAGATACATGCTACAGCTGGATACAGAAAATATGTGCTGTCACATTGTCATGACTAGCTTTGAAGTGGGAGAAAAAGTTGTAGGTGTAAAGAGATCTTCGAGCCAGTGAGCAAACCAAACAGCTGGAGTACAAGGAATTGGGTTCTTTGGATAGACTAAAAGAGGTAGAAGTGGTGTATCAGCAGGAAACATAAGGATTAAGGAATACAAAATATTTCTGAGAACTGAAGGAATATGATCAAAACCAGAAGTCACAAAATAAAGGTAAAAGTGGACTTTGTAAAGGGAATTACAGCCTAGCAGAACAGGCAGGGTGGATTCAGCAGAAGCTAACCTCACTGAAAAAGGTCAGAGATACTGAAAGGGGAGCTCCCGCTAGCGAAACAAAGTTAAGAATATGTAATTGAAGCTGCTTAAAAAGTGCTACTGTAAAACTGATGGGAACTCCTCCTGCTCTGGAAGAAAGGACTCAAAAGCTTCTCTTCCAAGTGGAGATCTTTCCTACTTAAGCTAAAGAAGCAGACCCTTGGCTAATGGCAGTGTAAGCACTTACTGCATTTGCAGGCCTGCCACGGGAGCAGAACACACTGAGAAGTACAATGATTCTTCCTTGCCAAAGAAGGCTTGTCTCAAACATCTGAATTCTATGATAAAGCCAAATGATCTTCAGCTTATGAGGGAAGAAATAGTAGTTTTATCCATCAAAAAAAACCTCCCCCAAAACCCCTCCCTTGTTCTCTCATTGAATAACAATCATTTCTAGCTGTGAGACACTGCCCAGTACCAGCCTTCAAAAATGCTTCATCTTTCCTTTCCCTTCTCCTACTTTGATTAATAATTATGTTGAAGATTTATATGATTTTCTAGACACCATTTACATTAGTTCACAGTTAAGGTATCCACAGCATCGCCATAATTTGATACACAGACTTTTCTCCCTTAAAACTTCCTGTACCTGCCATGCTTAATGACCATTTCCTTTTCTGGAAAAGAGATGAGGGTTAAGGACTTCCTTGAGGGACCAACAATACTTAATTACTTCAGATCAAACTTAGGACAGGCTTTATGACCTAGAGTTCCTGCACTTTTGCAATTTTCTGTTTCACCACAATGCGTTCAAGGAGAATCACCTGGAGTATCAGCAATAATCAATGTAGCTGCAGTGTGGCACAGAAAACCAACAGATAAATTGGTATGTATTCTCCAACCTGTGTTTTATCATCTGTCATTAACACTGTCATTTATAAAAGGGCCTCCTGCATTTGGAATCCGCTAGGGTTTGAGTTAATTTAAAAATACAGTTCCAAGGCAGGAATTAATTCCCAAGATAAAGGTTTAAGAGACAGTATTTAAAAAGAAATTAAAACCAGTTGTAAAGAGCAGCAGAATTCAATAATAAATTTTCAGTACCTCTCCTTGGTGAACAGCAGAGGATGTGATCCTCCCACTCCATACACATCCCCAAGGAACTACCCGGTTTCTTAAGCCAGGGCCAGAGCACAACAGGACACGTGAGGGGCTCCACTCCATCCACCCCTGGCTGTGACCACCACCTCTGCTGTGCTCTCATGGGACCCAGGAGGAGGTGGGATGAAACTGAACTCCAAAGACCCACACGTTTCAAAGAAATCCATGTTTGGAAAGTGACAGTCCAACAGTCCACAGTGTACAGTGCCAAGTATAGCCATGAACTGAGGCATTCAAAAGCTGTAAACTGGGTAGGGCCTATAAATACAGACCCTTTCCAATGGCTCATTCTTGATTCCACAGAGAAGGAAGCAGCATTAGAAAAAGAGTGTTACAAATACCATGTTTAAGAAAGACTAAGCTGTTAAATATTTAGATAAAATCACAAAGACATTTTTTTCACATTTTAGCATTTTAAGGAAAGTAATATTCATGCAATGCCCTTTAAAATTAACACATTGCTCTTTTTGACCTTTGACATTTTCAGCTACCTTCTTTCTCAGACATTTGGTAAAATCTAACCTTCTGCTGCAAATTATATGCCCTTAACTCTTCCAGGATCCAAATGCTCCCAGAACCCTCCTGCAGCTTTCCCATACTCCCCAAGAGAAAGTTCCATAACCTAAACACACACAGGTATTTAAACATAAATTTCCAAGACAGAGCAAGACCAACCAAAGATCTGGAGCTAGGATAGAACTCGTTTCAGAACAATAGCTTTTTTTATTTATTTCTATTTTTAAAATGACACCATAATCAGAAAACATGCAAATATGAGCATATAAATAAATCTCTATTTTGGGGTCCTGAGAAGTTTCAGCAATTGCTTGTAGCATAATGAATGTTTGTAATTCATTAGATTCTGTTTAGAAATGCAAAGCACACCACAACATCAGTGATGTTCTCTTTATCTTAACAAATAGACTACTACATTTAATGTTCTTTTGACAGAGCTAGCATGTTTTAAAATACATAATTCCTTTCTACAATATAATGTTTTCAATGGTGTGGTCCTATTTGAATTAAATTAACTGTAGTTATGTCATATTTCAGGCAAGCCTCTGCTAATTATCCCAAAGAGCTTCAAAATCTTTACAGTATATTCACTGCATTTACATCTTCTCCACAAACTTACTGGTCTTGTTTATATAATTTTGCAAATGACAAGATGTGTAGGATAACGATCTAAATGAACTAAAAATTGTGTCATGGGCAGATCCTTCATACATTTGCAATTTGTAGCTGTCAATCTTCCTACAGCTGCTAGATAACAAAACAACAGTTCTTTTCTTCATGCAGAAGAGCAAATTCAAGAAAGATTGGTAAGGGTTCTTTTCCAAAAGAAATCTCTGGTTCTCCACTGTCTATTAAACCTTTCCTTATACACATCCTAATTTCCTTCTTGTTTTTCTTAGGGAAAGAAATAAATACATGATAGCAATTCTGTGTATTTTAGCACCATATTTAAACAAATTTGACTTTTGTGAAAAATGGGCTTGCCCATGGCTAAATATTTTGGTGAAGAGTAATAATACAAGGGGAGAAGGGGAGAAGAGATGTAGAGACTTACAACTCACATCACACTGTGGAGAATACACAATGGCAGTAATCAAAATGATCATTAAAGGGAGCCAGTGTCTTTTTATATCATCTTCTCAATCAAGACCTACCTGAAACGGGGCAAGTTATATTAACATTTGAAAGAGAACACAAACAAACAATAAAGGGAAAAGAAAATTGTACAGATCCAAAGTTGTGAAATTAATAGGGGCGCTGCCTATAAAATTGAGTTTTTCCTTTCCTTGAGATGAGGGCATAAACTGAATTGTAGTTACAAATGCTGTTACGAATTAGATCAGGGACCAACATCCACAGTGACAAAAGAAATGGAATTGAATCAAGAGAAAATCATTACAGAAAGAGAAATAAAAATAGAAAATTAAAACAAATTGCTGCTGTTGTAGAGAGGGACCAAATGGCTATAGTGAGGGATAATGCAAGCATTTTAGTCCTGCAAAAACCCTGTATTTCATTTTTAAAACCGCTATAAGGTTTCTTTCTTTAAGGAAAACATATAGTAAGTTTCCATAGTCACAATGCCAGTTTCACCTCATGGGCTTCCCTTTGAAATCGAGCTCCACGTTAGACAGAGGTGTTCACAGAATTTGCTGCTCTCGGGGGCTAGAAAACTCTAAGCCTCAACAGAATAATGCATTTAGCAAGTCCACCAAGGATCATCAAACAAAAAGCATTCAAGGCAGGCACGTACATTCGGTTGGTCCACTGAGATTAGCACCGAGCCCCACTTGATGCCCAGAAGCAGTTTGGTGTCACGAGTTGTACCACTTCTTACATGAGGTATTTTGAATCATTGCTACCTTGCATAGCTAAAGAAATGCACCTTTGTGGGTGCAGCAAACGAAGTGATGAGGATACAGAGTTGTAAGAGGAAAGGATGCTCGCAGGTGCCTGTGCTCGGCGAGTCCCTGTCAGAGAGTATTCATTCGCCTCATACATCTCACTGATTACTCCAGATGCACATGTCTTATGATGGCAAAGGGGATTCATGAATGCTGCGGAGAGAGACCTGTAACAGCACAGCCAATTCTGCTCCAAGACAACCGAGAAGTAACATCATTTAAAATAAAAAAAACCCTTTCCTCGCTCAGTGAGTAAAAAAAGGTCTGAGGCTCCAGCTGGGAGCAAAACTGGAAAGAAGAAACACCTGAGAAGAATTAACGGGAGCGGCAGCCCCGGCAGCGCCGAGCTCGCAATAGCCCCAAGTGCCGGGCGGACAGACACACGTACCCCGGCGGCAGCCCCGCGCCTCGGGGCTCGCGAAAACACCCGCGGAACCACCCCGGCAGAGGCTCCCAGCCGCCCCACCTCAGCCCCGGCCCAGCTCGGCCCCACCTCGCCCCCGGGCTCGGGGCGCCGCAGACAATGGGCGGGCGGCGAGACCCGCCC